>WFKH01002636.1:15286955-15301568 GCA_016163765.1 Magallana hongkongensis | reverse complement strand
CATAAGAATAGTACAACAATAGACTTACAAGCACATACAGCTGATAACTGCAGAAGATGGAAGGATCCTGAACCCGATCTCAAATAAAATAAAAAATACACTCCTTAATTTATAATAATATTAAGTGTTGAACTCTGTCTTGTTTAAACATTTTCCTCTCTTTGCAATTATATTATCAAGTGCTACATACATGTATCTATTTCACTTAGCTGTCTTCTTTCGTGTAAGTCTGCTGGCTGTTGTAAGAATATCCGGAATAATAATCAGTGACATTATTAAGGTCAATACAAGAATTCCTACTCCCCCAACAACCTTAGAGGAATTCCGAGGATCGTAGGCACAATTCAGGCGTCTGTGGAAAGAAGATAAGTCATCTTTACTCATTTTTAAGGTGTTCTTGCGTTCTTCTATTCGCACTTCTAGCGATGTTATATTATCATAAACGCAACGACACACACATAGATTTGATGATCCATTTACATCGTTATTCTCTGTAAAATATATCGACATAGAGGATATACTGTCAGGGTTTGTGGTTGTTTCAACGTCATTAGTATATGCTAAGGCTGTTAATGTTGATAGAGTAGTTGGCGATTTCGTTTCGTTTGCTATAGTTGTGATGGAAAGTTCTGAAGAAGTTGCTTCATCAGTTGATTTTGGTGTTGTGGAAATGATCTCTGATGTGATATATTTGTCCCAGGGAGGATTCTCTGTTTTCATGGTGGTGATATCAGAAGTGGTATCTTCATATGTAAAAGTAGTTTCTGACGTTGTTGTGATGATATCTGAAGTGGTATCTTGGTTCGTAGTTGGGATCGGCTGAGGAATTATCGTTGTTATCGTTGATTCGGGCGAAGTAAATGCTGTTGTTGTTGTCGTTGATTCGGGCGATGTAAATGCTGTTGTTGTTGTCGTTGATTCGGGCGATGTAAATGCTGTTGTTGTTGTCGTTGATTTGGGCGATGTAAATGCTGTTGTTGTCGTTAATTCGGGCGATGTAAATGCTGTTGTTGTCGTTGATTCGGGCGAAGAAAATGCTGTTGTTGTTATCGTTGATTCGGGCGATGTAAATGCTTTTGTTGTTGTCATTATTGTCGTTGATTCGGGCGATGTAAATGTTGTCTTAGTTGTCGTTGATTTGGGCGATGTAAATATTGTTCTCTGATCATTAGCCGTTGTGTCTTCCATTGAAGATAAAATTGATGGTGACGTTTCAATCTCTGAATTTGAAGCTGTAGTTGTTTCAGTTGTCTGGATGACATCAGGGATGACGTCAGGTGTAGTGCTGATATCATTCAGTGTCCTAACTACACTAGTCAACGTGGTAAGTTCTCCCATGGCATTTTGTGTTGTAGTTTCACCACCAATGCTTCCGTTGCATACCTTTTTGGAAAACGTACACGTTGTACACGAATATGCTGCCACTTCTACGAGGTTGATTTCTGTCAATGTACATTGATTGTTTGATGAATCGTATCCAAAACCAACGCAAGTTTGATCAGATGAGCAGCTAGTCTCACACTCTGGATAACTCTTGGTTAATGTTGAGTATGGATTTTCAGATGCTTTATCATTACCATAACTTGTGTATGTAACTGAACAATCTTCAAAATATAAAAGAGAATTGATTGTGAGAGATTGATTATGATGTTTTTGATTGATCGATTTTCATTATACTAACAGTATTGATTTATTTATGATTATCATAACATGTCTCTAAGCAAATGTTTTATTGTGATATAGAAAGGGGTTAAAAGACTTTACACATGTCTTATAACTAAATGCCTAAACAGCCTCACCTTCCTCGGATCCAGTGATAATGCAAAGAAGGTAATTATTTAATCAAAATCTAATTATCAGCATCTGTGGAATCGTTTATGTTTTATGGGATCAATTCTGTATGAAAAATCATGTTGTTCAAAGATTCATAGGATGTAAAGTAAAACACTATCTAGTCCTTGTCCCTCCCCAGCAAAAATGTAAATATTGAATCTACTCAAGAATCAAAAATACACAACTGTACCTAAATTTATAGACATCGACTCATATATAGGAATAATTGTAAGGGTCGGATTAATACTTGAGACTGTAATAAGCTCATTAAGACAAAGATCTCTGTATAAAGATAATATATTGAAATTTTGAACTTAAATTATCTTGCTTTTTCTCTACTTCAAGTTATAGTTTCCGGTTAAAAATCATCTTTAAAGTTCTAAGGTACGTCTGACGCGTAGTTTGTTGAACATCTAGCCTCCTTAAAAATGCGCTTACCTAATCCGCATCGTTTGCTATGGAAAGAACACGTTGGGCAACTGTTGGCATTCTTTGCCCCCGTTTCAGCTGACTTGGCGCATTTTCCGTCATCCGAATCGAAGGAGTAACCAAAGCAGAGGGAGTCTGATCCACAGGCAGCCTCACATGTCGTCTGCGTGTACCCAACTCCATCCCAATATGACGTGGACTCTCTTGAGGGAGTGTCGTGATTTTTAATGACGATCGTACAACCTAATGAAAAACATTCTTTTTTTTAATTCACACTTTCATATACATTCTAATATGTTTAGACTGTTGTACAGTATACACACGTCACAGATACATTTTACCATATTAACTTCACTAAAGACATAGAGACATAAACACAGTCACATATACCGTACATAAACAAAATGTTCCCAAATATAACTATTCCATATCTATTAGGGAGAACTAATTCACATAGAATCTTAACTTAAAAATGTGCTTATTTATTACTAAGCTATAATCAAGAAAGAAATGCGCAAGTGTATGTAAATCTACATTGTATTACTGATAATACTACTGTAACAGTCTTTGTCAGCAAGAAGAACTACTGCAGTAGCAGATGCTATCGTCTGTCTCATGTTATTGCTTCGATCACTTTTTGATGATTTTCAATTAAAACAAAACATATCTGTCACTGAAGTTCAATCCAAATCGATAAAAGAGAAAAAATCAAAGATTTTTTCATTGATATATCATCTGTTTTTACCCCGAGAATTTAAGAGAAACAAAACAAACATCGTATGGAGATTCAAAATGGGAAATGTTTACATGTTTTCTCTATTCGGATGACTCAGGTCAACTCGCATAATTTTTTAACGTTATCATCTGCTTTCATGTTTCAAAATCCCCGTTTACTTTTTTTTGGACTGTGTTATTAAACCTGAAGCGGTATAAGGGGCTTTTCAAAAAAATAGTATCTGTACTTTTTTCATTCTAGTAAATGGATGTAGTTTGGGCATAAAGGTATATATAATCATCGAGATATTACGCAAAAAGTGGTAGAAGCAGAAAGGACAAAGTATAGAAGTTTCATTGAAATTACCGAGCCCGATTCTATGCCCATCATATTCTACTAGAGTGTTAAACATCCTACTGTATTTTTATTGTAAGTTTTGTTTGTTAAAAAATCAAATGTAATGGATGGATTAATGTGTCTTTTATCAAATTTATTAAAACATGTTTACTTTAATGTCTTTACATGTTTGAAACACTGTGATGTACAAAAGGAAACGCGTTTCAAACATGTAAACCGGTTAATATAATTAGTATTAAAAAGGATCGATGGTCGAGACCCTTTTTTGACTATATTGATCTCCTTAAGAGTTATATATAAAAATATAAGAAAATACCAAAATTTAAAAGAAAAAAATATATGGATTTTTTCTTTACTAAGAAATATTTTATAGCCTAACAGATCATGTCGTAATATTTTATGTAGATCTCATGGTTTTTTTTTTTGGTTTTTTTTTTATTTATTTTTTTTTTTTTGCCATTCAGTTCCCTTAAAATCACCTTTGAATAACATAATCTGTATAATGTTACTATTCGACATCAGAAATATTCAAACGGAATGCACATCATGCCTTTACCCAGTCTCTCTTTAACTGATTTTTTTTCTAATTGAAATAATTTGATATACTTCTGTTATAATCATTTATAGCATTATAACAAACAAACAATTTTGTTGAAATGAGGGTTTTTTTTATCAAATGCCACAAAAAGTTCTTTTTGGGGTTTTAAAGCTAAACTCTTTTTCTTTGAATCTGGTGGCATGCTGTGTGGCAACGCACTTTGAAAAAATTACGCACTTTAAAAAATATTTTCAAAGTGCCTTAAATTTGGGACCAAATCAACGCACTTTGAAAAATTTTTTCAAAGTGCGTTAAATTTGGGACCAAGTTAACCCACTTTGAAAATTTTTTTCAAAGTGCGTTATGAAGGTACATCAACATTTTTTAGTATCGAGACACTTAACGCACTTTGAAAAAATATGTATAAATCACAAAATCGGGAATTGAATTTCAAATTTGTTTACAGTATGATGATTTGCTAACACTAGTATATCGAATTTACCGTCTCTAAGAACGGGGATGGGAACTGGGGTGGGGGTTAACCAAAGATACAGTTCAATTACCAGTACATTATTTAATTGATTACAGGAAGAAGGTTCACTACCCCTAATTTTTCCTTCTAAAACATGTTATTCAGCAACTTGGATTAAACGTTTAAGATTGGAAAAAGAAATATGCTTTTATGCAAATTAAGTATTGAAAAAAAAAGAACTGGCCAAACAGTAATTTGTCATGTTGTAAATTTTGAATTTACTGGGTGGGTGTAATACAAAATTTATAAATTCAAAGTAAATTCAAAATTTAACATAAACCCTCTTTTCAAATTCTAATTACTCAAATAAATCACTTCATTATTTAAAAAAAATACATTGACAAACATTGAATTATTATAAACTTAAAAATAGGCATTAGGATGTGGGTTTTTTTCTCTCGCTCTGATCTAAAAGATCATTGTTTTTGATAAACATAACTAACGTATCCTTTTTTCACAATATGTTTGTTTACAAGCACACCAGTTGAAATATGTTATACATTGATCTCCATTAGCAATATATATAAATAATTATCAATATACGGTATATAAATCATTTTCGTTTCCGGCATAGCCCAATGTACCAGATAAGAAGTAAATGTTGATATAAACTACATCGCTTAGAAATTGCTTTTTCCTTTTTTGTGTATGCATTGGATAATTAAAATCTCCCGAGTTGTTCTTTATGTGTAAATTGTCAAACTACGTAAGCTTATGAGAAAAAAAAAAAGTTCTAATCGAGAAACTATTTATCAAGTTAGCTTAGAATGCACTGGGTTTTTTTTTAAATATATCCCAATGAGCTAAACAAGGTTAAAACAATCATTTATTGTATATAAAAGTATCAGTTAGTTCGACTAAACCCTGAACAATTTTTTTTCAAAGTGCGTTAATATCGACGATATCAACGCACTTTGAAAAAAAAATTTTTTTTCAAAGTGCGTTGACTTGGTCCCAAAATTAACGCACTTTGAAAATTTTTTCAAAGTGCGTAATTTTTCAAAGTGCGTTGTAACAATGCTGTCCCATTGCAGTTCTCTGATATAATATTAGAATTTACAAACTCCACACAGTTTATTTAAAGATAGAAAGCTCACGATCTCTAGCATACTAAAACTCTGGCGAGAAAAAAAAAGAGAAATCTACTTTTTGGAATAGTGTTCCTCGTTAACTATGACTTTTTATCATAATATTACAGACATCATTTTGATTTTTTGAACTGTTTCTGTAAAATTCAAACCCCCTGCCTTGTCCTTGCATCGGTTCTCTAACAAACGATATTTTGAATTCCTCATGAAACTGTAAAGACATAAATCTTTTCAAAGCACGATTATCATACATTTGCCATCGATTTTCAAAGAAAAAATAATCAATAAACTTTTCTAAACCTTACTGTCGAAACAGTATCAGCCGAAGTGGTTTTAGCTCTTTTTATTCAACATTTATGAAAGTTTTTTAAAACAAAGTGTAAGTGTATTTAAATAGGTTAATATAAATTATGTAAGATGACGTAATACAACCCAAAAAGTTATTATACAGGACTAAAACAAATTCCAATATATACTTACATTTATATATTTTACTATAACTGAACGAGTATTGATACACAATTACTATCTACCTAAGGATATGCATCTAACTTAAGCTCAAAATAATTATTAACAAACGTGTTAAAAACAATGCATTACCTTGATTCCTAATCTTTAATTTAAAATATTCCACAGTATTTTGAAATAATTTTTTAACTTATTTATTTCATTATCAGAAAAAAATAAAGCTTACTCTGGACAGTTCCACCATAGAAAATGAATAACATGCACAAGAATACCGCTGCAATCAGTCCAGTCTTCATTTCTCAAAATCTCCCTCTTGTTTGATCAAGACCGTTAATGAATATAATACCAAATCGCTTTTCCATTTATGTATGGATCATGACAATGAATCTCTCCCGAGATTATTGAAAACGATGACATGCAATATTGATTTTTATTAAAAGAGGAAAATCTGGTGAAATCTTTCTCACACTGTAGACACTGGTAGTATTTTTGTGTTAGTAGATTCATCCATTGATTTGAATTTAAAAAACAAAAAATAGAATATCGATTGTCGGTACGTGGGAACAAAATGAAGCTTGGCCGACATTCCCTTTTTTTTCAAGGACCTGATTTGACCCCAATCCACTTAAAGCTGCTTGGTCCGATTTTTTTTGTTATTTCAGTATCAAATAATTTTCAATACAAAACAATCGTCTTAGAAAGTTATGGACTTTCTCCTATTTACACCAACAGAATCGGTCTCCTTTCAAAGTTAGAAATATTCAAAGTAAATAAAAATAATTTCTTTTTTTGGCAAACGAAAAAACAAACCAAACTGCATCATGGGATTGTTTAGAAAAGGAAACCGTTTGGTTTCGTCCCCCGAATGATTGGGTTTATTTACCCCGCACATTATACATCGATTGTAAACAAAGCAAACTTCAGAAATATTAGCGAAAAGAATGTACACAGGTTATTTTTAATTTTCCTGAACATTATAACCTTTATGTATAGCGATGTCAAAGTCGTAATATAACCGTACCGGTCTCTTCATCAGAGACAAATTTTAACACGAGGCCAAATAACGATATACCCTTTTATGTCGTTTGTTTTGTTAACAAACTTTGTACATAAATTTTTTCATTGAAATTTGGTTTAATTGACCGGGAAAACTACTGCAATGTCTATTATTATACACATACTTAGCATAACCATCATTGAAAAGCGTACACAAAATTATATATAAAATCGGACCAAGCAGCTTTAACATTGTTAAAAGTGATGTCTATTTACTTATTTAACCTTATTTTCTAATTATAATGTGTTGCATTCTGTTGAGTCTTTTAAACTATGAAAATCTCTGTTTAAATATCGAAAATCATTGCAAAGTGAACTCCTCAAAGAACTATGTAACACAAGGAAGTGAGCTCGGTAAACATTGGTCAAAGATGCTTTCACTTCCGTTGTTATAGTGTTCTTACGCGTATAAGTGCTTTGAACCACAAAACACTGTTGTCTATGAGACAAAAATAACCATGTCAGCGAGTTTCTAGGTAACCAAAACAGTGTATGAAATGCAAACGAAGACTTCAAGTTAATTTTCTCCCTGTAAGGATTATGTAATATACAAGTATTTTTTAAATTCAATACACAGAGGAACACAAGCAGTATACAGGTTTAAACTTATGTTCCACTTATAATTATTATGTATTTATTAACATAATATTATTTTTTTTTTAATTGTCGAAAATTGTTAAACAGTATTTTAAAAAAAACACAATTTTTTGATAAACATTCACCTTTATTAGTTCAAATATGAAAACTCGGCATATATTACTGATCTGTTTACCCCATCCATAACATATGTCACCGATATGTTCACTCCACCCAAACATATATTTCTGATCTCTTTACCCTACCCATAACATATTAATTATTAGTTTACCCTACCCATAACATATTACCGATCTGTATACCCCACTCATAACATCATAATATATCTTATCAATCTTTTTACCCCCACAAAAAAACATATTACCGATCTGTTTACCCCACCCATAACATATATTACCGATCTGTTTACCCCACTCATAACATATTATGGATCTTTTTACCCCACCCATAACATATTACTGATCTTTTTATTCCACCCATAACATATATTACTGATCTGTTTACCCCATCCAAAATATCATAACATATATAATACTGAACTGTTTTCCTAACCCATAACATATTACTGAACTATATACCCCAACCATAATATATTACTGATCTGCTTACCCCCACCCTTGCAATATGTTTACCCGTCCATTACATATATTACTGATTTGTCTACCACACCCATGACATATAACTGGCCTCAGGATCATGAAGCAATTTCAGACTTAAGTCAAAATTTTAATAAGTTATAAAATAATTGTTTGTTGGGATATGACAATTAAAATTTGTAAGTAACAACGTTATACCAAGACACTTTTAATAGCATTTCAATTTTGTCAGTGTTTTCAATTAGGAGACATTAAGACGGTTTACAAGTTTCGACTTAAGTCTAAGTTTGCATCATGATCCTGGGGCCTGATCTGTTTACCCCACCCTTGCATATATTACTGATCTGTTTACCCCAACCATTACATAGATTACTGATATGTTTACCCCACAATATATATCGATCTATTTTCCCCACTCATAACATATTACTTGTCTGTTTACCCCCACCCATAAAATATTACTGATCTGTTTACCTTACCCATAACATATTACCGATCTGTTAACCCCATCCATAACATATTACTGATCTGTTTATCCCACTCATAACATATCAGAGATCTGTTTACCCCATCCAAAATATCATAACATATATTACTGATCTGTTACTTAACCCATAACATATTACCGATCTGTTTACTCCACCCATAATATACAGTGTATAACTGATCTGTTTACCCAACCAATGATTTTACTGATCTGTTTATCCTATCCATAATATCATAACATACATCTGTTTACCCAGACATAACGTACTACCGATCTGTTAACCTCAGCCAAACATATATTACTGATCTGTTTACCCCACTTGAAACATATTATCGTTCTGTTTACCCCACTCATACAACCCACTTTCTTCTCTTACTCACTTTCTCTCTATCTCTCACCTACACTCCCGCTCGCTTACTCACTCTAATTCTACACTCCCTCTCTTCCCACCCACTCTCACCCTCAATTACTCTATCGATCTCTATCACTCCGCTCTCTCCCTCTGTCACTTACTCTCTCTTACCACTGCTAAGAAACTGCCAAGAAACTGCCTTCCACTTTGACATGGGTAGGTACATGACCAATACACGATACACTGTTTACAGAAAGCGTTTAACTTTGTATTATGAGGTCCAAAATCACACGGAGGAGGGTGTTTATGGAAGAGGGGAGGGGGATTGTAGAACCAAGCTTATAGTGAAAATTTTCATACTTTAGTTTAAGCATACTGAAATTCGTCGGGACCATTATAAGGCTTTACGTTTTTAAACACATACATAAGCACATAACATATACTAAAAACATAATAGAATTACATTGGATATTATCCTTCACGAAAATTGAGGATGAATTTAAATATTGAAAATATATAAGTACGTATGAAAAGGTTCATGATTATTCGTTCCTTAACCGCAGTCGACCAAAGAGAAACCACAATTGTTTGAAAAATGTGTTTGGTCAGGAAAAAAGTTTTAAATATATATATTTAAGTAAACTAGGATAAGTTTAATCTATTTTTGTTCAAACCATGCATAAGATTACTGGGAAAAAACAATTTAGGTTAATAAAATACGAAGTACATGTATATGAATTTTGACCTCGATAGGTAATCACTAAATTAATAGATTTGATAATTCCCTATTTTGGGCGATCATCAAATTAATGTATTGTAATCCTTCGTAAATAATTATAAATTTAAGGCAACTTTTAATCAATTATAATCTATATGCAACCTGCTGTTATCAATTTTTTAATCAAAAGTGGGATTCATGTTTTCTTTAACGATGTACCGGGGTATTTCCCCGCTGATTACAACTGTTTACTCCGAGGCTTATACACAGGTGGCCAATTTTCACACACTGTCGCGGTCACCCTGCGGTTTATTTTTATCCCAGACAAACAAAACATTTTTTTTTTCTGTAGACACAAAGAAGGAGACAGTACACCGTCTATCATGCACATGACTTCCAATCAGTAAAAAGACAATCAATGAACAATTAAAATCATTTGATTCGATTGACCTTATCCCGAAACTAGAAATTAATACATGTATTTTACATAGTATGTTTATTCAACCGCTGGTCATAGTACCGCAAACAACCAGTTGTATTTCTTATTCAAATACTAAAATATTCGTATTTTAGAGAGAGAGAGAGAGAGAGAGAGAGAGAGAGAGAGAGAGAGAGAGAGAAAGAGAGAGAGATGTACTTTTGAGAAATTTGATAGAGAGATAGATAGAGTGATTGCTGGTCAACACGCCATAGAACGTGTATCAAAATAGACTGGAAAATATGCTGCTGAATACTCAAGTAAATTAGTTGTATGTAGAATGAATTAATCTACCTTAACGTCAACTGTATTTTATAATTTCAGTAATTCATAAAATTAATATAAAAAATGGCAATCAAATATATCAACAACAAAAAAAGATCCGTGCATCTCTTGTGTGAATGACCAGTAAAACGGTTTGAATATCACACATATGAATTTTAGCCAAAAAATGTGCTTGTATAGACGCGATACCGAGATACCCGCATTAATTCTTTAATTTTTCTGTAAACCATGAGATACAGAAATATATTTGAGTAGTCTGTTTTATAATTTTTAACTCGCCTTAAATTCTAAGGAAAAAGGAGTATGATCTATGTGGTAAGGTGCTCGTGTGGAATTAAATAATTTAGCACTTATAAAAAAAAAAGCCAGTCTGCTAACTATTATTTTTTCTACATAATCTAACAATTATATACATGTATATCATCAATCATATAATTACACTGTCAATGATTTGATTGTGGAGATTATGAGGATTATCATTCAAAGATTTCTCTATCTAGGTAAAAAAAAAAAGGTCGAATAATGACAATATAATTCTTTTGGACTTCACCTAAAACTAACAGGAATTTAAAAAATATTTTGTCGCTATATTATCATAATCGATATTCCCTCCAGGAGGTATATACATGTATACGAACCGATATATGTTATATATATGTTCGGTTGATTCCTGATCGGATTGCACGAACTTTTATACATGAATCAACAAAGAAGTGTACTTTTTACGAAATGATTTTCACAAAACAAGCTACACTCCATAGAAAAATATAGTTTTTCCAAGAATTGCCAAAATTCAATGGAGTTTTCTTGCACATAAACGGTTGCTTTACTTTGCGTGCACATCTACAACGCGTGCGGTTGCTATAGATCTATTTTATTGAAATAACATTTATAAACGTTTAAGGCAGATCTGATCGTCAATTTTTTTGACCATCCAGCTTCCTTGAATTGCGAAACGTTTAAAAGATGACGTTTGAAATAATAATGTCTTGATTTTAGCATTTTTCTATTAGTGTTATCTGGTGCTATATATCAGCATACATTACCTCATTTCCTCAAAACGAGTTTTAACAATTGTTTGCGTCTTATATACCGTGTTTGGCTGAATGAAATACCCAAATGCGACCAGGCATGAAAAGTGAATTCACCCTGATAAACCTGGTGTGTGGTAATAAGCGTAACAATAGAAGAAAATTAATGTGAAGGTATTCGAGAACGAAAGGGGAATAATGGGTTTTTTATTAAACCATTTCATCATTAATGAAAAGTTCATAAAAAAATGTAATTTGCATTATTTTATTTTCCATCTTAAAAATATATTCAAACGTACATAAGAGAAAAAAAAATCTTATCAAACATAGCCCAAATCCTAATAATAGACATGCAAATACCGCAGTGACACGCGTATGCATGATCTTAAAACAATGTCCCGGGTTTTATTTAAGAAAACATGTTATTTATTTAAATCCGATTTGTATGCGTTAGCGTTCTTTCTAGTGAATAAAAAATATAAGAGAGCAAAAAAATTCAATTTCTATGACTGTGTCAAAAGATGTAATGATTTTAAAGCTCATCCTTTTCATGTATGAAATTCTTAGAACTGATAATTCAAAATTTTTAATACATGTACATGCATAATCAGTGTTAACAAATTTTACATAAACGCAGACAAATCTGCCATGAAAAGTTATGATTACAAATATAAATAATCAGATATAATGTACACATATTATCACATAAAGTCGAGCCATACAAAATATTAATTGAATTGCACTTAAAACAAATCATTTCTGTACTCAGTGGCTTTTTGGAGAAAAATACGTACTTGTTACAGTAGTTTATTTGATAACGCTTCCCTAGCAAAACAAGAAAATTTAGCTATTTTTTTACAATCATTTATTTAAATGAAATGTTCATAACATGATTCCTAGCTCATTAAATACCGGCATTTTTCATCAAAGGTAAATGCAGAAAAAGTAACGATATTGATTTATATAATTCTATTAAAATTAACATAATCGTACATTTATGAAACACGTACATTATAATTCACATAGAGAATGAACTCAAGGGTGTTTTATGCCCACCTGATGTCTAATACATTTTCAGCTAGTATGGTTCAGACAAATACATGTAGCATCGGGAAAAAGGGGAGGGGGTTATGATTATTGGAAAACTTAACATTATAATAGAATATTTTTTTTTTAGGTATTAGGCACCAATCCCCTTCCCCTCACGTGATTTAGTTTCTGGACTACGCATTTTTCCGCGGAATGATGACCACATGTGTGTATCCGGGAAAATATCCCCACCGGAGGAGGCGGGGGGGGGGGGGGGGAGGGGGGAAACGTGAAAAAAAAAGGCCCAGGGGGGGGGGGGGGGGTCGATGGGGGTCGAATTTTCGGATTTAACTCTCTCGAAAAGTTAGAACTTTCCAGGTGTGGGTGTGGGTTGGCCCCCTCTAGATCAGCGCATGATGCATCTATGTTACATGTAAATGCAAGTAGCATTGTGTGACAAATTATCCCATTCATACTAAAGAATAGCACATTTGATAAAAACATTTTTAAATAAAGGCATAACTATATATCAAGATTTAAAAAAAAAGTATTTTATTCCTATATACAGCGTTCAATGTTTCTTGTCAAGCAAGGCAATAGTTCCCCGGAAAGCTTTGAGATATACACAGTTAATTTACCTGGTATCATCATATCAGGGAGTTCATGCACGAATTTAAAGGAGGCCAGACATAATCCGGAATTCGGAATTCATTTGTATTTTTTTCCAGGAGTAAGTGGGGGCTAGGAAGGGTCCGGACCCCCTCCGCAAGCTACTCTGTAGGTTTACTTGGTAAAATTATCGAAAATAGGCCTCGGACCCCCACCCCCAACCCCCACCCCGGCAAACATAAATATTTCTCGGACCCCACCAACTGTGAATTTTCTTCGGTTCCGCGCATGGAGTAATATGTGCATGCTCAGCTCAGCCAAAGATATGGCAAAAACAACAATCGGAAATCCTCGGCTGATTTCGCTTCGCTCCATACAAACCTCGGATGTGATTGGTGTAGGAGTATACATCAAATCAATGCATTTCTCTGCCAGACACTGCATTCTCACTCAATTGTTCTACGCGTAAAGATGACTGCTTCCAGTGATTATTTTATTCAGATTTGCAGTTGGCTAAGACTTTGCTCATCTTGACTTTGATCTGAAGGAAAATCACATTCAGACATTGAGATCTTTTAACGACGGACAAGATACTTGACATTTTACCCACGGGCTTTGATAAAGACATTATTGTCCATCTTTTCTTCTCTGTTCCAGAGGAATCTCGGTCGACAACAATCAATGAATATTAGAGATATTAGAGGCAAAGCTAAAGAGGTCGTATAAACAAATTGAAGGTAACAGGTTAAACATTTTGAAGAAAAAGAACCCTAGACAATTTTTTGCCAGATTCAGAAAAAAGTCAAAATCAGTAGGAAATGTTCCTATAGAAAAATTTTATGATCATTTTAAAAAAATCACCCATGTAGATGGAAGTTCTGATACCAATTGTGAAAAAGCAACTGGCGAGTGTGTTTTTTATGAATTAGATAAGGAAATCGACGTAGATGAAATTAGCAAAGCTATTAGTAATTTGAGGCGGGGAAAATCCCATGGGTAAGATGGCATTTTGAACGAATATTTTATTGAATTCCAGGAGCACTTGCTATCTTTGTTATACAATCTTTTCAATTGTATACTAAATACTGGATTTTTTCCTAAAAGTTGGTCTTCTTCCACCTTGTACCTGTTTATAAAAAGGGTGATTGTACGAATCCAGACAATTATAGAGGTATAAGTCTGGTTAGTAATATGGCTAAATTGTTCACATCTATATTAAATAACAGACTGTTAGATTGGTCGAAAACAAACGATGTAATTACGGATGCCCAGTTTGGATTCAAACCTAACTGTGGTACACGAGATGCAATATTTGCTCTCCATTCTATCATAACAAATACTTTGTGCAAACGTAAACGATTGTATTGTGCATTTATCGATTTCAAGAAAGCTTTTGACTCAATTGATAGATCTAA
>WFKH01002636.1:15235873-15260728 GCA_016163765.1 Magallana hongkongensis | reverse complement strand
ACATGTATGTATTCAAAGTGGTTTAAAGAAATACTTTCTTTATTTTGATCTGATAAATTAACATGTACATTTGTATTTTCCTAAATAACGTATTCCCCCGTACAATAAGTCATGTCGCGAGGGGATGCTCCGCTTAGCGGTGCCCTTGTTTTCTCAATATTTTGATATGATACAATATATATTGTATGGCGATATTGTATATTATAAATTGATACGATCTGTATCATATGATACGATACGATTTGTGTCAATATGATATGATTTGTATCATGTGATGCAATTTGTATCATACCATACCATACGATATTGTATTGTATGATTTAAGATGTTGTATTGTATAATACTGTATTGTATCATAAGATACGTGTTGATACTGTACATTTGATGCAATATCGTAGGAGTAGAAATCATTTGATATATCATATATAAACAATCACATCCATAAACAAGTTTGAGTGAGGTTATCGTCGCAAACCACGCCCAATAATGTTTTCTTCCATCTGGCCGTGGTTGCATGAGACAAAAATATCTCGTAGTTCATTAAAATATTGACCGATGCGAGTAAAGCATAGTCGGAGATTGACCTTTGGTGTGACCTTTCATCATCCAATCACATTTTACATAAAACATGTTGTAAGGTTAAAACATGACGTAACAGATGACGCGTGAATAGACAGCTTTACGATACTTAATGAGTTCAAGCAGCCGCGGGTATGAGAGCGCTGTGCGGACTATGGAATGTGGCTTGAGAGGACGGGGTGAGATAGGACCAGGTTTGTTTTAGCATCCTTGATAATGGGGATCAGACTTCTGATCATAAGCTAACCTTTTGTTTCAAATCCAAAGTAACATGGACCATGAAAGTTGGTCAGGACAGCAAATTCTTCCAACATTCAAATCTGCTATCAGCTATTCAATAAACTTGCACCTGCCCCAGCATTCAGATAATCAAGATCAGGCAAGTTCTGTATCTGACGATACTTCTATATAACACATCAATAGTTGTATTAACTGTGCAAGAGTCTGATTAATTATGAAGATGATTTACTTTATCATGAAATCAGCTTCAAGACCTTTAACAGTTGTTTTAAAATCTTAAACCTACCGAAACATCTTGATGAACAAGTTCATTCTCCGTATCTGAAGTTTGCTCTGTGATTCATTTACATGATTGTACATAGTTAAATCAACCTTTTTAAGATTAAATAGGTAAGGACCAATATTTTTATTTAGACAGGTGACCCACTCCAACAGTATTCGAAACCTATATTGAACAAAAAAAATATTGTGCTTAATTGATGAAGAAAAACAAGATAAACAATATATTTCAGAAAGTGTGTGTTTATTTTATTCATTCGCTTTGTTGGGAATGCCAATTCGAACAAATATTATTATCTGTCAATTTTTCCCAGAAGAATAAGAAATTTAGTTTTTTAAAATTTGCAGCGTCGCCTTAATATATATATATATATATATATAAAAAAACAGCGAGATATAAGCACGGATACATATATCAGTCTGAAAAAAAATCGGATGAACGACATGGAAGCTACAGTTCCGTACGTTATTTACGGCGCAGAATATTTGCGCTAGTTTTGGACTGATTAACCAATTTTCACACAAATTCTGAAGAAAAAAATTGTACTGAAAAATTCTTCAGGCAATTTACTGCTGATGTCGTCACTTTACTTGCACACACTAACTGACCTCAGAAAATGAAGTATGTAAAATTCACGTGCAGATCGAGAGTCACCATTTTTATATGTAAACAAACTGCACCACTTCACTTTACGGGGCTGATGATGGTGTTTAAAAGAATATTAGAGGCAAGTAAAGTGACGATATCTGTAGTAAAATGTAATATTTTTTTTGTAATCAAATAATTGTGCAGAATGTGTTCGGAAGTAAGATTAATCAGTCCAAACCTAGCGCAATTTTTTTTGGTGCGCTGTAAATTGCAACTTTTTAACACGTACGGAACTGTAGCTCCTAGGTCGTTCATCCAAATTTTTTTTAGACCGTCCGGTAGCTACAGACCCGCTGCTAAGATATACATATTACATGTAATAAATAACTGTGTTTTTTTCATGACAAAACCAAAATCTAATTAACCGAATGCGTCATTTCCTACTTTAGGTATCGTCCCTGTTAATTTGAGCATCCGCATCACAGGTTGATAAACTGTCTAAAAGAATGTTAAAGATAGCTTTGATGTTCAGATCGTATCTGGCGCTCGATTCCACCAACAGGCACTTCGGCTGCCAGCCAACAAACCGACATGCCGACACAGTGGATACTTTTCTATCTGTCCGGTCCAATTTATTTCCAACAAGCAAGATATGCTGAAAATCCCTTCCTGAAAAATATATGGTCGATTTAAAAAAAAAATCATTAACATTTCATATGTACTGTCAAGATTATTTCCAACAAGCTAGAGATGCTGAAAATCCCTTCCTGTAAAAAAACTGATCAATTTTATTTGATTCTGTTTTAAAATATTGAACTTAAGGAGACTGGGTGGTCATCAAATTGCCCTTAAGATATGTCTTAAACTTTTAGATATGATATTTTTGGTCATAAACAAACATGTATTTTTTTATTTTGGCTTTAAAGAGACAGTACGGCGCATCTTATTAAAACTCCGACTTGAAAAAAAATTTCCGATCGGGTTCGGTATAAAATGTATTTTTGTACTACTCATAAATGTTTAAACTTTCAGAAAATTACATATTTCTCCATTAAATCAATTTAATTATTTCTTTAAAATCAATAGCTATTTATGGTCCATTAATATATACATTGCAACGTGTTACGGGGTTCCGCCTTCTATACAATTACGCATGCGTATTTACTACATGTATAAACAAAACAAATGCAGAGCTCGCGAAGATTCTCCTGGACAGGTTTATTGATAGAAATTTGTCTTTTCTACTTCTCTCAGATAATAATTGTTGAAAGTTTTCAAAATAACCAGAATTATTTTTTTTTTGTAACTATATATGTATTTTGCGTTTTCTTTTTTAGATTTTATCACAGGCTAAATTTATTTTGCAAGTGAGGCCCCTTGAGGGGTTATTTGCCATATTTATATCCATTCATGTTAAAATGAACTGAAATTTGTAAACTATTTATAATTTATCGAGGAAATGATGATGTGTTTCGTTTAGAGAGTCCCTTTTACCTCGATTTCCAAGACCGTAGTCGAGCGAAGATCTTGTATTTTTGTTCAGCACTTGTCAATTACTGGCAATCAAAGTCCACGTGGTACAAATAAATCATATAAGATTAATCCGGTTTGTACGACCCTTCAATTTCCGGAAGCTCATATTTACTTTAATAAGGTATGTGAACGGGGTTTTACATGTATGTACTTCAGCTGTAACATTCAACGTTATTTCTCATTTCCTAATGATACAATGGGTGTATCTGAAGTACATCGTACAGCACACAGGTTTTTCAGCTGTATTGTCTCTTAAAAGTTAAATATTTTAATATATCTTTATACAGATTTCTTCACCTAAACGAGGTAAATATAGCCTAAAAAGGCCTCTTAAAACGTCTAAAGAGTATTTTTTTTTCTATTACGTTGGCATTTCAAGTTCTCAGTTGTGTGAATTTTCAATATCGTCAGTTATAATCATTCACCCCAACCATGTGTTTTGAAAAAATGTAAATATATGACATAATGTTCTGCACCATTCATGTATGTATTCATGCAACAATCTGATGTACATGTACTTTCACACATGGAAAGACATAATGCAACATAAGTCAATTTATTCAATTTGTATGCACACACCGTTGCAGTTATGAGACCACATCTTTCAAAAAATAAGGAGTCAATGCTTAATTCATGACTGTATTCATTTACGGAGCAGGCTTACAAAGTTGCCAAACCGATTTACTTCACTAGAATTTTTTCAGGAGCCTTTTATTTTTTTTTTTCTTTTCTATATATTTTTTTATTTTTTTTTTTTTTTTTTTTTTTTTGGGGGGGGGGTGTTAAGAGTGCAGACTGTGAATTTAAATGTGTATTTTCACAATACATTCAGTTCTATTTTTTTTCGTTTACCATACTGAGAAACTCAATGCAAAATTTTTAATTTATGGGTTTTTTTTTTTATAAAATAGATGTGTATTAATTAAATGTGATAAAAAATAATTAGAACTAAATGATTAATAATGTTAGAATCTAACCCGATCATGATCAAGCAAAAATCGTAGAGCTGTAGCAAACCCCAAAAAGTGTAGATTTATATTTATTTACGTAGTCATCATGAATATTACCCAAACTTTAAACTTAAGGAGGCTGGATGTTCAACAAATTAACCATTAGATCTACCTGAAATTTTAAGATATGATATGTTAAGCAATAGACTTAAAACTAGTAAAGAAAAGATCCACATCTTTTACCTTTTAAATTTGGGTATTTTCCTGTTAATGTTTTCATACAGAGCTCTTCTTCTAAAGGAGATCAATACAGTCTAAAAATGGCCGAGACTATCTAACCCTCTTAATCAAATTGTTCTCTTTTTTTTCTTTTCAGCAGGTCCGACTTATTTGTTTTACAGCCAATGTAGTAAAGCAACTCTCTTGCGCATATATTTATTAAATGTTATGAATTTCCGTCAGAAAAAAAAAGAAAATGCAGGACGAAGCGATCTTAAATTTCAATTTCTTTTTTGTTAACTACACTTTTACTCACCTTTTATTTGTCGAATTCTTTCACACAAACTCTTGGCGAGTAGAAATGACCTTTCGTTGTTAATTGCATACACAACCACCAATGCTTGGGCCTGGCTTATTCTCAAGTCAATCATGGCGGAAAATTCTAGTAACCCCGATGTGTCGACGACTTCAAATCTCCCGCATTGTCCGTCTGAATCAAAATTGGTAAGAAAAAAAAATAGCTTAAAGATTTCTTTATGATGATACGCAAACATAAATTTGCATTTCATTTTTCTCTACAAATGTCTATCAGGAACATATTTTTATCAAATTCCTCTTTTATTTATTTTTGTGGATTTTTTTTTTTTTTTTGGGGGGGGGGGGGGATCACTTTGATTTTTAGGCAATTTTGTTAAGCATTCTGTTTCGAACTCTCTCAAAACGTGTCCCAAAAATCTTTAAAAATAATTGTCGTAAAGTACTTACAAAACATACATGTAAGTAAGATTACCAGTTTAAAAGCAATGTTAACTCTTTACCTGGAAGATTTAATTTGTAGAAATACATGTCCTCTACCGTTGGAGACGACTTCTCTTTAAATTCGTTGTACACACATCGTTGAATGATGGAAGTTTTCCCCACCCCTGGTCCTCCAAGGAACACAATTCTAAACACGCTCGAAGTCTTCGGCTCCATCTTCATGACAGCATCTCCTGCAACAAGCTCGTCGGGGGAACGAAGGGGATAATATTTCTTCTCAAAAGGTGTTAATTAAACTGTATTTTGATTAGCGGTTATGTTCATTGTTTCATCATGATTCACACAAGTAAGATGTAAATGATGTAAATGACAAAATCTACATGCTTAAATCCAATGCTTATTCTTTGCTTTTTAAATATTACTTGGGTTTTTTTTTTCAAATGACAAAAACTGTTTTAAATTAGTGTTTTATTAAAAGACTATGTGAGTTCACTTTTAGAGACCACAAAAAGAAAAGAGAGTATAAGAACGAAAGAAAGGCTATCATATTTATTCAAGCTTATCCTAAGAATTTATTCAAGCTGCACATGTGCGGTGTCATACATGTGTTTGGACGTTTAGTTTTAAATTAACCAGGCCCTCTATGCAATCGCAGTCACCGTAAGTTATGTGAACTGTCCACTAATAAAAAGTATTAATAAATCTGCACTTTAAAAACAAGTTCTTTTTAAAGAACAAGAAAATTGTTATTGTTACATATATTCATTAAAATATTAACGTATATTCAATTAAAATGTTAAAAGCAAAACTGTTACCTAATATATATTAAATAAAAATGAATATTCATAGCCTTTATGACTCATAGCAAGGTTCATCGCCACTTGGAAATTTAAAAACAAACAATTATTGACACAACAGAACAAATTTATGACACCGCTAATTTTTTAGTTCAACGATAATCATACAAAAAATCAACTTCTTTAAGTAGTTTAACTTTTATTCGGAAATTTCTAAGATGATTTTTTTTTCAATCTTAAATTGATCACCATTGAATGTTGATTTAATTGAAAAGCTACATGTATATACATGTATGTTCTACTAAAATCCATAAACAACAAAAAATGAAGAAAGAAAAAAAAGAATGTTTTTTTTCTACTTTTTCATTTCAGATTACAAGCTGCATTAGATTTAATATTTTTGTATAGAAATTAACTTTCATTGAAATAAAATTGTAGCACATTTTACTTGATCTTTATTTTGTTTGGTACTTAGAACCATTTTAACAAGACCTTGGACTTTCAGTAGGACGTAGCTATCTATTTCTTGTGTCAAAACAAGTTAAAAATGACGCGGTTTCAAGCGAAATATGCACCGATTGCGTAGTCTTATTATCAATTCGAATTTTGTGAGGTTTTTCCGATAGCGTCAGGATCAATTCTGTATGTTGCGTCATACATAAACAAAACAAACCGCCGGTGTTAAAACTTTATGATTGGTCAACTCGTTTTCTTAGGCGGAGCTACATGTATCTATGCACGCTTACGCAATGTCACAGCTTATATATGGATTTCACAGGACACTTCATTTACCAAACAGGTCGATTTCCCTTGTGTTCAAATTCTTTGCAAATATCTCTCTCTCTCTCTCTCTCTCTCTCTCTCTCTCTCTCTCTCTCTCTGTATTGTATGTGCCCCGGTTCATTTTATGTATATAAATGTAAATGTATAATGTACATGTATTACTACTTACATACCAGTCAAAGTAATATAGATGAATATCTCGATTTCTGCACCTTTTGACGATCGACAGTCAATAAACGAATTGAACGATGATATGAAAGAACTTGAGACGGAAGTGGAAAGCGCAAGGGGGTATACATGTGCATGTACATGTACGTAGAATCCGATTCGTTTATTCACCCTTACCCTACCACATTCTGTGTTCTGTGTAAATCTATACCAAATTATCCTCATTCATTTTACAGCAGATGTTATTTCTTCACTTGACTCTGAAATTCTTTTAAACACCATCACCAGATAAGTTTAATTTGTTCTTGTTGTCAAATGATATTCCATGTTCATTACTATGAATTATAGTAAAATTACTAAAAATATGCCTCTAACCCCCCCCCCCCCCCCCCCCCCAACACACCTGCCCCCCCCCCCCCCCCCCCCCCCCCCCCCCCCGTAAAATTTTTCTGGATCCGCGCATTTGGTTATAACCCCCAGCTACGGGTTCAGTGGAGACTTGTAATCATAGGCTTGCTGGGTACCCAATCCAATTCAAGCAACTCGATTTTTTTTTAAATTTAACACACAACAATTAACAAGTGAAAAGTACTCGACCAAGTCTTCTTTTCTCGTTAATTTCAAGGAAAATCCCAGGTCCCCAGTATGTTAAGTGATTAAATTACCAACTTGATGATTAGACGCTTTATTTGTTCATACGATATACTAAGTACATTAACCTTTTCAGTCATTTATCCTCATGGAATTCTTGAAATTAATACTTTTGTTTTTATTATGATTAGAAGTCACTGTGACTATTTTTTCCCAACACATCTTCAAAAAAAAAAGGGGGGAATGGTTAGTACTCGAATTATCGTGACAATAAAGAGATAGAGACTTACTTCACTAAACCTAGATTTCCTGAATCGGATTGAGGGCGGTTTCCCCCGACACATCTTCAAAGAAGATGGTTAGTCATTTCATCTTGACGATAAAGAGATATAGATTTACTTCTCGAAACCTAGATTTCCTGAATCGTTTTAGGGACGGGTTAAGTAGGTGTATGCAGGATTGTATCTCCTACGCATGTACAGTGTATTGAATGTAAGAGTATCTGATCTAACATTTACAGATTTTAGTGTAAAATTCTCAAAAAATCAGTTTGAAGTAAAGAAAATGAGAAACAAAAAGTGTTTAATACGCTACACAAATACACTTTTGTATATTTCATGCTACTGGAGGGTAAACGATATTTTATTTACTAGGCATTCAGGTGTGATAAATGCTGTTAGGCAAATGCCTTGTAAACAGTCTAGTTGTCATATCGGTTATTTTGATATTTCATAAGAGTATATTTCATTACCACCAATCATCTCTAAAAATCGGCATGCATGTACTCAGTATCTGTTATCTGCGTTGATTGTGGTACACTGTATGATCCCTGTACTGAAAGTTCAGAAACGGCCAAGAACCACTTGAAGCAATATGAGCTGTATTTTTAAAACTTTATTATTTTGCTGAAAAAATCTGCTAGTAGGATAAATCAGCATGTAACTTATATTACCCCCCCCCCCCTCCCCCGGAAATTCAACATGAAAATTGCAGCTCATATTGTTTAACTACGGAAGCCCATTGGTGCCAGGTGAAAAAAATATTTTATCTGGCGGCCGCCAGATAGTTTTCTGGCGGCCGCCACATAATTATCTGGCGGCCGCCATATAATATCTGGCGGC
Organism: Magallana hongkongensis; assembly: GCA_016163765.1. Lineage (NCBI taxonomy): Eukaryota > Metazoa > Mollusca > Bivalvia > Ostreida > Ostreidae > Magallana > Magallana hongkongensis. Next base: position 15,252,120 of record WFKH01002636.1, on the reverse strand, counting down.
CGCCACATAATTTATCTGGCGGCCGCCATAAAATTTATTTTGCAGAAATGTGTGTGTTGTTGTATTTATGTTTGGTTGAGAAGATGGATGTTGACAGAGCCACTGTTAAACATTTTAACAACACATATTTAATACAGTCAGTTAAATAGTTTCATTTATATGGCCACAAAAGCTACTTAGTTTAGTCTTAGTTTATCTTTTTGAAGTCATAGCTGGATCCGCACTCGTAAAATTGTCTGTGCAAGCTGTCGTGGTAAAAAAAAAACCCTGACTGTAATCTATGTTTTTAAATTCTTATAGGGGGCCTACCAAAATTAAAACATATAGAAGGCAGTGCGTTCCTTTTACTTATACATCTTTACATAACAGTCATCTAGCTAAAGTTACGGTTTTTTATTATTAAGGAGCTTAATGGTCAACAAATTAACCATCACATTTACCTAAAATTTTAAGATATGATTTGTTTTGCTATCAACTATTATTAAGTAAAGAAAAATCCATATGTTTTACTTTTTAAATTTCATGAGAATTTCCAATTTTTTTTTATGTGGAGCTTTTTTTCTAAAGGAGATCAATTCAGTCTCTTAAAATGCCCACGACCATCGAGCCCTCTTAAGACTTCCTGAACGGGTGTTTAGTTCAGTATTTAAAGTTTATAATTAACTCTGAAATACAGTGTTTTACAACAAATAATACAAGGCACAAAGTAACATCTAAATCATTCTAGATTTGAATAAAGTCTAATGTACATTCCACTCTACCAGTGTTTCAAAACTTCAGCTTTGCATTGTTAATATAACTAATAGATTAGAGTGTATCCAATACTCCCTAAAGGCTCCCATTAAAACATGCGCGCGCATCAGGAAGCCAGGTTTTATCTGGCGGTCGCCAGATAATTATGTGGCGGCCGCTAGAAAATTATGTGGCGGCCGCCGGAAAATTATTTGGCGGCCGCCAGATAATTATGTGGCGGCCGCCAGAAAATTATGTGGCGGCCGCCAGATAATTATCTGGCGGCCGCCACATAATTATCTGGCGGCCGCCAGATAAAATATTTTTCTTAGTGGCACCAACGGGCTTCCGTATTTAAGCCCAAAAGGACGCCATTCATACATTCCAAAGTAAGTAAACAAGCCTTCATAAAGTATTTATTTTCATTAGCAATACCTGGTATCGTACACGTTCCCTATTGATATCAATGTTTTATTTGAGAAGTGTCGTTTTATATGCTAACTCAACAGGTTTGAAAAAATATCAAAGAGAGATATGGTATCTTTCACTTAGAATTATAATGAGAAATCATTCAGAAATGTCCTTCTCTAAAGGAAGAAGGTCTCTTTTCCTGTGCATTGTGGAATAAAACTGAATATGCTGAATATACTAGCCTAAGGCTTTTGTAAACTTAATATTAGAACCGTTTTAACAAGAGCTTGGACTTTGGGTAGTACGTGACAAACTCCGATTTGATGAAGGCGGAGTCTGCTCATGGTAAACTGTCCAGTCATTGGCTAATAGATATGAATAAATTGAACGGAATGACACTCGTCCTACTTCATCCAGGGTTGTATATTTCGTTGAAACAGCGTCAATTTCACACAACAGAGCAGATCTTGGCAAACAACTTTCCGGTTTTGACAGTCTATGGATATTAATGAGCTTCTCTTAGCGAATTAGAAGAAAGGAGGTCAATATTTGAAAGCTTGTTTTGATAAGCAAACTAGGTAGTAACATCCCACCGAAAGTCCAAGCTCTTGTTAAAACGGTTCTATAATATTATAAAACCTCCGAGTCGATGTACAGCTCAAATCGTGCCTATGTCCCTTCAAAAGACTAGGAGTCTTGGACTTTGGGTAGTTGTGTCCTGTCTATTACATTGTTGGCCACTCAGCCATGACTCTTTGAAATCAGATTTGTCTGGCTTTTGAGTTAATACTACGCAATCTGTGTATATTTCACTTGAAACCAGCGTCACTTTTGACTTGTTTTGACGCAAGAAAAAGTTTGTTACATCCTTCCGAAAGTCCAAGGTCTTGTTAAAATGGTTGTAACTGTCGCCATGCCCCTTTAATACATTAGCTAGTCAACAATAGCATTATTTTGATCTAGTAACAATTATTTTAAAGCATGGGATCATAGGACCAAACAATATATGAGTAACTGTAAATATATAAGTATACATATGGTTGTGTTTTAGAGAGTTTTGCGGGACGAAGTTCTCGCTAATCCAAGTAAGTACATCGCCAAATGTACACATACATGTAATAATACGAAATGATATATGTAAATTCAGAAATGCGATAAATCAAATCCACGCTAAATGAAATACGTTGATGTTCTCCAGTTTAATTAATTCACAAGTTCTTATGCAATTCTGTAGGTTGTTGTTGTTTATTGTCGTGTCTTCTTATCATGTGCAGGAATTCAAATTGCATTAAATGGGTTAACAATATAATAACATAGCGGACATCAAGAAAGTGTTAAACAGAAAAAACCATAGCTTTAAAGTACATGTGACTAATTATACAGCACCAGAGCTATCGAACGCGGACACGGGGTTGCAGAATACGCTTGATGACGACTTGTTTAAATTCCCCGTGTTCTCATGCATAACAACGTTCAAAATAATTATAATCATTGTGGATTTAAATTCGGCTGCACAAGATTAGGTCATCGTCCTGTTAAAAGTGCATGCCACCTACTTATGGCGCAATATGTATACTAGTAGGTGTCAATGTAATCCATGACCGGTTCGTTATACCAACAAATGGTTATACATACATGTACTAGGTCACAGCATGTTTATTTGATTACAACATTTCCTTAATTACTTGCAAACAAATTCGGATTTACTTAGCACAAAAAGAAACTCTATTTTTAAGATTATCCCTCTATTATTTTCCAATGGAAGTGATCGATTAAAAAATTCACGTGCCGATCGGCAGTTGAGAAAACAATCGAAGTTGGTGTGAATGATTAGAAGAATATGTCCTGGGCAAGTGACGTCACAACATGAAAAGCAATCTGAAAAAGTTTTTCATGAATGTCATCAATATTTTGAACTGAATGTATCAGAAAACTGCCAGAATAAGTCCAAATCCAGAGTATGTTTTTTGTGCGCCGTAAATTGCAAGGGTTTGTTGGCTTGAATTGCTACAGTAACTGTCAAACTCGAATTCTTCAAAAATTACTGCAGTTTTGTTTTATTAGTTAAATGTGCCCCAAATTAAGTCTCTTTTTTATGTAATTTACATTCGAATTCAGAAAACGCGAAATTTATTCATAATAACATTTAAGAATCTAAATGTTTCCATTCTAGAATCGAACGAAAGATTTTTGCACAAAAAAGTAAATCGCCAAATTAAATGTAATTCACATACATGTAATAATATGTAATGATATATGTAAATTCAGAAATGCGCTAAATCAAATCCACGCTAACTTTTGGAACCTAGATATCATAAACGCTAGATGAAATACGTTAATGTTCTCCATTGTAATAAATTTACAAGTTCGCTGACGCTAAACTTATGCAATTTTACCGTATTAAATTTTGATTCTTCAGTCTGTAAGTTGTTGTATTCAAATTGCATATATTACAGTGGTGTCGGTAGCAAATTGAAAGTGGAGGGGGAAGGGTAGACTTCTCAAAAAATCTTGACAAGCAAAAAAAAAAAAAAGTTATGCTTATGGTTATGTTTAACTTTGCCTATGTATTAAATGGATTAATTTAACGATTACATGTATATCATGAATAGCGGACATCAAGAAAGTGTTATACAGAACAAACCATAAGTTATATAAGGTTGCATCGGTTTGCCGTTTGCTTCGTTTCAGCAACTGTTGCGTGAATTACATCCATACATATATAGATCTACTACATGTATTAGTTTATCTATTTGAATGGTCGACATTGTTAGGGATTCATTTGGCTGTCTTATAAGTTAGGTAAATAATGTTATTGTTATACTGTTTTATGTACTTTGATTGTGTATTCCTACTCTGTACTTTGATTGTGTATTCCTACTCTGTACTTTGATTGTGTATTCCTACTCTTATTTTGAAATATCCCTAGTCTGTTTGGCTTTGTGTTTACTTCATTTGAGAATATTTACATTCAGTGTATATTTCCCCTTGTGTTTGCATTGGAAATCTGCGACGTTCAATTTTCTATGAATACACTTTCAAATTGATAATTCATGCTCCATGTGCACAAATATAACTGTCTTCACGTGTTTTGAGTACATTTATTTTTGTAAGATTAAATAAAACGTTCAATCTTACAAAACCAATTTGATATGTACTTTTGAATAATAAGCATTAAATTATATCTACAAAGTTTCTGGCACTATATTTTTAGTCGCGGAAGCGAACTAAATACCTTGTTAATATGGCTGTTCTAAGTATGTTTCATATCCTGACTGAGAGCGTATATAATGGCTTTACAGCGAAATTACACTTATATTTCATAAAAATAGACATCAGTATGAATATAAATATAAGCATTGAATGCTTATTTTTGGATGTCGTCGGCCCTGTAACACACAAGCGGTGCAGACAAATTATCATACCGCGCTAAAATGTATACTGTTTGACATTTACCGTAGTACTGCACCTTTGCAGAGTAAATTGATATAGTTTCGTGAAATATGACTAGAAGGCAATGATTCTTATTAATAACGTCATTTTTTTTTATTATTAACTACTGTTAACCAACTTTTATTCGCGACGACTTTAGGAGTAAAGCTGGTTCGCGGCGACTAATTTTCGCAATCAAAGCCTCATCTGCATTTGTGACGTCTTTATAGCCATACGGCAAGGACTAGATTGCGGCGAAAAATATTCGTGACAACGAGGCTCTCGCGAAAATTTCTATCAAACGAATAAAACTTGTTTTACAGTATATCGTCTGAAAGCTACGCACATACTTTAAATAAATCCCTCTGTAATCAAGCAATTATTATTATACCGCAGTTAGTGAGAAAAAGTTAATGATTTGAGATGTGTTATCAGTTATTTTTAAAATAATTTTTTAGGGGGGGAGGGGTGAATAGATTTTTCAGGGGTTTTTTTCAATTGTATTTACGCGTATCCTTAAACAGTTTTTATGAATATCAATGATATATTCCTTTTTTACAGTCCAAAAATATAAACATCTCAAAATTTGGACTATCGATTCAATTGTTTTTTGAATTATATATATTTCAAGATTTCAAAGATCATCCCTAGTTCCTTAAAACGTATTATAATAATTACATGTAACTTTCTGCATGCGATTTTACTTTTTCTATATATCAATTTACAAATATTTACATTCTTTAAAGTTTTATCTCACATGGCACTATAACCTTGCATTATTATACAATATAATATAAATATATAATTAAAACGCTTTTTCTGTTTCGAGGTCTTCCTAATATTTAATATGCAGAGTGAGAATATCATTCCTTCTCCTGCATTACAAATATATACTACTAGTATACAAAATCCAAGGGCTGCATTTTACAACCCCCCCCCCCCCCCCCCCCCCCCCCCCCCCCCACAAAAAAAAAACCAAAACGAAACAAAAAACAAAACCAACCTTAAGACGAAGTCGTAAACCATTAATTTGCCTTTATTTTACTTTTTATAATTATATTTTACAGCCATTGAATTCAAATACGGATTGAATTTGATAAATAAACATTCATTAATTTGGTCGTAAGTTCTTTTGTAAAACGCAGCCCTACATACGATGTTAGTGAAGATATGCTCCTGTTTATTTTGTTTATACATTTAACATTCACAGGACAATGAATGCGCAACATTTGATGACCGTCTTGTTCGTGCTATGGATGTTTGCTTCGGGTCAGGCCAGCTTCCTCCAAAATGAGACCGACCTGGTTGACGCCATGGTTAAATCTGTGATGGGATGCAAAAACATTCCAGGTAATTATTATATAGAGGGAAAGAGGTGGTAATAAGCGACGGTTTTCTAAAAACTAAAATTGAAAAACAAAAAATAATTTAAAAAATCAAATATATTAATCAGATATGTGTCATTTTTGTTGATTTAAACATACATAGCTCTAGATCTAGTGTAAAATAAGGGTTGGCAGATCATAAACCGTATAGGTACAGTATAAACCTTATAGATATTCTCCCAGTTCTCTTTGTAATCTGATCCATGAAATGCCTAAGTCCGATTTAGTTTTCAAAAGCGGCTTATTTCAGCCTGATCGTATAGTCACTGTATGTGGTTAAGAAACTTTAAGTTTAACAAAAATCCAATCTAAATTCTATCATAATCTATAAAGTCTCTTAAAAATCTCTCTTAAACACCAATTAACATGAGTTTATATACATTTGTCTTATGAAAAACAGTTTCGATTGGCTCTGTCCACCTGTGGTGATCCTAAGTGAACAAATAATGCTTACATTCCAAAGTTACATTTTTACTCTAAATACAGCAATAGATCTGTAGAAACTGTCCATCATAAAGCCGGGGGTGCGGATCTGGGGCCTCGATCCCGTCTAGTTATAAAGCTCACGTGCAATTTGAAAGGTCATATAATGACATACGTGAGTACTTGATCTTAAAGTACACGTGACTAATTATACAGCACCAGAGCTATTGAACGCGGACACGGGGTTGCAGAATATGACGCTTGATGACGACTTGTTTAAATTCCCCGTGTTCCCATCCCCTGCACCTGGATGCGTAACAACGTTCAAAACAATTATAATCATTATGGATTTAACTTCGGCTGCACAAGATTAGGTCATCGTCCTGTTACAAAGTGCATTCCACCTAATTATGGCGCAATATGTATACGTGTCAAGTTAATCCATGACTTGTTCATCATACCAACAAATAGTACTTTTCTAGGTCACAGCATGACTATTTGGTTGCAACATCTCCTTAATTTCTTGCAAACAAATTCGGATTTACTTCGCACAAAAGCAAACACTATTTTTAAAATTATCCCTCTATTATTTTCCAATGGAAATGATTGACACCTATCATTTGTTAGAAATGTGTTATTTTGTTTATTCATATCTGTACTGACCTCGTAAATACTTATAGCTACATATTTCGGAAATTGATAAATTCACGTGCCGATCGGCAGTTTTTTTGTTTTTTTTTTTTTTTTTTTGCTTGTATTGAATCGCTACTGTCAAACCCGAGTTTTTCCAAAATTACCACAGTTTTTTAAATAAGTTAAATGTGCCCAAAGTTAGCCCCTTTTTTCATGTAATTTACAATTTACATTCGAATTCAGAAAACGCGAAATTATTCATAATAACATTTCAAATATTTACGTTTAAACGTTTCCATTCTAGAATCGAGCGGAGGATTTATATTTGCACAAAATACGCAATTTTTACGGTATATATTAATTATCACGATAAAAATTGATCATATATGATGTATAATTATATAAATTATCACCAGTTGAGAAAGCAAAGGTTTTTCACACGGGTAGTATACACTACAAGTATGAGATGAAATCTATAATGATTATCATGAGTCATGCATATCGAATTCAAGAGGACTGGATGGCCATTTTAAGACTTTTTTGATTTCCATTATATGAAGTGCTCTTTATAAAGATAAATGAAAATGTTCGTTTCGTCTTATACAGGAATGAGTGTGTCGATGGTTCGGGGAGGAGATTTTTTCGCTAAAGGCTATGGTTACGCTCGCTTGGACCCCCCTCTCAATTGGACCTCCCAGACTCCAGCCTACCTTGGATCCGTTGGGAAAGCCATTACTTCCGCCTTATTGGGTATTCTTATGACCGAAACCAGGAATACAGCTAACAGGTTCATAGCAATGCCCCCAACATGAAAAAAACCCCAAACAAAATAAAAACAAAAACGGAAACAAACACGAAACAAAACAATGCATTGGAAATGCGGTACTCAAATGTTTATTCTCCATAGCTACACATGTATAATATACTGACAATGTGCTACATATCAAAGGTATTGGTTTAAATGAGTCTTTGCATGATCGAACAAGAAAATAATATCTTTTTATCATGGATGAGTAATAAAAATTAGTAACAAAAATTATATTTCACTTTTCTCACTAAATAAAAATTTAATCAATAATTCATCAAAAAATACAAATATTTGCGAGTCTCATCACTTCACTATGTATCCCTGTAAAAATAAAAAAAATTAAAAATCTTAAGAAATAAGGAGGTAACATAATTGTTGGTGTGTATGTGGATATAAATACGATTTGGTAACGTGATCAAACCCCATAAAGCCCGAAGGGCTTTTGAATATTAATTGCACTTGAGTTGAATTTAATCTTGACTTCAGTTTTGACTGGAACACCAAGCTGTCCGACATATTTGAAGGTAACTTCAGACTGACTGGCGAGCGATCTGGAATGACAATCAAAGACCTGTTGAGCCATCGGACTGGAATCAGCGATACTGACGTGTACACTGATATGAAGAGGATAGGTCGCAGAGAATTCCTCAAGTAAGGAGAATTTCATCAATAGGAATACTATGTTTATCGAGCCAATGAAAAAACGAGCAATGTAGAAAATATGAACTAAACGATTTGTCATCATTTACAAAGAACGTTTTCTTTCCTTTCTGAAGCGTTCACAATTGACCGACGGTATTTTCACATTTCCTTTCTGATGATCCTGTATGTAATTGTAAAATGTACCTCACGTACACGTAGCGTCAGGGAGGACAGAGGGGGTACATATAAAAAAAATGAATTAGCATGGAGTTACCCCAGCCCCACCTACACATTTTTGGGAGCATGTAAATAATTTAAGTGAAAATAAAGAAATGAACAGTGAAGTAATAGGCATACGACCCCCCCCCCCCTCACCCCCTAACACGGATTAGGATGTCGATGATTTGCGATTTTTTTTTTTGTTTTGGCTTTTACGTCTGTCAAACTTTTTTGAACGATACTGCCCCGCACTCACTTTAAAAATGATGCTACGAGCCGGCCTCATATACTTAACTAGTGATCTGTTTTGGAAGTATTAAATGAAGAAATCAAACCCCTTGAAGGTAGATTGAGACAAATGATGTCACAGATAAAAGTGATGATACTACTTCTATATACTGACCAATATTTACCGTATATCCGGTAATTTTCGCGATGATCTAACTTCCGCTTTTTTCGCGACCTCTTTTAATTCGCAAATAATTGAATACGCAGAAATTATATCCTGTATCATTTTTTATAAGAACATTTTTAAATCGCAAAAAATGACTGAAGCAAATTGGAAATGTTACAGATATTTCCCATTTTCGCAAATTTTGTGACACGCGAAAAAACCCCGGATATACGGAACTCACTTTCTTTTCCCTGTTAAATTGCATTGATTGATTTGAGTGATATTTACGCAGAACACAAGTACAGAAGACCCAATCACCAAATCTTGTGCGTATGAATACAATTTCAACAATTCTTCCTTCAGTATTTCTCGAAGAACATGGCTGACTCTGATTGCGACTTTAAACCGGTTCACGACCTGATATTGTACTTACGCTGATAAACATTTCATTGATGCAGAATTAATGATTCAATGCTTAATTGATTGCAAGAGAAGAAAACAAAGTATTTTTTTTTAAATAATTGGATGATGAGTTAAATAATTCAGATTTGACTTGAATAGTCAAAAAGATTTAAAAAAAAGAAAAAAAAATAAAACAAAGAAGAAATGCCCTAGGCTTCATTCCTCAGCTCTGTTCTATCACCGTGTATTTGGGGCTCTAGTGATAACTATTAAGTATATTCAACCTGAGACCACATCTTTCAAAAAATAATGATTCAATGCTTATATTTACGTTCTTTTAACTTAATTCCCTTTCCGCAATTAAGATTTATTTTTTAAATCCTCTGCCTTATTCTACGAGTAATGCGCAATTAACGGAAGAGCCACTGGAACAGCCGAATTATGCTGACACAAATAGTACACAACGCTATAAATTCTAAGTTCACACTTTTATTTTTTAATCTGTTATTCAATGAATATAACCTATGGTATAATAATAAATCAATAAATTGATTTCATTTAACTGTTAAAAAATATTTATATCAATGAAATGTTTATCAGCGTAAGTATAATATCAGGTCGTGATCCGGTTTGAAGTCGAGAGGAGAGTCAGTGATGTTTTTTGAAAAATACTGAAGGAAGATTGTATTCATACGCACCAGATTTGGTGATTGGGTCTTCTGTGTTATGCGTAAATATCATTCAAATCAATCAATGCAATTTAATAGGGGGAAAGAAAGTGAATGTAAATATTCGTTGATGTCCGTCGCAAAAGTGCTCATCAAATATAATCATAATAAAAGATATAAAACAATGGTGCACTGCAAAATCAAAATGAAAGTGCATAATGATGTCACAGATTCAAGTTCATGTGTTAATTAAACATCACTATATAAACACACAATTCATTACACAGGTACAATAACATGTCTACTATACATCTTTCTTATAAAAATAAATGATCAAATTCAAAGTGTGTAATTACATTCTAATGGGGAAAATAAGCTAATGATATATTTGCTTGGCTAGAGAGGGGCTTGAAAGAAACAGACCAAAAATAGAAAATTCATGTGTTATTGTTTACAACTTAGAATGACAGTGACTTCCGGTTTCACACACAAAAAAAAGGGGGGGGGGGCTGGCTTACAGAGAGCAACAATACAAAACCCTAACTTCCGGTTTTATCCAAAAAGAGGGAGCTAACAAAGATGACAAACAATCATTGAAAAACCTAATCTACTAAATACAAACACTGACTATGGTTAAGCTTAACACACCTACATTTTAACCCGTATTTACTCGACATTGAGCATGAGTGCACAAGTACTAATTTATACCTTGACTTACAATCAACATAATACAAGTAAAGCATGATCAGAGGTTCAGTATCACAGAACAAGTTCACTTACATTGATACGTTCTGCATATTTCTTTTCATAACGAATAATTAAAAAACGGCAAGATGGACTGCGCGTTTGCACAAAGTGCGATGTTTACATAGCTAAATGTAAAACATGTATATGGCGGATATACAATATCCGAAAAGTGCTTAAACTTAAAAATCAGTTTCTAATCAAAAATATATACAGTAAGCTAAATAGAAAAATGTTATTACGTGATTCTTACTGACATTACCTAAGTGAGATAAACCTTACTGGTAATCTAAAAATAATACAACTAAATGCAAAATTCTCATGACACAATTTGATGATACTAAATCATTACTTACAAGTTCAGCAACATGAGCAGTTTCTGTAAATGTAGCAAAAATTAAAAATACAAAGTACAAAATAAATCTACATACCTGAAACACAGGACAGGAGACATTGTAAAATTAAGATGTTTATTCGTTGATGTCCGTCGCAAAAGTGATCGGACAAAAACCCTATAGCGTCCCCTGTCCCGGTGTTGAGTTATTCTTGCCATTAATTGTTCCAAAAAGCCGTGAGAGAAAATTAACTCATTCGACATCAAAGAAACGGATTGACACGAGGGCTTTGCAATACAATGACTATTACGTAATTTAGAAAACAGGATTCTGTCGACAGATGAATCTAAATAACTTAGTTTGATTACATAAAATGGCACTAATTGATTTCACAACATTCCAAAAATACTGACAATTGGCTTAAGGCTTTTACTCTATGTAAATACGCGTTGACACGATTTGCAAATGACATATCTAATCTGGTCAATATAATTTAAAATATAAAAGATATTTTTTAAAATGAGCAAAAATAGAAAAATATATTTGAGGGTCAAAATGACACTTTGATAGTTCTGTACACATTTCAGAAGGCTTCAGTATTTGCCGACTCTCAAACAATTTCGTCAGTCGTGGATATACAACAATCTACTTTACGCCATAGCAGGCCATGTCGGAGAAGTGAAAACAGGCCAACCATATGAAAACCTGGTGACAACTAAGATCGTGGCCGCGTTAGGAATGAGTCAGGCGTCTTGTGGAACGCTGATATACCCAACAAGCTCCCAGACCAACTACGCACTTCCGTATCATTTAAAGAACGGGACGTTGGACGTGGGGGATTCTCGCATCTACCAGTGAGCAAATTACTACATATATTTAATTACCTTAGACATCAACGGAAAAATCGACTCATATTAAAAAAAAAATCATAAAACACTCTGGTGATATATTTCAAATGGCACATATAATATTATTCTCTTGAAATTCGGTAAATTTGTAAACATTATTGTTAGGCATGGAGATTGAGGATGGAGGGTGCGTTGATTGAGCTTTTTTTAACCATTTGTATGTAAGAACAAATTGTGAGTTTATTGGCCAAAATTTGATTTTGTTCAGTAGCGAGTCTCAATTTTTTAAAGAATTAACGTCTTCATAAAGTTCCCGCGGATAACACAGCGATTTTGAAGGGGTACTAAGGGGCATATTTTATGACACTTTTTAACCTTGATTTCTTATCACAGGATTGGGGACGTCGTACCAGCCGGTTGTTTAATTGCTTCAGCAGAAGATCTCGGGAAATGGGTCCAATTCATGGCCTCCGGTGGGAAGACAGCGAACAAGGTACAACTGATCCATCCCGATCTTTTCCAAGACATCACCAAATCTCAGATGCTGCTCGACGATTGGTCAATTAGCAGGTTCAGTCTGGATAGTGATTACCCCGTAAATGCTTCGGGCACCTGGTACGGGCTGGGCTGGTATGGCGGAGAGTACAGGGGTAAGGTTACACTTTGAGAGAGAGAGAGAGAGAAAAAGAGAGAGAGAGAGAAACACAGGGGTAAGGTTTAAGAAATATACAGCAATTTAAAAAGTTCACCGGGATATGAAGTTGGTTGGTCACGTGATCAAATCCTGTGAAGTCCGAAATGCTTTCTTTGGTGATTCATGCGGGATATGAAGTTGGCGACATTGCAGAAAGAATACATAACCCGCGTTAGCAGGTTATGTAATTTTTTTCTGCAATGATCGCTACCTTCATAAACCGCATGAATCATCAAAGACCAAAATATCACTCGGTAGCTGTAGATTTTTATATTTACATCTTTATTTTAACTAATTAATAAATCGATGATAAAAAGTAAGTTAAATTCACTAAATTACTGTTAATGTACATAAATACGTTAGCTAAAAAGAAACAGCCAAATCGTCTCCTGTGAGACTTTGAGTCTGACATCATCATGATTATTTCCTGCAGTCCGTGATTTTTCTTAGGTCGCTGTAGGTTTTGACCAATCGATAAACAGAGCGTGTCGATTTCAGTCCTGTCAGTTTCCTGTCAGTTTCAGCCGCTGTAGATTTCGACCAATCGATAAACGGGGCGTTTAGATTTCAGTCTTGCTGTTTCTATAAAGCTATGAATTAACTATAAGTTTCCATAAGAAATAGAGGGAATCATACTCGGTAGATGTAAATATACAGAATTGAACGTTTTCGCTATTCTATAGGTTCATATAAGGAAACATATTTGCAAACGTAAATTAATATTACACCTTGAATTTAAACTTATGACCTGACAACTTGCATGTGAAGAGAGAGAGAGAGAGAGAGAGAGAGAGAGAGAGAGAGTCTATGCATACTAAATCTTCTTAAATTAACCTCGCGCACTCGGATTCTTATTATCAGAACGGCTTTTATGTGGGGGGTTTTCGATAGCGTCGCGTCCAAGTCTATCAGTTACGTCATGCATAAACAATACCCACTCCTAAACCACACACTTTCTTATTGGTGGATTCAGCTTACCGCTGATTGGCTGCTGTCGCAGACTATAATTATATATGCACGGAAAAAACAACATTGAACTTAACAGAGAATTTGACCGTCGGAATTGGGGTATTGTTTGAAAGTGTATACTTGTGACAAAATATATATACGGCTGTAGCTCTACGAAGAAAACTTCGGCTAGACTATATATAGCTAAAGTGCAAGTATCCTGATATACGATATTTACGAAAAACTTGCAATTTACGGCGCTCAAAATATACGCAAGTTTTGAAAAGATTAACAAATCGTACCACTTCTGTGAAAATAACCCATTAACAAATTCTTTATTCAGTTTAATACTATTCATACATGTAAATGTCGCTTACATGTAACTTGCTCCAAACTTTCTCCTAATAAACTATCTTTATAGGCTATCCGACCTCGGAAAGCGGATCAAGATTCATCATTTTATAAGTAAACACGACACAGTATGGAGCTTATGATGGCGTTTAAAAGAATTTCAGAGACATATGCGGTAAAATTTATGAGGATATTTTGGTTTTGCATGGAATTTAAACACAAGGGGAGAGTCAATGGTGTAGGAAAATGAACTGTTCTGAGATATCTATAAGCTCTGGCATTGAGTAAGCGTGCATAGATAACTCTGCCTAAGAAAACAAGTTGAACAATCATACAGTTTTTACACCGGCCGCGTGTATTGTTTATGCTTGACGTAGCTGACTGAATTCATCGTGACGCTATCGGAAAAAACACACCAAAGCCGATCTGATAACAATTAAAAAAAACACAACATATTATACGTTAACCATTTGTATCCTTATACAACCATTTCTTAATATATAAATTGATATGTGTCTACATTATTTTTCTGCTGCAATGCAAATGAGATGAAGTCGTTGTATTTTTAGGTCACAAACGTCTTCTACACCCGGGAAATTGGTACGGATATTCAGCTGTCGTTGGATTTTTCCCGGATAAAAATGCAGGTTTTTCTATCTCCATAAACGGTCCGTGGTACAATAATTACCGCCACGACCTGGCCCCCCTCTCCTATGTCTTATCCGATATCGTCCTCGGAGAGAACAAATGGCTAGATAACAACACCATCTGCAGTTTTCCTGCTCCTTGGAAGAACCCGACGCCTATTTCGTCATCGAACACGACTCAGCCACGTGTTGAATCCGTGCCGATCGAATCAGTATCACGGTATGTTGGGACTTACGGAAGCCGTGTTTTCGGAACAATGACCATCGGGCAAATAAACGACCAGATTCTTACCTTTCAGATGAATTCTGCCGGAGCCGGCAATCTTTCCATAATATCACGGACTAACGTAAAATTCCGGATGATCTTTAATGAACTCTTGAATGACGTCGTTGGCTCGGATTGTAATTTACGGTTTAATGATTTCAATGGTGTAAGCTACGCTGCAATAGAAGTGGCATACGAGTGCTTTTATACAGTTTACACGTACCGCAGGGGAGTAGAATACGTAAAATTAGAAGACCAACCGGCGACTCAATCTGCGTCTCAATCTGCAGCGGCACCACTGTCAAAATGGCCTGCTCTTATTTTCTGTCTGTTTGTCGCACTTCCGTTAATTCGCAGTTGAGAACTCGTCTGATATTGGAATGTTCAATCATCAGACAACAAATCCAATATTTCTTTTAATAAGTCGTTTAAAAGAATAAAGAAAAGGACAGGTATAGGCCATATGATTTGCTTTTTCTAATGAATACGAAAAATAATAGCGAGGAACACTCAGGATTCGGGATGTTTCAGGATCCAAATCTAAATATTTACAACATTTGCAAATATGTCTTCTTGTATTATCCTTCATAAGGTCAGACGCGACCTATCTTTTTTCTATTTTTTCCTATCTCCACAATGTGAAGATTTCCACTAAGTAATTCCATAATTATATTTTCATGTTATATTATACTTTTTTTAGCTCACCTGAGCTGAAAGCTCAAGTGAGCTTTTCTGATCACTTTTTGTTCGGCGTCCGTCTGTCTGTCCGTCTGTCCGTCCGTCTGTCCGTCCGTAAACTTTTTACATTTTCGACTTCTTCTCCAGAACCACTGGGCCGATTTCAACCAAACTTGGCACAAAGCATCCTTAGGTAAAGGGGATTTAAGTTTGTTAAAATGAAGGGCCACGCCCTCTTTCAAGGGGAGATAATTAAAAAATCATTGAAAATGTGTTGGTATTTTTCAAAAATCTTCTTCTCAAATACCATTTGGCCAGAAAAGCTGAAACTTGTGTAGAAGCATCCTCAGGTAGTGTAGATTCAAGTTTGTTCAAATCATGTTCCCCGGGGGTAGGGTGGGGCCACAATGGGGGGTCGAATTTTTACATAGGAAAATATAGAGTAAATCGTTAAAAATCTTCTTCTCCGAAACTGATCAGCCAGGAAAGCTGAAACTTGTGTGGAAGCATCCTCAGATATTGTAGATTCAAGTTTGTTTAAATCATGATCCCCAGGGGTAGGGTGGGGCCATAATGGGGGGGGGGGGG
>WFKH01002636.1:15199425-15215059 GCA_016163765.1 Magallana hongkongensis | reverse complement strand
TTTTCAATATCAGGACATTGAATAAGTTTAAATTGAATTAATTATCTACTTCTTAGCCTATGTGTATGAAAATTTTAGTTAAACATACTCTATAAAATGAATATTATAAAAGACATTTATGGACAATAAATTCATACTTTTCAATGTATTATTATAATATTATTTTTCCAAGTTATATCTTGTTTATACCATACACATTATAAATTATATTGATACAAATTTTATTAACACTATCAAATTAAAACTAAACAAACAAAATAAGCACTTTAAACAGAAGGAAAAACACAACGAAAAAAATCCTCGTGATAATCTACATGTATAAACATAGTAAAACAGAAAAGAACTCCAATATATATGTACAACTTTTTCTGATAGACATTTAACGTAAGCTACCATCACAAGATGAACCAATGTCATTCAGCCAAATGCAAAGTCATATTGTGTCACAAATCTTTTAACTGACGACTGAATGAAACAGCTATGCCATTCAGTAGCCTTTTCAGTTACCCTTTTAGTTGACTGAATGCCAGAGTTTCATCTTGTGCATATTATATTTATATACATGTAACACCAAATCTTCAATCTAGGTCAAAGAGAATACCAAGTGGACGCCCTGCTCACCTGACGCACGAGGTGCCGTAGAAATGACGTGGACAGACGTCCAGGCGGACGAACTACTGGAGCCGACTGTTACCTTTGTGAGTTAGATTGTTCAGATTATTCTAACCATCAGATCTAATGACCTGACCGTCAATTTAAGAAGGCTAAATGGTCAACATATTAACCATCAGATATCCCTCAAACTTTGACATTATATTTTCTGCCATAAACTAACATCTTTACATGTAGTAAAGAAAAAATCCAGATATTTTAGCTTTAAAATTTGTGTATTATATAGCTTTATACCGAGCTCTTCTTCATAGTGGAGGTAAATATAGTCTAAAACGGCCACGACCATCCAGCCCTCTTAATCATGTTAAAAAATACCAGATATTCCAGAATTTTAATACAATGATATTTATTTTAACTGTATTAGTTAAACTGTTTGATTACATGTGTATTAGGAATTTGCTATACAACTAATAAACTGTATTAGTTAAACTATTTAGCATGTTTTTACGTTTGATACTTGTTTACTTTGAGTAAATTCGTATTAAATGTTTTCATACTATATTAATTAAAAGTGTTTGTGATTAAATATTAATATTGTAGTATTGGTATGTCTTCGTTCCTAAAATTGCTCTTTTAGTGAAATCATATGTACTTTAGCTACAGGTCATGTGAAATTTGTTTACGTTGAGTCAACTGGCTTTTCATAACTTTCAGGATGATTTGGAGAAGAGTTTGTCCAACTGTAGACATTCTGTAGATGATGATTACCTCAATCTGTATGCCCATTTCCTACAAGAATCTTCAAACGCCAGTGTTTGATTACATGTGTATTAGGAATTTGCTATACATGTAGTAGTGTTTGTACTATGTGAGAATGATAAATTGTGAACTAAATGTATCTCCCATTGTGATAGATACCATGGGAGCTGAATTGCTGAATTTATATTGTGTGGGCCGAAGAAATGATCAAATAATTGCATAGTTATGTACCAACTTAGTTAGTCAAGAGTTTATGATTCTCTTCGCTCGTTGAGAGGAGCAGAGAGGATCATAAACCATAGGCTAGCAAAGATTTGTTATTTACATGTATTCGTTGTTTTTTTTTTTAGAAAAATATATTTATATCAAAATAATATTTGTGTAAGCCTCTCTCTTGTGTCCTTCATTTTGAAATATGCCTTTTTTTGGTGATGGTAAGGACGTTTTCTATAATGTTTAAACTGATACAATTACCGTGTTTAAGTTACTGCAATGCAGTAATGAAAACGTTTTAGTCTAATTTCATGTAAAAAAGCACCTCTAGAATCAGAGTATATAATTATATTATATAAAGAATAGGAGAACTCGAAAGATGTAGACCCCCCCAAAAAATGCTTCGTTACAGATTCTTTAAAGAGATTGGTAACTTGCATAATAACATAATATTCTTGCAGTTAGACACAATCATCTAGCATGTTGACATACTTTTCTTGCATGTGGACATAATCTACATGTATCTTGCATGTGGACATAATCTACATGTATCTTGCATGTAGAAGGCAGAAATTTAATTTGACACCATAAAATATTATTAACATGGATTCCTTCAGTTATTATTGTAACCAAAAGTTATGGTGTCAAACTGAAGGAAATCTTATTTTTGTGCGTCGATGCATTATGAATATAATGCAAATAAAAGCTGTTATTTATCTCGCCTATAACATATCAACTGGTATTAAAATTTTGTCTGGTCATTGGAAATACATCAGTTAAGCATTGTAAATGTTAAAATTGGAAATAATTGTGACCACGCCCCTTCAAAGCATTAGGTTGATTGATCTGTTAACATTGCATGGAACATTAATAATCTTCATCTGTTTGCATTACAATTAACACTATTTGATTTGATAAGAAGTATAACATTTAATAATCAGGAAATAAATTTTAGATTGATGTTTTTGACATCACATATAACAATTATAGATTGATATATTAAGTCAAAAATTTGCTATCACAAAAAATCGGCGTGGTTTGGTAACGTTACAAGAAACAAAGATTAATGTTGATCTGTTTACGACGCAGTTCACGAAGCTCAATCTTCATCAATCTGATAAACACGGAATGTAGCGTTATCTTGACCTAGTAACTTCCAAGCATGGATTCGTAGGACCAAGCAATACCTGAGTTACTGTACATTGTAAATATATTAGCATCATTTGGTTGTGTTTTAGCGATTTTTGCGGGACGAAGCTTTCGCTAAACCAAGTACACCGCCAAATGTCATGCAATAATAGTATTGCTACGTTTTTCTGGATTTTTTGTTTTGTACCCGGATCAATGCCTAGTGATCTCCTTGCTCCTGCGTCTAAAAATAGTGTGGATTCTGTTTTATTTCATTAAAACCCGTGGATCTTTATAAATCTTATGAACACATGTTGTTTTTTTTTGTAACATGTGTTTTACAAGAACAAGTAATACAAGTACATCCAACAGTCAATTCGCTCAGACTCTCGCTATCTGCTACCTCACACACACACTCTCTCTCTCTCCCCTTATATACATGCTCGACACCTAACACCATTAGGCCTCCCCGCTAGGGCATTAGGCTCCCTAGGTGGGGCGCCTGTTAGGGCATTAGGCTCCTCTGTTAGGGCCTGCTGCACCATCGTTAAGTGTCAAGACACCTAATGCATCTAGGGCATCCATTAGGCTCCAATATTAGGGCACTAATGAAGCACCCGGATTAGGAAACTCGCTAACTTTTGGAACTGATTGAAAACACAATTTCCGCCAAATATTGTAGACGCAAACTGGAATACGTTTTTCGAATTTGATTCTTCATTTTGTGAGCTTATATATGTTGTTTATTTTTTTAAGTAAAAACGAGCGTAATGCAGAATCTTGTCTTCTTGTCCTTCGTGTATTCAAATTGCATACCAGGATTTTAAATAGGTTAACAATATTCTAACATCGCGGACATCAATAAGAATTGTTATGCAGAACAAACCATAGCTTATATAGGTTTCAGGAACTGCTGTGTCAATTACATCCATGCATACATGTATATAGATGTACATGTACCACATGTATTAGTTTATCTATTTGAATGGAAGATATTGTTGGGGATTCATTTGGCTAACTTATAACTTACTAGGTAAAAATTGTAATAGTTTATTTTTAATGTACATGTACATCTTAAGATTATCCATGATATATTCTTTAACAGTTCAAAAATATATACATCTCAAAATTTGGACTATTTAATTGTTTTTGAATTATATATATTTCAAGATTTCACATATCATCCCTAGTTCTTATAAAAGTATTATTTCTCTGCATGCGTATTTACTTCTATTTATCAATTCACAAATCGCTTTAAGTTTTATCTCACATGGCATATGATTAAGCAAACGCTTTCTCTGTTTCGAAGTCTTCCTAATATTTGATATGCAGAGTGAGACCATTTTTCCTACTCATGCACTACAAATATTTTCTTCTAGTAATCAAAAGTCCTGCATACGATGTTAGTAAAGATATGCTCATGTTTGTTTTGTTACTGCATTTATCATTCATAGGACCATGAATGCGCAACATTTGACGACCGTCTTGTTTGTGCTATGTACGTTTGCTTCGGGTCAGGGCAGCTTCCTCCAAAATGAAACCGACCTGGTTGACGCCATGGTTAGATCTGTGATGGGATGCAAAAACATTCCAGGTAAGTATATAGCGAGAAGGAGTGGTAGTAAACGGTTTTCTAAAAACAAAATTGAAAAACATCAAAAAAAATTTTAAAAATCAAATATATTGAATTTTATCAGATATGAGTCATTTCTTGATTTAATCATAGCTGTAGATTGCAGCTCTAGATCTAGTGTAAAATAAGGGTTAATAGATAATAAACCGTATAGGTACAGTGTAAACCTATAATCCAGTTGTTTTTCTTGTAATCTGATCCATGAAATGACTATATCCGATTTAGTTTTCAAATTAAAAAGCAGTTTATTTCAGCCTGATCGTATAGTGGTTAACAAACTTTAAGATTCACTAAAATCCAATCTAAATTCTATCATATAAATCTATAAAGTCTCTTAAATAATCTCTCTTAAACATCATTTTACATGAGTTTATATACATTTGTCATTTGAAAAACAGTTTCGATTGGCTCTGTCCACCAGTGGTGATTCTAAGTGAACAAATAATACTTACATTCCAAAGTTACATTTTTACTCTATACACAGTAATAGATCTGTCGAAACTATCCATCATAAAGTCGGGGGATGCGGGTCCGGAGCCTCCCGTCTGGTTATAAAGCTTACGTGCTATTTGAAAGGTCATACAATGACATACGTGGGTACTTGATTTTAAAGTACATGCACCAGAGCTCTCGAACGCGGACACGGGGTTGCAGAATATGACGCTTGATGACAACTTGTTCACTAATTCCCCGTGCCTTCATACCTGCATCTTGATGCATAAGAACGTTCAAAACAATTTTAATCATTATGCATTAAATTCGGCTGCACAAAATTAGTCCAGTTACATACAGTCGCTTCGCACTAAAATAATTATGATGCAATATGTATATGTGTCAAGGTCATCCATGACCGGTTCGTCACACCAGCAAATAGTACTTATCAAGGTCACAGCATGACTTTTTGGTTACATTAGTTCCTTATTTAATAATTTCTTGCAAACAAATTCGGATTTACATCCAAGAAAAGCAAACACTATTTTTTAAACAATATCTCCCTAATTTTCCAATGGAAATTATTGACACCTGTCATTTGATAGAAGTGTGTTACTTTGTTTATTTACATCTTTTCTTACCTCGTAAATACTACATGTAGTACTTTAAGCTATATATTTTGGAAATTTATAAATTCACGTGCCGATCGGCGGTTGAGAAAGCAATCCTGCTTCGATTATCGAAGTTGGTGAGAATATATAGAAGAAAGTCCAGTGCAAGTCTCAACATGAAAAACACACTGTCTTTAGAGTTTTTCCTTGTCATCAACATTTTGGACTGAATGTATCAGGAAACTATCAAAATAAGTCCAAATCCAGTGTACGTTTTTGTGCGCCGTAAATTGCAAGTCTTTTTTTTTTTTTGGCTACTATCAAACCCGAATTTTTACAAAAACACTGGAGTTTTTTAGTGAAATATGCCCAAAATTAAGCCCCCTTTTCAAGTAACATATGTTTTATCACCATAAGCGTATACCGTAATAACTGAATTTTGCTGTTAAAGTTTCGCTGTGTTGTGCATTTTTTTTTAATCGCAAACACAACAATTTGCAAAAATGTCGTTTTTATAATCATTAATTCAGAAAGCGCGAAAATATTCATAATTATAACATTTCAGAATACAAATGTTTCCATTTTAGAATCGAAAGGGAAAGATCTATTTTTGCACAAAATACACAATTTTTACGATATATATAAATTATCACGATAAAAATTAGTTATATAATATACGTGTATAATTATATAAATAAAAACTCGTTGAGAAAGCCAGGGTTTATCCACTGGTGGCATACTCCACAGGTATGAGAAAAAATTTATAATTATGAGTCATGAATATTGACTTTTTAAGAGGGCTAAATGGTTGAGGCCATTTTTAGACTTTATTGATCTTCTTTGTATGAAGAACCCTGTATAAAGATATAAGACAATGTTCGTTTCGTCTTATACAGGTATGAGTGTGTCGATGGTACGAGGAGGAGATTTTTTTGCTAAAGGCTATGGTCACGCTCGCTTGGACCCCCCTCTCAATTGGACCTCCCAGACTCCAGCCTACCTTGGATCCGTTGGGAAAGCCATTACTTCCGCCTTATTGGGTGTTCTTATGACCGAAACCAGGAATACAGCAAACAGGTTCATAGCAATATACTTTTGCCCCCACGTGAAATAAAATAATAGAAACAGAAATGTATACCTACACATGTGTATATTGACAATGTGCTACATCAAAGATATTGATTTAAAAATTTAATCAATAATTCATCGAAAAATACAAAGACTATGCGAGTCTTGTCACTTCGCTACGCATCCCTGAAAAAAAATAATGAAATACAAAAAAACCCCCAAAAAACCCCCCCCCCCCCCCCCCCAAAAAAAAAAAAAATTGAAATAAGGAGGTATCATTTTTTTGGTGGTATATACATGTAAGTGGATATAGATACGAGTTGGTCACGTGATCCCATAAAGCCCCAAGAGCTTCTGAATATTGCACTTTATTTGAAGTTTGAAGTCTTGACTTTAGCTTTGATTGGAACACCAAACTGTCCAGCATATTTGGAGGTAACTTCAGACTACCTGATACGAACCTGCGATCTGAGATGACAATCAAGGACCTGTTGAGCCATCGGACTGGACTCAGCGATTCTGACGTGTACACTGATGCGCAGAGGATAGGCCGCAGAGAATTCGTCAAGTAAGGAGAATTTGACAAATAGGAATAAGTTATGTTTAATGAGCCAATGAAAAGTTAAGCTCAAGTTTGGAGAATTTGACCAATAGGAATACTATGTTTAATGAGCCAATGTAAACTTAGGTCAAGTAAGGACAATTTGATTAATAGGAATACATGTTTAACGAGCTGATGAAAACTTGCAATGTAGAAAATAAAAACTAAAAGCTTGTCAAAATTACTAAGAACGCTTT
Organism: Magallana hongkongensis; assembly: GCA_016163765.1. Taxonomy (NCBI): domain Eukaryota; kingdom Metazoa; phylum Mollusca; class Bivalvia; order Ostreida; family Ostreidae; genus Magallana; species Magallana hongkongensis. Next base: position 15,207,805 of record WFKH01002636.1, on the reverse strand, counting down.
CTTCTCTTTCTGAAGCGTTTACAAGTGACTGACAGTACTTTCACAGTCATTACGTATCTTATGATCCTGTATAAAATTGTAAAATATACCTCACAGGCACGTATCACCAGGGCGGCTAGAGGGTACATATAAAAAAAATAATTGGCATGGAGCTACCCCCACCCTCCAATTTTTGGGAACATGTAAATAATTGAAGGATTTCGACGATTTGCGAATTGGTTTATTTTTGTTTTTTTCGTCAGTCAAGATTTTTTGAATGATACTGCCGTTCCCCTTCCCCCAACATACTTTTAAAACGATGTTAAGTGCCTAGCTATTGTTCTGTTTTTGGAAGGATTAAATAAGAAATCGAAACCCCTTGAAGATAGAATGAGATACTAGTAAATGATGTCATTGATAAAATTAATAACACTCATACTGATTATTAATGACGAGTTAAATAATTCAGATATGGCTCAAATATCAAAAAGACAAAAAAAAACAAAAAAACCCCAAAACCCCCCCAAAAACCTTAGGCTTTCATTCCTGAGATTTGTTCTGTACACGTTTTAGGAGGCTTCAGTATTTGCCGACTCTCTCTCCATTTCGTGAGTCGTGGATATACAACAATCTTCTTTACGCCATAGCAGGCCATGTCGGAGAAGTGAAAACTGGCCAACCATATGAAAACCTGATAAACAATAAGATCATAGCTCCTTTAGGAATGAGTCAAGCGTCTTGTGGAACACTGATATACCCAACAAGCTCCCAGACCAACTACGCACTTCCGTATCATTTAAAGAACGGGACGTTGGACGTGGGGGATTCTCGCATCTACCAGTGAGCAAATTACTACATATAGTAAACTACTATAAATTTACTTAACTTAGCCATCGACTAATTTAAAAAGACCTACACATATTTCTAAAGATAACTCATAAAGCACTTTAATATAGAACACTCTGACAATATATTTCCAAATTATACAGAAAATCAGTAAACTTGTTAACATTATTGTTAAGCATAGAGATGGGGGGAGGAGTTGAGAGAGTTATCTACTATTTGAATGTAAGAACAAATTGTGAGTTTATTGGCCAAAATTTGATTTTATTGGGTAGCGAGTCTCAGTTTATTTAAAGAATTAACAGTTACACAGTTCTCGCGGATAACACAGCGATTTTGAGGGGGTATTGAGGGGCATATTTTATGACACTATTTAACCTTGATTTCTTATCACAGGATTGGGGACGTCGTACCAGCCGGTTGTTTAATTGCTTCAGCAGAGGATCTCGGGAAATGGGTCCAATTCATGGCTTCCGGTGGGAAGACAGCGAACCAGGTACAACTGATCCATCCCGATGTGTTTAAAGAGATCACCAAACCTCAGATGCTGCTCGACGATTGGTCAATTAGCAGGTTCAGTCTGGATAATGATTACCCCGTAATTGCTTCGGGCACCTGGTACGGTCTGGGCTGGTATGGCGGAAATTACAGGGGTAAAGTTAACGCCTTGAATATAAACTTAAACACTGACACATGACTTGACAACTTTTATGTGTGTGTGTGTGTGTGTGTGTGTGTGTGTGTGTGAGAGAGAGAGAGAGAGAGAGAGAGAGAGAGAGAGAGAAATTAATTGAAATATATTCCTTATTGACATTTGTAGATTTTATGCAAACTTCTTCAATTAACCTTGCACTCAGATTCTAAATTAAAAAAAACATATTATACGTTAACCATTTTTATCCTTATACAACCGTTTCTTAATATATAAATTGATATGTGACGAAATCATTTTTCTGCTGCAATGAAAATGAGATGAAATCGTTGTATTTTTAGGTCACAAACGTCTTCTACACCCGGGAAATTGGTACGGATATTCTGCGGTCGTTGGATTTTTCCCGGATAAAAATGCAGGTTTTTCTATCTCCATTAACGGTCCGTGGTACAATAATTACCGCAACGACCTGGCACCCCTCTCCTACGTCTTATCCGACATCATCCTTGGAGAGAACCAATGGCTTGATAACAACACCATCTGCAGTTTTCCTGCTCCCTGGAAGAACTCGGCGTCTACTTCGTCATCAAACACGACTCAGCCACGTGTTGATTCCGTGCTGATCGAATCAGGATTGTATGTTGGGACTTACGGAAGCCGTGTTTTCGGAACAATGACCATCGGGCAAATAAACGACCAGATCCTTACCTTCCAGATGAATTCTGCCGGAGTCGGCAATCTTTCCGTTATATCACGGACTGACGGAACATTCCGGATGATCTTTAATGAACTCTTGAATGACGTCGTGGGTTCGGATTGTAGTTTACGGTTTTGGTCGTTCAATGGTAAAAGATACGGTTCGGTAAGGGTGGCGTACGAGTGCTTTTATACAGCTTACGAGTACCACAGGAGAGTAGAATACGTAGAATTAGAAGACAAACTGGGGTCTACAGCTGCAGCGGCACCACTGTCGAAATGGTCTTCTATTATTTTCTGTCTGTTTGTCGCACTTCCGTTAATGCGCAGTTGAGAACTCGCCTGATACTGGAATGATCATTCATCGGATGACAAATCCCATAATTTTTTTTAATGAATCGTTTAAAAGAATAAAGAAAAGGACAGTTATATAGGCCATATAATATGTATTTTCTAATGAATACTAAAAATAATAGCGAGGAACACTCAGGACTCATGCAGGATTTTTCAGGAACCAAATCTAAATATTTACATTTGCAAATATGTCTTCTTGTATTACCCTTCTTAAATAAACTGTATACAATGTACTTAATTTTAGCTTTTTTTCGATTTTTGCTGTTATACAAGTAAAAGAAACTGGGGGAATAAGCCTTTACAAATGCCCACGACCCTCTCATACTGTCTTATAAGAAGTAATAAACGTACCAGTTAACTAGGCATTTAAAGGGTGGACAGTATTGTCCAAATGAAAATGTCCAAAAATGCGAGAGAGGGGCAATCGACATTTGGAAGACGTAAGTGCGTTTAAATTTTGTAGTATTTACATATACTTTAAACTGGGAAATTTGAAATGACAATCACCGACTCATTTAAAGAGTTTAAATGCAAATGGAAATGTTGATTATTTTCTAACAATATTTTATTTACTAATTTACCTCAGTCACAACATACAACCCCTAACGCAGGGGAGTCGACAAAGAGAATGGGGGAGTCGATTCCACCATTTGGGGGAGTCAATTTTCTCTGCTTCGGAGACGGGAGGAATTTAGGTCGCAACTTTTGTAGGTATTCATAACAAGTATTTCCAAAAAATATATAGTTACCGCACGGAAGACAGCGATAGTCAAACTTTGTGTTGGCTATTTGTCCGAGTGGTCTATGTGTCTTTTGGTACAACTACTATGCTTTTTCTTTCACAACAGAACACGCATTTGTTATGTGATTTTCCTGACGATACATTTGGAAGTGAGATACACGCCGAGTTAATCGTTGAATTTTCTTTAGGCGCAAACTGTACCGTTGACTTAGCTTGACTGTATTCTGCATTTCGTGCATATTTACATGCTTTTGTCCAGTGTATGTCCCTGTTGTGTTAACAAGGCTGTGAGAGATGGAACGTTTTATCTTGCCTTTTAATTGTTTCTTGCATACACAACAACCGTCTGTTTACAATGTGAAATCGTGCAACCTCAAAGAGAATAACATACATTTCATATTTTAAAAAAGTAGAAGAAAACGCATATCAAATAATTTCAAGTTATTATTAGCAAATTTTTATTATTAAGTAAAAAAAAAAGGGAAAATTACGTTCAAATTTTAACAATATAAACAAAAAGATAAACCAAAAAACAAAAAACAAAACAAAACCATCACGCGTACGATTCGAACACCCGCTTTTACATAGTTACATTTGTTCAAAGAACTCCTCGCTAACCACTACACCACCGATTCGATTATTTAAGTGCCATAAAATAACGCATTTTATTGTTATCAGTATTACGCAAACAACTGGACTCAGCCATTCAAAGACCAATCTTAAAAATTAAAAGAAAACCTACTTTTTACCTTAGAGTGGGTTTTCGTACCATTTTTGTGAAAATCGAAAAATATAGATGTTTACATGTGTTATCAATATTCGTTCATTAAAAAATGGTACGATGAACCACTTTATGAAAAGATATAGTTTGAACATCCGATTTCTTTAGCATTTTGTTGCTAAATTAGCATATAACTATTTTGTTGTCTTAATATCAATTAAATGTGAAGTTACTTTTTGTGGGTTTTGGCAATACTGAATGTATATGATTACATATGTTTAATAAATGTAATAAAAGTGAAATTTGTTCGAAAAAAAATTGTTGGTTTTTTCAATGAACCTGTGGTTTTTTGTCTCGGATTACTCCCCCAGATTCTTTGCCGTTAAAACTTCTTAATTATCATTTTGATATTTCTTCTAGGTAATAAATCGGAAACAAACATATCTTAGAAACCGTTTTGGTTTATCCTGTTTATTAAAAAAATTACGTCACTTAACTTACGTGCAAGAATCAGCCGACGAATCTTTGAGATTTTTAGGATGTTTTCAAAGTGACGGGAACGAGCTTGTAAAAATGACGAAAATTCTTTCTATATGTACACTGTACATGTATATGTATACTTGTACATGTATAAGGAATATATCTGTCAGTTTTTGTGGATAAAACGGTAAGAATAAAAAGGAAATTTATTCTGAAAGAAGGTATAGGCATTTCCTTATTGTAACGTAATTTCTCGTAAAATAAACAATTATAGAAATTACCTAGCTATGAATGTAATTACACGAAAATAACAATTACTCTATGCATCTTTTCTTTCACAATAACGATGTCTTACAGCGTCGTAACTGCAACGAACGAGTTTAAAACCAGCTTATGCATAATCACTTAAAAAAAAAATAAAATCAGTTTTTGAAAAGTGAAATTTAAGGTGAACTATTTTAATTTGTTTTTTTGAATAGTTTAAAACGATGATCATGTTTAAATATGATTCACTTTTTACTATTTATATTGATATTTCACGATGTACTAAACCGCATAATTACAATTGTATGTGTGTAACTGACCGTGACCGGGTCATCGGATTCTGGCCAGTGACGATATATAACCATTGTCTGTGACTGATAGCGGATGTTTGTTTACCAGTACATTATACTGTGTAAGATGCCCGTGATGACCACATGGTATACGAACATACTTGATGAGGTAATGTTGGCTTATATACATGTATCTTAATCATAATCCTTATAATACTATGCTTTTCAATGGAAGAAACGCATTTTGTTTACGCTTCGTACAAGTACCAAGTTTACAAGCATCTAACCATTTAAGTGGCGACGTTAAATTATGAAAACTAATAATTGCGCAAGCTGTTGTGCATTTTACCTATAGTACTTGTGTATATTCAAACACTAAATGTCAGTTCAGGATTTCGTACCTTGCTAAACATACAACAACTGAATCATCGCTTGTTTATATATTGCTGGTTTATTTATAGTCGAGATCCGGTGGCCTACATAAAATGATGACGTGAATTATAACGCGCCAAATTTTGAAATTAATATTCCTTCTCAATTTTAATTGTTTTTTCCAGATATAGAAAATCTGAACATGGACATGCAAGGTATATTTTTTTTTCATGAATAAATAACCATGCATGCACATAGACCAGCATATCGGTTGTCGTTGAGCAAGTAACACGCATGTAAAACCCTTAAATTCGAGAGTTGGGGAACACATATAAAAATGAGAGGGGAGGGAGGCAAAGACATAAATCCGAAAGGGAATTTGGTCTTAGAGTGTTTTCCCTCACCCTCTACTAGTCAGCAATTTACATTTTACGATATAAGTGTATATGTGTATGGGTAAAACATGTACATGTACTACATAGGCCTAGGTATTTGACGGTGCAGCAATTCTTTTTATAGGCAGATAGTTATCAGCATAATAAAAGCAATTCAGGAAATAGTCTATATATATATATATATATATATATATATATATATATATATATAATTGTTTTAATTTAACGTCAAGTGTCTGTGATGCACGAGTATTTTTTTTATGCAAATTAATTATTTTCCTAAGTTTTCCTAAGTTATTTTCTATAAGTTTTTCTATAAGTTTTTTCTAAGTTCGGGGAAATAGAATTATTCTCTCAGTATTTGTTATTACATACTCAGTGAGTAGATAAAAGTCTCAAGAATGTCATGGAAAATCATCATCATCAACAATGTAAAATAATAATCAACAAATGCTAACATTGTAAATTTGATTTCATTATCGTCTCTGTAGAATTCCTGATGTCCAAAGAATCAGGTGTTAACGTGGACGATGTCAAATTACCTGAAAGCACACTCGATAGAATCAGGAAACATATCATTTCTCCCTTTATTTCCGGTGAGCAGTTGAAAGGTAGTCTAGTAAGATTTTTTTTTCATTTATTTCAATATTCATCTTCATACCTATATACAAACTGTTCTGATTGTGTAAATAATGTTTTCGTTTAAGAGGACTCGATGGTCGTGGCCATTTTTAGAGTATTTTAATCTCCGTAAGAAGAAGAGCTCTGTAAAAAGATATAGGAAAATAATCAAAATTTAAAGCTAAAATATTTGAATTTTTCATTTACTAAATGTTGGTTTATGGCCAAAAATATCATATGTCAAAGTTTAAGACAGATCTGATGGTTAATTTGTTGACCACCCAGCCTCCTTAAATTTAATCCAATGGGTGACTATACTGAAATTATGTACAATTTAATTACAACTAGTGTTTCTTTTCGAAATATCAAAATTAGACATCAATGAAATGCGCTTTGAAGGTGCATGTCAATAACACTGTCACAGTTGTTGCAATAAAAATGTATAATTATTCAAACTTTCAAACTTAATGCTAAAATTTTATTGATTCCTTGTAGAGTCCATTGAAAGTGTCGGGCATGTTCTTCTTCTTGGGGTTCGTATAATTTTGTTATACTGATAAATACGTATTTACATTCTCCAGTGTTTTGTCTGTTGTTGTCTATGATAGCACTACGATTAAAATTTGTAACGTATAGTTCAATACAGTTCATCAAAGACGCACATGCGCTTCTGTTGGGGCACAAGCGGGGTTTGCATAATTATGCAAAATGAAAACGTAAAAATGTCAATAATTTAATATTTAATCGTACAATTGCTAAAAAATTTACAAACATAAGTAATAAGAAATCATTCTTTGAAAATTATGAGGTGATCATAACGGTCATGGTGTCATCAAATCAAATCAAATCAAATGTGTTGACCACCCAGGCTCCTTAAGCCGATTTTGACCCCAACAAGCTTTGCATGCGCATGTATTCGTACTTAGAGTCCCACTTGGCTGATTGATAACAGATTGGTTATGGCAATTTGACTAAACACAATAGTCTTTCTTTTTCTGCAGGCACCTGGGACGGGGAAAACCTTTCTGTCGTCTGCTATAGCGGGGGAGCTGAAGTCTGTACCGTGCTTTAGTCTGTCTTACTACGAAATAAAAAACGAAAGGTTTGTAATACATGCATGTATTAACAACACGTTTTTACTTCATTTACATACAAGTCTACTCTTAACTCATTATTTCTTCCGAATCTGTAGCAATAATTCTTTAAACAAACCTAATGTTGTTGATTTTTTAAAAAATAAATTTCTTCCTTAATGATTTATATTATATTCATGATCTCCTTAAACAATTAAAAAAAACCAATCAGTGATTTTATACATTCAATTCAATTTCATACAAATTTTTCAAATTCTTACATTTTCTAAAAAGCTGGTGAAACATTTACTCCATGTTGTAAGTCAAAGACCAAAAAATATAATCTGTAGCTGCAAAACAGAGTTTTAAACATTCTTATGAATGCCTTTTCAGTATCGTCCGAGAACTGTTTTCTCAGGCAGAACAAAGGAAGCCTGCTTTTATATTTCTTGATGACATCGAGGTATTTAGTGTTACCAAAGAGGATGTCGAGAAAAGGATAACATCGGAATTCTTGCGTCAGTTGGAAAAGTTAAAGGTCACCAGTGGCAGTGACGTGTTGGTCGTTGGGATGACAAATAAGCCGTGGAAACTAGATTCCTCTATACTGCAATGGTAATCCCTTTCTTCTGATTGAACTTGACTAGTGTTTACATCCAACTCTGCTAGCTTTCTAATCATGCGACATAAAAGATCGACATGCAGCTTAAAAATATACAATGGCGGTTTTATCTCTGACAAGTTTACACAGCACCAAAATCATTATCTGAGAATAGACATTTAAGTCTTTGATTTTCTTGAGTCATAAATTTAAAACAGTTACATATACCCGTTTGTATCAATTTGTATTTTACAATACAAACCTAAAGTCGAATTTCAGCGAATTATTTACATTATT
>WFKH01002636.1:15164470-15184549 GCA_016163765.1 Magallana hongkongensis | reverse complement strand
GAAAGCGAAAGATAGGACTGGGTGGAGAGACTGTGTGGCTGCCTTATGTGCCGCATGGCACGAGGAGGCCTAAGTAAGTAAGTAGTAATGGCCGACAAATCGGAACATGCAGCTTAAAGAAATTTCTCCGCTTGGTATACTCGAAATGTTATTTCAAATCAGGCACCAAACAATGAAGGGAAATGGAAATATTCGACGTATCTAAATGTTAAAATATTCTTATGATAAAATGTTGTATTTATGGCAAACGTAGATTAATTATTTTTTATCTCCTACAAGATATAATCGCACTTGTGTTTTGTATCCATCTCTTTTAAACTCTTTGTAGCTAAATCTGTCAAAATTCGTGGTCGTTTCACCCTCTTGTTGTAAACCACGCTGAAATATTCACAATGGATGTGCTGTTGAACGAAAGACTCGGCTAGAAAAACTAACTGCATGAGCCGTCGAAAATTATTAATTTTTATGATAAATTCAGGAATATTTAGATTTCACAAAGTGTAATTTTTGTAAAGTTACATGAAAATTGTCATTTCTTGCACATATAATTTGCACAAAATAAGTTATATGTTATTCAACCAGTGTTTGAAAATTGGACCGTTCTTGATGGTCTGATGCATCGTTAACCAATATAATTGAAAATAAAAATAATTTAACAAAGAATCAATGAACATTCAAATGTGTGATAACGTATAAACACGAGAAGCATGTGTCCTAGACTACAGCGAATCGGCTGTCCACTAGCGCAGCATCTCCTCGGTCCGTGTTATGTAAATGTACACTCAACGTGGTGGGTTTAAAATGTTTGCAGTTTGATAACTGAATTTTATTTTCCAACAATAAAACTATTTTATGACAGAGACAAGATCACAAAGAACGCCTTTTTGAAATGACAGTCATACTATCTATTTTTTTTTAATTACGAGACTAAAACAGCATTACCTCGTAGGTAAAGGTATAATCTTTTTCATTTACTCTTTAATATCGTTAAAATCGGAATTCTTTGTGTTTGCAGCTACATAAATAAACCCATGTGTGCATTACAGCAAGGCGCAAATCTTGTGTATTGGATAACGATAGACCGCTCGCTAGTCCAGCCGCGACCTATTTCCTCGGCCGCAGGCAAGAAATCGGATACGTATAATTGTTTACATACACAGCTCGGAATCCAGCTAGATTTTAGCATTGCATAGAAGCAGTTCTTTTATCCATAATGTGTTTCACTAGAAAAGAATTAAACACTTTCCACATGTAAGCTGGTACATTGTCAGTGGTAGTACGTAAAGGTATAATCTTTTTTTGTTTATTATTAAAATCTTTTAAATATGAATATGAATATGAAAATCTTGTGTATTAGATAACGGCAGACCGCTCGCTATCTCCAGCTGCGACCTATTTCCTCGGCCGCGGGCAATGGATCGGATATACAGCTCGGAATCCAGCTTGATTTAAAATGCGACTCAAATGCATTGCATAGCAGCAGTTCTTTTATCAATAATGTGTTTCACTTGAAAATAATTAAAATGTTTAAACACGTTCCGTATGTAAACTGGTTCCCCTTAAGTCAGTAATACGCACAAATACCCCGTTTTTTGCCAAATAAAACACAAATACATGGTAACAAGTCTAGCTTTTTACACTCATATTACGCAATACCCGAACAAAATATTATTGCTACGACATTAATAAGATCATAATGGACAACTTTTGCAGCGACAGCCATATCGAAATCTTAACCGTTTTTGAGTTATAAAGTGAAAACTTTTAAGGGTTCTAGCTCCCTAATTTGAGGGGCCAGCCCCTTTTTCTTGATGTCAAACAAAAGATCTTGTAAATAAAAAATTTTCTTCTTCTACATGTCTTAACAAAATATTTGCGAGAAAAGAGATAAACTAAGAAAACTAAGCAAATTATAACGCTTTTTTAATCTCAATTTTCGAGCCCTATGGAGCTCCGGCGTTTCTTGTGCTAGGCAAATATGAATGCTTTTGTACAGATAAACAATCTTTTGCCTATTATCCCTGAAATTTTGAAATCGATATCGTTTGTAGTTTATGAGAACACTCTTGGACAAATCAACCCCCTAAAAATCCTTAAAATGTCAAATTCTCAAAAACGGAAATGACGTCATCAACCAAAAAAATTTCCGAAAAGGTTCAGAACATAGTTAGTAAGATCTAAAAATTTCGTGCAAATCGGTCGAGCCATTTCTGAGATATCGCGTGCACAAAATTGGTAAGAAAAAAAAAGAAGAAGAAGAAGAAAAAGAATCCGAAGAATAACAATAAGGTCTTCCGTTGGAAACGGAAGACCTTAACAATAATAATAAAAAAAAACAATAGAATAACAAGAGGGTCTTCCGTTGGAAACGGAAGACCCTAATAAGAATAATCTTACAAGCACAATAATAGTAAGGTCTTCCGTTGGAAACGGAAGACCTGAAAAATCGAAAAATATAGATGTTTACATGTGTTATCAATATTCGTTCATTAAAAAATGGTACGATGAACCACTTTATGAAAAGATATAGTTTGAACATCCGATTTCTTTAGCATTTTGTTGCTAAATTAGCATATAACTGTTTTGTTGTCTTAATATCAATTAAATGTGAAGTTACTTTTTGTGGGTTTTGGCAATACTGAATGTATATGATTACATATGTTTAATAAATGTAATAAAAGTGAAATTTGTTCGAAAAAAAATTGTTGGTTTTTTCAATGAACCTGTGGTTTTTTGTCTCGGATTACTCCCCCAGATTCTTTGCCGTTAAAACTTCTTATCATTTTGATATTTCTTCTAGGTAATAAATCGGAAACAAACATATCTTAGAAACCGTTTTGGTTTATCCTGTTTATTAAAAAAATTACGTCACTTAACTTACGTGCAAGAATCAGCCCACGAATCTTTGAGATTTTTAGGATGTTTTCAAAGTGACGGGAACGAGCTTGTAAAAATGACGAAAATTCTTTCTATATGTACACTGTACATGTATATGTATACTTGTACATGTATAAGGAATATATCTGTCAGTTTTTGTGGATAAAACGGTAAGAATAAAAAGGAAATTTATTCTGAAAGAAGGTATAGGCATTTCCTTATTGTAACGTAATTTCTCGTAAAATAAACAATTATAGAAATTACCTAGCTATGAATGTAATTACATGAAAATAACAATTACTCTATACATCTTTTCTTTCACAATAACGATGTCTTACAGCGTCGTAACTGCAACGAACGAGTTTAAAACCAGCTTATGCATAATCACTTAAAAAAAAATAAAATCAATTTTTGAAAAGTGAAATTTAATCTAGGTGAACTATTTTAATTTGTTTTTTTGAATAGTTTAAAACGATGATCATGTTTAAATATGATTCACTTTTTACTATTTATATTGATATTTCACGATGTACTAAACCGCATAATTACAATTGTATGTGTGTAACTGACCGTGACCGGGTCATCGGATTCTGGCCAGTGACGATATATAACCATATTGTCCGTGACTGATAGCGGATGTTTGTTTACCAGTACATTATACTGTGTAAGATGCCCGTGATGACCACATGGTATACGAACATACTTAATGAGGTAATGTTGGCTTATATATCTTAATCATAATCCTTATAATACTATGCTTTCCAATGGAAGAAACGCATTTTATTTACGCTTCGTACAAGTACCAAGTTTACTAGCATCTAACCATTTAAGTGGCGACGTTAAGTTATGAAAACTAATAATTGCGCAAGCTGTTGTGCATTTTACCTATAGTACTTGTGTATATTCAAACACTAAATGTCAGTTCAGGATTTCGTACCTTGATAAACATACAACAACTGAATCATCGCTTGTTTACATATTGCTGGTTTATTTATAGTCGAGATCCGGTGGCCTACATAAAATGATGACGTGAATTATAACGCGCCAAATTTTGAAATTAATATTCCTTCTCAATTTTAATTGTTTTTTTTCCAGATATAGAAAATCTGAACATGGACATGCAAGGTATATTTTTTTTTCATGAATAAATAACCATGCATGCACATAGACCAGCATATCGGTTGTCGTTGAGCAAGTAACACGCATGTAAAACCCTTAAATTCGAGAGTTGGGGAACACATATAAAAATGAGAGGGGAGGGAGGCAAAGACATAAATCCGAAAGGGAATTTGGTCTTAGAGTGTTTTCCCTCACCCTCTACTAGTCAGCAATTTACATTTTACGATATAAGTGTATATGTGTATGGGTAAAACATGTACATGTACTACATAGGCCTAGGTATTTGACGGTGCAGCAATTCTTTTTATAGGCAGATAGTTATCAGCATAATAAAAGCAATTCAGGAAATAGTCTATATATATATATATATATATATATATATATATATATATATATAATTGTTTTAATTTAACGTCAAGTGTCTGTGATGCACGAGTATTTTTTTTATGCAAATTAATTATTTTCCTAAGTTTTCCTAAGTTATTTTCTATAAGTTTTTCTATAAGTTTTTTCTAAGTTCGGGGAAATAGAATTATTCTCTCAGTATTTGTTATTACATACTCAGTGAGTAGATAAAAGTCTCAAGAATGTCATGGAAAATCATCATCATCAACAATGTAAAATAATAATCAACAAATGCTAACATTGTAAATTTGATTTCATTATCGTCTCTGTAGAATTCCTGATGTCCAAAGAATCAGGTGTTAACGTGGACGATGTCAAATTACCTGAAAGCACACTCGATAGAATCAGGAAACATATCATTTCTCCCTTTATTTCCGGTGAGCAGTTGAAAGGTAGTCTAGTAAGATTTTTTTTTCATTTATTTCAATATTCATCTTCATACCTATATACAAACTGTTCTGATTGTGTAAATAATGTTTTCGTTTAAGAGGACTCGATGGTCGTGGCCATTTTTAGAGTATTTTAATCTCCGTAAGAAGAAGAGCTCTGTAAAAAGATATAGGAAAATAATCAAAATTTAAAGCTAAAATATTTGAATTTTTCATTTACTAAATGTTGGTTCATGGCCAAAAATATCATATGTCAAAGTTTAAGACAGATCTGATGGTTAATGTGTTTACCACCCAGCCTCCTTAAATTTCATCCAATGGGTGACTACACTGAAATTATGTACATTTAAATTACAACTAGTGTTTCTTTTCGAAATATCAAAATTAGACATCAATGAAATGCGCTTTGAAGGTGCATGTCAATAACACTGTAACAGTTGTTGCAATAAAAATGTATAATTATTCAAACTTTCAAACTTAATGCTAAAATTTTATTGATTCCTTGTAGAGTCGATTGAAAGTGTCGGGCATGTTCTTCTTCTTGGGGTTCGTATAATTTTTATATACTGATAAATATTTACATTCTCCAGTGTTTTTTTCTGTTGTTGTCTACGATAGCACTACGATTAAAATTTGTAACGTATAGTTCAATACAGTTCATCAAAGACTCACATGAGCTACTGTTGGGGCACAAGCGGGGTTTGCATAATTATGCGAAATGAAAACGTAAAAATGTCAATAATTTAATATTTAATCGTACAGCTAAAAAATTCATAAACATAAGTAATAAGAAATCATTCTTTGAAAATTATGAGGTGATCATAACGGTCATGGTGTGATCAACCCCCGCCCCCCGAGCTTTATTGGATTTGATCACGCTCTGACCAATATATGGTCTTCTCATAATATTCAAAAGGATGATTCCTTATTCCTTAATTTATGCAGTGATGAATGTTTAGCTTCTTTTCAATCTAGATATATCGGGTTAATTTTAAAATTCTTTAATTTAAGTTTTTTTAATGCTCATCGAAGCAATATATCAGGCGATATGTACGTCTTTGAAATAAGGCATAGTTGTAATTTGTTTATCAAATGACATCAAACATTCCGTTCTCTAACTGTTGTCCATTGGGTCCAGCTAGATTTAAGAGGGCTGGATGTCCGTGGCCATTTCAAAGCTATTTTAAATATTTACCTTAAGGCGAAGAGCTCTGTATAAAAATATAGTAAAATGCTGAAATTTTAAAGCTAAAATATTTAGATTTTTATTCTGCTAAATATTAGTTTGTGGCCAAACATCATGCGTCAAAGTCAAAGGCAGATCTCATGGTTAATTTGTTGACCACCCAGGCTCCTTAAGCCGATTTTGACCCCAACAAGCTTTTCATGCGCATGTATTCGTACTTAGAGTCCCACTTGTCTCATTTATAACAGATTGGTTATGGCTATTTGATTAACACAATAGTCTTTCTTTTTCTGCAGGCACCTGGGACGGGGAAAACTTTTCTGTCGTCTGCTATAGCTGGGGAGCTGAAGTCTGTAACGTGCTTTAGTCTTTCTTTCTACGAAATAAAAGAAGAAAGGTTTGTTATACATACATGTATTAACGACACGTTTTTATTTCAATTACATACAAGTCTACTCTTAACTCATTATTTCTTCCGAATCTGTAGCAATAATTCTTTAAACAAACCTAATGTTGTTGATTTAAAAAAAAAAATAAATTTCTTTCTTAATGATTTATATTATTTTCATGATCTCCTTAAACAATTAAAAAAAAAACAATCATTGGTTTTATACATTCATTTCAATTTCATACAAATTTTTCAAATTCTTACATTTTCTAAAAAGCTGGTGAAACATTTACTCCATGTTGTAAGTCAAAGACCAAAAAATATAATCTGTAGCTGCAAAACAGAGTTTTAAACATTCTTATGAATGCCTTTTCAGTATCGTCCGAGAACTGTTTTCTCAGGCAGAACAACGGAAGCCTGCTTTAATATTTCTTGATGACATCGAGGTATTTAGTGTTACCAAAGAGGATGTCGAGAAAAGGATAACATCGGAATTCTATCGTCAGTTGGAAAAGTTAAAGGTCACCAGTGGCAGTGACGTGTTGGTCGTCGGGATGACAAATAAGCCGTGGAAACTAGATTCTTCTATACTGCAATGGTAATTCCTTTCTTCTGATTGAACTTGACTAGTGTTTACATCCAACTCTGCTAGCTTTCTAATCATGCGACATAAAAGATCGACATGCAGCTTAAAAATATACAATGGCGGTTTTATCTCTGACAAGTTTACACAGCACCAAAATCATTACCTGAGAATAGACATTTAAATCTTTGATTTTCTTGAATCCTAAATTTATAACAGTTACATATACCCGTTTGTATTGTATTTTGCAATACAAACCTACAGTCGAATTTCAGCGAATTATTTACATTATTTCAGCTAGGGCTCTGGGGTGGCTCTTTCATACAATGCACATGGACAATGATAATTGCGTAAAAAAAATATATATATAATAAATTAACTTAAGCATTGAATGCTTATTTTTGGATGTCGTCGGTCCTATAACACACCATAGCTGAACAGACAAAGTGAATACCGCGCGTTAGCGCAGTATGATAAATTGTCTGCACAGCCTTGGTGTGTTATATGACCGACGACATCCAAAAATAGGCATTCAATGCTTATATTTATATTCATATTGATGTTTATTTGCATAAAGTGTATTGTCGCCTTAAAGCCTTTATATACGCCCTATTTCGCGACTAAAAGTATAGTGCCAGAAACTTTGTAGAGAAAAATCTTTTTTATTAACGAGTAGATATGATTTAATGATCATTTTTTATAAGTACATATCAATTGGTTATGTAAGTTTGAACGTTTTATTTAATCTTACAAATAAACTCAAAACGCGTGATGACGTTTATAATTGTGCTCATGGCGCATGTATAGGCTAAGTGTATTCACAGGAAATTGAACATCGCAAATGTCCAATGCAAATATAAGGGGGAATATACACTGAATGTAAATATATGCATATAATGTACTTGAAGACAATCCTATGTTGGTAAAGTTAAGATTATAAGTGTTAATGACATTTGACTTATACTATGTACATGTATGTGTAGCTTCTCGGAAAACCCGTTATGTATTTACCTATGGAAACGAATGATATATGACAAGCATTACTGAAATAGCAAAACATTTTAATGCCCAACACGCTATGAATCACGGCGTACTACGTGACTGTATGCATTATTCTAAGCCAGAAAGATTGTTCAAAGTTTTTCTGAAATACGTAAAAAATCATTCAGACATTTACATTTCTGGTAATCAGAAATTGGAATTTTCAAAATAAAAAAAATATTTTGTTTATGCACAAGGCTCTCGCCTTTTTTTGCAATTGAATCCATAATCCGATTAAATACCTTGCATTTAACTGCAAAGATATCTGAATTGTACGGAACGCTCTTAAAATAATTTTCTTTAATTAACCAAAAAAAAAAAAAAAAAAAAATGAAAAAATCATGGCTTTGGAATTTAATTTATATATTTTTTAGAATCAAAAAGCACAACTAGCCTTTAAATATGATAATATTATTATGTCATATAACCACTAAGTGTGAGTTTTGACTCAAATGTGCTTATTCATATAAAACCTAATACAGCCTGTACTAGTTGTAGGAAAGAGTCTATAATTAATAATTACATGTAAAAAAAATTAACCTTTGAGTACCCTGTCTGTGGTATGGTGCCATATCTGCAGTAGCTTTACAAACATTTTATAGGTAAAAATATGTGGAATGTAAATATTCGCATTTATCGTCATCCTGGCAAATTTATTTTTTTTTTTATTTGGAGGGAGAATAGACTTTGTAACATTATATCAACAAATAAATAAACAGATAAAAAAATTAAACTTCATAAAACATGTCTTTAAGATAAGTTTTAATATTACTTTCTATTTAGGTAATCATGAACATTTTTAAATGAAAATGGGTAGATATATACACGTGCATTGATATTTATTACTATCATATGAAGAGACTATGTAACGGTGACATTTTAATAACATTGTAGGTTTCACCATCGAATTGAGATTCCATTGCCAGACGAGGACAACAGGTGTAAAATATTTAAAACTCAGCTAGATCATGCACAGGTATTCCTAACTGAGGAACAACTTCTTGAATTGGGAAGAAAAACATCAGGGTAAATAGACTATAGACTAAAAAAAACAACAGTTTTTTCGCTATTTTTGTTGCTCCATTCCGGACACAGTAAATATATATGTAACACAGGATGAATCCCTGCCATTTAGCTAGTAACTGAAAAGTGCCAACTAAAACTTAATCAAATTATTGTATATTTGAATGATTGAACAGATACATTGTAGCCCTGCCATTCAGCTATCTTTTCAAACCTTTATGTAAACATTCAATTAACTGAATAGCACAGATTGATGCGCGCGGATCTAGGAAGGTGCGATGCCTCCTCTGGAAAATTCGAATTTCTTAAATTACATAGTAAACAGTAAAATCACCGCAAATATACTCCCCCTGGAAAACTCTAATATCCCCCCCCCCCCCCCCCCCCCCCAGGAAAATATTTTTGGATCCGCGCATGCAGATTTATCATTTGTATCGACAAATTTTGTTTCGTTCTAGTAATATTTATTGGTAGGTGCTTTTTAAAAAATATCACGAACATATTATCAACGATGCAATATGAATATAATTTTAATGAAAATAAATGACAAGGTTTACTGGATTGGTAACGATTTGTTCTCTTACAGATTTACTGGATCTGATATTGTAATAGTTGTGCGGGATGCTTTAATGGAACCCATTAGAACGGTACAAAAGGCAACGCACTATATGAAAGTAAGGGCTTTTAAAAAAAAAAAATATCAGTGCGAGTATTAATATTCTGACTTTTATTTAATTCAGTTCTTATAGTTTAAAAGATGGAAATCTAAATATATTCTATAAATATATATTTCATAAAAGACATTGGTTGGCAATTTATTCACACTTTCAAATGTATTTTTAAGTATAATTAATATTTTAATATTCCTAAGCTCTATCTTGTTTACATGTTATATCATACACATTATGCAATATCACATTTGAACAAAATCATGAAATTAGTATCAAATATCGTTTATTTGGACCTCCCCTTTCAATAAATAAACGTAAGGAACATTAAAAAAACATGCATATGTAATAAGAGCTAAAAAAAATAAAAACCCGCAACAAACAAAATAAGCAACACAAAAATAGAAAAACAGTGAGAAAAAAATATCTTCATAAGAGAAAAAATTATCCTCATAAGAGGAAAAATTATCTTCATAATTTATAAACATAGTACATATAAAACAGAAAAGTACCACAATCATCTTGTAGAACTTTTCCTGATAGACACTTAATGTAAGCTACCATCACAAGATGAACCACTGCCACTCAGTCAATTGCATATGAACTGCCAAAAAAAAAAAAATAAAAAAATTGAAAGATGACTGAATGACAGAGCTATGCCTTTAAGTCACCTTTTCGGTTACCCTTTAAGTTACCTTTCAGAAAACTTCGTCACCTTTCAGTTGACTGAATGCCAGAGTTTCATCTTTTGCATATTACAGTATTAAACATCAACTCTTCAATCTAGGTCAAAGAGAATACCAAGTGGACGCCGTGTCTCCCTGACGCCCGCGGTGCCGTAGAAATGACGTGGACAGACGTCCAGGCGGACGAACTATTGGAGCCGACTATTACCTTTGTGAGTTAGATTGTTCGGATCAGTTTGACCATCAGATCTATCAATGACCGTTTGGATAAGGAGGCTGAACTTAACCGTCAGATCTTCCTCAAACTTTGAGCTATCATATTTTTGGCCATAAACTAACACCCAAATATTTCAGCTTTTAAATTTGAGCATTTTCCCATAAGTTTGTACAAAGCTCTTCTTCATGAGAAAATAAATTGTTCAAAACGTGGCACCACCCAGCTGTCTTTAACACCATTTAAAAAAAAATACTAGATATGACTAGCTAAACTCTATAACATGTGTTTACGTTTGATACCTGTTAAGTTCGTATTAAATGTGTTTGATACTATTACAATAATTATTAAAAGTGTTTGTGATCAGATATTTACTAGTATTGTTTTGCCTTTTTCCTATGTAAAAGCGATATTTGTGAAATAATATGTACCTTTTTTTATATTATACATCCGGTTATTCATGCGATGATTAAATTTTCGCTTTTTCTACGCTCATTTTCACATTGCAAAAAAAAATAAAAAATAAAAAAAAAGAACAGAAAAAAGAAAACAATACGCAGAAACTATATCTGTTGTAATTTGTTTGTTATTTTGAGAAGCTTTATAGACTTCAAAAAATGATGAACGCAAATGAAAATATTGCCTCTTTACCTCATTTTTGCAAATTTTGTGACACGTGAAAAAACCAGGATATAAGGTATGCCATGTGATTTTTGCTAACTTTGAATCAACTTTTCATAACTTTTAGGATAATTTAAGGAAGAGTTTGTCCAACTGTAGACCTTCTGTAGATGATAATTACCTCAAGCTTTATGCCCAATTTCTACAAGAAGCTTCAACCGCCAGTGTTTGATAACATGTGTACATGTATTAGGAATCAGTTATACAATCGTGTAGTAGTGTTTGTAATATGTGAAAATGATAAATTGTAAGCTAATGCATCTCTAATTGTCAAAAATTGCATGGGAGCTGAATTGCTGAATTTATATTGAATGCCGAAGAAATGATCATATAATTGCATAGTTATGTACCAACTTCGTTTTTCAGAAAAATATACTTATATCAAAATAAAATTTGTGCAAGCGTCTCTCTTGTTTCAATTTTGAAATATGCCTTTTTTGTGATGGTAATGTTATGCTATGTTTGAACTGATAAAAATTTAAATTTCCAGTCAATTCATTTTCTAAGTATCCCTTATCAAAAGGTCTCTGGTAGTACTCCACCTCTCATGGGAACAAGACTACAAGTGTTCTTGACGAATAACATATCACTATTTGTTGTTTATCAATTAGATGTTTACATCCATTATGATATAATTTCAATATGATATTTTTACGACACATGGTTTTTTAAAAGTTTTTTTTTTAATTTTTAATTGAATATTATGGATACGGAAAAACAGAGCAATCTCTATCCATTTCACATTCAAAAACGTTTAAACATATTCCCAAAGATAACGATGCTATCAAAGTTGTTTAGTTGTTATCAGCTGTTGACCAAGTGTCACAAGTAGATGTTGTATAATTCTGCTACAAAACCTTTTTTTGTAAAAATTTATATTTGTGACTGTTGCAATATTATCAAGATTTTCAATGAAAATGCCGTCTATTTCCCATGGGAATAGTAGAACATATATGCACTGTAATTATTTATCTAAAAACATACCGTTAAAAAATTGGTGATTTTGTACATTTTTTTTCTTTCCGGAAGAACAATGATATTCTTTTTGTATGAATAAAATGCAGTGTATAAACTTCTTACATTGTAGTTATTGTAGTTTCACTTCCCATGGTTTAGTGAACCAATTTTGCTGATAATACTTTTGACTACTATTTATCAAAATTTCAACATTAAGCTCATAAAACAATTACAAACAATTTACAAAAAGTTGTTTTAATAAATAATGCTTAATTTAGAATTATTTTTTGTTATTCACATTTATTCATTGTATTTTCATAAACAGTTTTAAAGTACATGCAGGTTTTACAATTATTTTTTTTTTCTTTTTTTTCCCTTTCACCACCCATTCATACATATTCACACATTCACATCAGTAAAGTAAATAAATATGCTTTAAATTCACACAGGTAAATGGAAAATATTTTAAAAAATAAGTGAATCGATTACATTTGTACTGCTCTTGATACTAAAAAAATATAAAGTATAACATTACTAGTTTTGTTCAAAAATATTTTTCCAGAGCGACCACTGGTTATCAAAAAATTGACAATTTTGAATTGTGTATTGCTACATATCTTTCATTGTAATATTTCATTCTTAATGATATAAAAGCCCACACAAATTTGGAATTCTTTTTTGTAACAAGCATGAAAAAATATGAATTTTAAGTTTACTTAAAATGCTTTATATATATTGATTTTACAATTTTTCGCATAACGAGTTATCGCACTTTTTCATGTGTATTATCAAGAAGTAGAGAGTGCTCTATTTGGTCACGTAATGTTGGTGTCATCATTTGACCAATGAAATTAAACGCGGGAATTCTAGCGACTCTATTGTTTAGAAAGACGCGCTAATTCACCTTCTTTCAGGACGCCGCACGGGTAACACCTTTGAATACTGATTCTGTTTCTTCGAACCATTTCTTTAAAAATTTCTAAACTCGCAAAACATCTAGAAGCGGTCAGGGACATTGCGGATGCAAAAAGTAACTGGTATAGTTACGATAAGGACTTCCGATCCTTAATTGAACAAGGCCAGGTGCAGTGGGGAGATGTTCATATGGAAATGTACGTAAACGCACGTCTTACTTCTTCTCAATCTATCAAAACAACCAACTCACACAAAGAATTGAGTATAACAATCCCCAGAGGAGCGTGTTTCCAGCTTCACTCAGGTAAGCAGTGCAATGCAGGCCTTGCCTGTCGTTATCAGCACAGGTGTTACAATTGTGGTGGCTCGCACCCTTTCATCCAGTGCACAAAACAGGTTTAGCGGCCCTTTCGTGTCCTACAAAGATTTAGGTATCAGTCACCACAACCAACCAAATTTGCCAATTCGTCTAAATCACCTCCTCTTACCAAGCAAGGGCCCAACACCAATCAAACCAAATAGACTTGAAGATTGGCTGTCTGGTTACGACGAAACTGAGACAAACTATTTAATAAATGGTTTTTCAAATGGTTTTTCATTAGGGTTTGTTGGTGAATGTCCTGGTGTAGAATCTCAAAATCTCAGATCAGCTTTTATTTGTCCGGATATACATGTAATTGATGAAAAGATTCTTAAAGAAGTTTCAACGGGAAGAGTGTTAGGTCCATTCGATTCTAAACCATTTGCTGACATACAATGTTCCCCATTAGGTTTGGTAGAGAAAAAGGTACCAGGTGAATATAGAATGATTCATCATTTATCTTATCCTAGAAACAAATCAGTTAACGATGGCATTCCACGCGAGGAATCATTTGTTCAATATTCTTCGGTTGGAGATGCCATCAGTCATATCAAGAACTGCGGAGTTGGTGCATATTGATGCAAAACGGATATAAAATCTGCTTTTAGGATAATCAACTTAAACTATTCTCAATTCAAATACGTTTGTTTTAGATTGAAGAACAAGTATTATGTGGACACATGTCTTCAATTTGGTCTTAGTTTTTCATGTAGGATCTTCGAGCGTTTTTCGACGGCGCTCGAGTGGATAGCGCAAAATAAACTGGGTATTTCGTTTATTTCTCATGTGTTAGACGATTTTATTATGATCCACAAGTGTCCCTTAACATGTGTTAGACAGTTGAAGGCATTTTTATCAATGTGTGCTGACATAGGCGTTCCAATATCCCTGGAGAAAACGTGTGGTCCTCTTCAGACTATAACTTACTTAGGCTATAAGCTTGATTCGTGCAAGATGGAGTGTAGGTTGCCTCATGACAAAATAGTAAAGTGCATAGATAAAATAAAGTTTGCAAAGACACAAAAGAGCTTGACACTTAAACAATTACAGTCGCTCATAGGTTTACTCAACTTTGCATGTAATGTTGTTTTGACAGGCAGAGCATTCCTTAGGAGATTGATAGACCTTACCATTGGTATCAGTAAGCCGTTTTTCAAAATAAGCAAGACAAAAGAGGTGAAAGAGGATTTGAAAGTTTGGGAATGTTTTCTCGATAAATTCAATGGATCCTCGATTGTCCTCCCAGATAAGTGGTCAAGTTCGTATGAGCTTAAATTGTACACAGATGCTTCGGGTTCTATCGGTTATGCAGCGGTATTCGGTAGTCAGTGGTTTTATGGAAACTGGAATATTAATTGGCAGTATAAAAATTTTGCAGTCTTAGAACTTTACCCAATAGTTGTGGCAATAAAAGTGTGGGGAAAAATGTTGACTAACAAATGTATTTTATTTAACACTGATAATCAGGCATTGGTGCATGTGCTAAACAAACAAAAATGTAAGGATAAATATATCATGTCTCTTGTTCGCCAGCTCGTTGCTAGTTGTCTCGAATTTAATATTTATTTTAAAGCAAAACATTTAACATCAAAAGAAAATATACTATGTGATTTGCTTCTCGTTCCAAGGTACAGCAATTTCTACAATTAGCACCCTGGGCCGACAAACAACCAGTCGAGATTCCCAGTCTTCCGCCTTATCCAAGTTGACCCTGGTTGTGAACAAACTCCTGGATTCCAGTTTGACTGCGTCAACTTCATCATCATACACTCACGCATGGTCGACGTTTAGGAACTTTGCGGAAAAGTACAGTTTACGAACGGATATCCCCATCCAACAACACATATTGGTTCTCTATGTTGCTTTCCTTTTCTCACAAGACTACGCACTGTCGACGATAACATCTTATGTGTCGGCCATCAGACACGTCTATAAACTCAACGGCCTCCAAGATCCATGCTCATCATTTGTTGTACAGAAAATATTAACTGGAGCTCGTAAGCTCAAACCGACAACTGATGTTAGAATACCAATTACTAGGGCTATCTTGCACAAACTCCTTGATTCTTTACAACATACTATATCCAATCTATATGATAAAATTCTATTTCGAGCAATGTTTTCGTTAGCTTTTTATGGTTTTTTGAGAATCGGCGAAATTACGTCCAGCCTAACCGTTCCAAATAAAAATCTTCTACATTTTAACCAAATTTCTATCGTAAATGACACAATATTGATTAAATTTGTTTCATATAAGCATAGCCTGGGAAAACCTTTCTTTCTAACAATACATTGGGCTAAGGACTCAGATTTTTGCCCAGTGCAGTGCCTTAAGAATTATATTAATCAAAGAGGAGTGCAAGAGGGTCCTTTATTTTGCTACGTACCATGCACACCTGTGACTACGATCAAATTTTCTGTGATACAGAAGAATTGTTTATCTTTCGCTTATATCCAGATGGGGAAAATTACTAGTCATTCATTTTGAATTGGCATGGCTTCTCACTGCGCAGACTGCGGAATGAGCGACGGTAAAATTAGACTCCTCGGACGTTGGAAATCCGATGCCTTTAAATCGTACATCAGACCGGTTAATTCGTATAATTAGATGCAATTACCCAGTCTAGTCAACACTGTGTTTACTTTTCTATGACCCTGTATCCAGAGCATATGTTTATCTCTGTCGACATTATTGTTGTGCTACTGAAGGGCATATGTTTATCCCTCCAGTTATATTTTTGTACGTTATTATTTGTGTTGCATTGAATATATGTTTATCTCATTGTATGTTTAACTAGGTTAATGGTAATTAATTTGTAGATAGCCCAGGGTATATGTTTATCCCGTTAGCTATGAGTTTGCTCTTTCCCACCAGTATTTTTTTCCCTCCTTTTATTTTTCCTTGGGGTCTGAACTTGATTAATACGTTTAATCAAGTCCATGGCGTTTTCAGACCACAAGGAATTTGTTTGACAAGATTACGTAACCAATTTTCGATTTCAGTTTCTCAATACAGCCAATTAATAAAATTCATATTTGTATATGATAATTAATTACTATTCGGAAATTAATTATAATTACATCATATTAAGATCAAATGCAGAATTGTGACATAATTCAATTAAATTTCAATTGCAGTATTACGTAATATTATTTTATATAATTCTACGCAATGTGTTACAATGTTATGTAACAATTAAAGTCACACTGGTGGCAAAGAGCAACATATACCATGTCTTGTTTTGTTTATATATTATGTATCGAAAGATGGAGGTGATGGTCATACGTCAAGTAAACTACATAGGTTATAGCCCCTTCATACGGAAATCAATTATAGATAAATACTGTTTGCTACTTAATATAATAAAATTTATTACCTTGTTGTTCCCATTTAATGGTGTCTCACCAAAAATAATTTTGATAACATTAAAACAACTCTATTACAAGTTGTTGTGTATATATGCAAGCTAAAATTTCTCCACAGAGGTAATAATGTTTACTAATTTTACTGAAAATGAATTCCAAGCAAAACAAAAGTTGTTGATCCCCAGTCTAATTTAATCTAGTATGATTGAAGACCTGTTTTGAGAGTTTTTTTTAGAGCCAATCCAAACAATTTTAGTTTTTGAGCAATTTACCTTTAATCCAGAATATTTTGAAAAAACTCTAAGTTATCAAGGGCAGCAAAGAATTTGGTGAGCCATCAAGAGATACCAAAGTATCGTCCGCATATTGTGAAATTTTATGTTATTTATCAAGAATTAATTTGTTACAAATAACTTTTTGGAGACACTTAAACGGTATTGTACCTTTTCATGATTTTATGATCATATTATTCTTCTTCAAAATAGTTACATCGTATGTGGAAGGGGAATTATATAGGGACCGCCTGTTATGCAATTCCTTTACGTATTCAAGTTGATGCATAATGGAATATTGTTAGACATTAAATAAAACAATTACGTTACTATGTTGATAAGTAGCAGGTACTTGGTAGCCAAAATTTTCTTGGTTCGTGGGGACGTAATTTTGTTGGTAGCAAGTTCTTTTTGTAAATAAATATTAAACATATGCTTGCTTTTACGTTCATGGGGATATAAATTCGTGAGCAAGGGTTACCCATGAAAGCTACGAACATTGGTTCTCCACGAACAATGATGATTCCACAGTATATTTCCACGCCGAAATCATTTGTTGTGTATGAATAACAAAACATTGATTATAATTTTTGTATTAAGCAAGTTCAAGGCATATGTTAAATTTGCGCAATGAGAACACAACCTTTTCAACACAAAATTAATTAATTGAATTCAGTTGATACACTTCATCCCCTCTTAGTGCTTGATGGCGATGGAATTCCCTTATATAGGTATATATGATCGACAGTAAAATGAAAAGGGCCATCGCTGCAAGAACTATGATTCCGATCATTATTGGTGACATTCTCTTTTGGCTAGCTGATGTATCTAACCATCGTTTTTGGAAGAGAAAAAATCACGCGCTTTAACAGAACAGTTAATGTACATGACAATGTATAAGTGAAACAGTATCCATGAATTTTAAACATACTTACAAGGGTTTTATTGTTTGTAGTCAACCCAATAGGACAGTGTTTGTTTTCTCTGAGAGAGAGAGAGAGAGAGAGAGAGAGAGAGAGAGAGAGAGAGAGAGAGAGAGAGAGTAATCATGCATTTTCTTTATTTTGTTTAGTTCTAAATGTATGAATTCTTTGTTATACAAAGCAAGAGACAACATATATATTCTACTATATGCAACATATCGAAATCTTTTCACCGATATCAGTATTGAATTTATAGCTTTACTTAATCTAAAGTGAATAATATTATAAAACATCAAATTAGAACGTTAAATTATTTTTTATTATTGTTATTACCGTTTTTGACGTTCTTGTCACTCGTGTCCATTTTTGATGAGCTATTTTGATTGTTTTCACCTAAATACAAAATATGATAAAAATACTGTAACAAAACTTTGACAGAATGAAATTAAAAAACTGCGTAGAAACAATAATTATTACAGTGTAATATTATAAATGATCATGGCATGATTAACTAACTTTCTCTCTCTCTCTCTCTCTCTCTCTCTTTCTCTCTCTCTCTCTGTGTGTGTGTGTGTGTGTGTGTGTGTATTCCGCATATTTATTTGTAAGAATAAGGTCATACAATTTGTTATTTAAACTCTGTACACTGTAAATTTTATCATATGTGATCGAGCATAATCTCTAGTAAAATACCTTCTATATAATGTTTTCTACAGCCATTCATAAAATGACATTCTTCTTTTGAACAATTACACGTTAAAATACAAGCGGCTCCATAGGATGGGTAGTCGCAAGAGATTTTGCAATCATTTCCGTAGAATCCCAAGTCACATTCTACAGTGAAGGGAATATTTATTTATTTAATTTTAGAATCAAAAAATCAATCAATTTTCAAGTGTGCTTTTTAAGTACTTACTTGTAACACTGTGCCGGATAATTATGCCAGTGCCAAGGTGGCATTTTTGCACCCGTCTAAGCTGCATATATCGAAAAATTCAAATATGCCATATGATAGACCATTGCTTAAAAAGTTTACAACCACCTTTGTTATCATTGTATCTCACATGTCAGGTGAGATATTTACCTTTCAAAACTAAATTCCTACAGGAAAATAATTTTTCCCATAGGAAAAACAGTATTCCTATAGGAAATTAGAAATTTCCTATCGGAATGCAAGAACTTCCTATAGGAATTTTAATTCCGATAGGATTTGATAAAATCCGATAGGAGATTTTAATTTCCTATAGGAAAACTACCTGTCTGAGTCAAATTCCTGCAGGAAATAGCTGTCTCCTATAGGAAATATAATTCCTTTAGGATTTTTAGAAAATCCTATAGGATTGTCAATATTTCCTGTAGGAGAATCGTTTCCCCTATGGGAATTATCATTTTCCTATGGGATATTATTTTTAAAGGTAAATATCTCACCTGTCAGGTGAAACACACTAAAAACAAAAGTGGTTTTATACTCTCTAGACAATGGTCTATCATTTGATATATATGGATTTTTCCGAAACTGCATCTTAAGCGGGTGCAAAAATGCCACCTTGGCACTGGCATAATTATCCGGCACAGTGTTTTGTACACTTTTGTTTTAATTGATCCCACTTATGTCCATAATAGCAAGTAGTTCCATCTAAACTGCACAATAGCATCGGAATATTATGCTGACAGGTACATATATATCAGAACTTTAAAAAGATAACGTAAGCATCGTCCTAATTATATTAAGACGTCATCATATCAGTTAAAAATATTAAATGCTTACCTTTCATAATAAACAGCATCAATGCAATGGATTATTTGAAAGCATACAATGTATGCAACATAACCATTAGTGGTTATTCTCATTTTATTAGAACATTAATGAGCAAGTCTATTTACAGTGTAACCACGCTTAGATGAAATATGCGTTTAAAATGATAGAGCAATCATTTATAGCATTTGTACAAACCTCGTGTTTCCTTTTTTCCTTTTGAATTATTCTGAACAGATATGTTAATATAATTATGTTTTTACTAGTTA
>WFKH01002636.1:15120985-15132373 GCA_016163765.1 Magallana hongkongensis | reverse complement strand
TTTCGATATAAAGATGCAAGAAAAGTAATAACTAAACGTAATTTCTTTTGAAGAATGTAAATTATTTTTTTTTTGTCATAGGACGTACACAATTCACAAATGTACTGCGTTCACAACCATCTAACATTTAAGCACACGTGCTATCGAGTAACGTTAATATAAAGTTTTTTTTTTTTTAAATATAAAAGGAACGGAAAATAATATAAATAAAAAAAGGGGGTAAAACCTTCTCTCTTTTAGATATCTAAAAAAATGTTTCGTTGTTTATCACTGTTACTTCTTTAACAAAATATTCACAAATTAAAGTTAATAATAATTTTGGAAAATGCAAGAGAGTGTTTAACCCCCCAAAAAATGAATATGTATATCAAAATAAAGCTATTAAAATGTGGAATGTTATAAACTCTGACCCCTTTTTTATAACGAAATATTTTGTTTACACATAAAGATACATATACAATTTGAATTAAAATACTTAAATTTAAATATTTAATTTCAAATCGTTAATTTAACATAAATACAGTGTGGTCGAAAGTTTGAGCAAGAAAATGCAAACATAACAATAAGAAAATACTTTGACTTTTGATTCTATGACGTCATGTATCATATCCATCCAAATATATCTCATCTGCATATTTTTCTCTGTTTTCAGATCCATTATGTGATCAATCAAAGCCTGAAATGTTTGGTCGTCAGTTAAACACGTCTCTCTGAAAGAAAAACCACGCCAAGCATGCTTTTAAATGTTTTAATTATGTATTATTTTTTTTAAACTAATACCATTAAATAAAACAATGTGTATTTTAAAGATGCATAAATCATAGCGATATGCAGAAGTCACGTGATAAATGAACGTAAACTAGTATGCATGCATTCCCTACTCAAAATGAACTTGCAGTTGTCTCTTACAATTAGATTAAGATAATTGCATAAACGACCTGATCATTGGACCAAGCGCAGCAATAACAAAATGAACCAGTATACTTATCCTTATTAGTGCATGTTCACACATTGACGCAATGAATTTTCGCTGATAACAAATGACTTGGTACTGTACACACAAAGTCTAAGCATCACTACACATGTGCTTGTTGACAGGGCTCCCCCACCCCCTTAACGAATTTTACAGAATAATCCAGGGGATCTACTCCCATATTAATAAAAAAAATCTTTAAAAACTGTTACAAAATATATACCCAAGTCAACAAATTAAAAAAGGAAGAAACAAAAAAAAAAAAAAAAACTACAAAAAACACCCCCATCTCCCTCTGCACATAAAAAAGAAAGGTATGCC
The DNA here is from genome assembly GCA_016163765.1 of Magallana hongkongensis. Lineage (NCBI taxonomy): Eukaryota > Metazoa > Mollusca > Bivalvia > Ostreida > Ostreidae > Magallana > Magallana hongkongensis. The sequence continues at coordinate 15,131,079 of WFKH01002636.1, read as the reverse complement.
ACTCCGCTCTATTTACATCAATACCCCTCGGTCACTTTCCATCCCGAATAAATATGTCGGACCCATTTGTGTAACAACGAACGACTAATATTAACGACGTAGATGTGTCTCTTTCTTGTCATATTTTTATAACGAGCATATGTTCTGCGGTTATCCTAATAAACCATTTCAAATAAGGTTGCGGTCGGATTTAAACGACATTTAAGATAACTGTAAAGGAAGTACAAAAACCAGTGACATCTGAGAAAAGGGCAAATCACTGTGACGAAATTGTTCCAAAAGTGCACAGGGCTACGATAACTACCGAGAGGTTCGATTTCTGTAAATTGGCGCGTAATCAGAAAATAAAAACAGAGTATATTTAATAGTTGGAGAAAATAAACAAAGAGCAGCCTGTATTTTTGGACTGGATGTCACAGAATTTCAAAACATGTGGAAATAGCACATTTTGTGATTTAGAAGACATAAAAATAAGTATCACGGTCAAATTACAGCCACAACAATTACAAAAGTTGTTACTTGAGTGCACATATTCTTCTGTTTGGATGACACTTTAAGGACCAGTAAGCATGTTCACGAAGCTGTCTTAAGACTATGGTGCGTCCTAAGTACGTCTTAGGATACGTCTTAGTCTTCAGTCTGTTTCTCGAAGCTCTCCTAAATTTGGGACCTTTCTTAGGCTGTAAAATCACATTTTATGGGATCTTGGGACTATTATGATGCTTTGTCTTAAGACCGGTAAGATAAGGCTTATTTTTCTACATTTCCAGCATTTCCGACGAACCTCAATTTCCTCATCCGGCGGGGAGGGAGGAGGCATAATCATTTATGGTTTTGCAATATCAACATTATCAGCTTTAATGTTATGTACGTTTAATTTAACATATATGGAGAGGACCCAGAACTCTCTACCTTCTTTATTGCTACGTGCGTCCCTGACAGCTGACGAATTAAACGTATTTATTTATTTTTTACAAATACTGTATCGTCTCTGTTTGGCGATAGATGAAAAGTATTCACTTATTCTTAATAGCTGCACTTCGTAAGTTACATTCATTGCTTTTATCATTGGCCAAAAATTATTCACATGTCCTTGGCTAAAGAGTAAATTTACGTAGGTCTGTATAAGCCATGCATTATTTGTTTAAATTTTTATCACTTCATTCTGAAAAATAATCTAAAGAAAATTCGCAATGCTAATAAACTGTATTTATATATTTTCGAGATAGATTACAACTCTTTTTTATTTAACCTTCACATGTATTTAATATATTGCAGATGAAAGGTTTGTAACCTTAAATTCTACAAAAAATGCGCGTGCTTATGTATTGCTTGAATGACAAGCGTATCAAGTGTTACACTCCCTTAAAAAATGCACATTTGTTGCTTAAATAAGTATTGGCTTGTAAGGCAAAAGCTGTCCCGATACATATTTTCTTTACACAAAAAGCGGTTATTTGGATTTCTGGTGCGGGGGGGGGGGGGGGGGGGAGGTTGTAACTAAATTGATCTGGTCCCTAAAATATATCCAAGTAAATGTATATTTTTGTAAATGTATTCAAATTAAAATTACTGATTTTAGGCATGTCATCTTAATGTGCATGTATAATTTTCCCTGTCAAAATGTTTAATGATTTGAGTGAGTTTCTGTACATTGAAATTAAAATTAGTAGTATTTGCATACATTAGAAAAGTTAGTAAACTATTTGACCTCGTTAATACATGTAGTGCATACACTTATACACATGTAGAAACAATTAAACTTCTGGAGAAAAAAAAATATTATTGATTGATGTTCTCGAAAATAAAATCATTTATGAGAACGATGTGCATTTAAAAAATACATAACATACAGTAACAAATAAATCTTTAGTTATTAAAAATATGGAATCATTCTTTTAGTATTAGAGGGTAATCACCATACTTGTAGTTTGGGCGTGATCAAATTCAATAGTCCAAAGGGTTTCATGAGAGATTTGATTTCGCCATAACAATCACCTCATTATATTCAAAGAATGATTCCTTATTACTTACACTTCTATATTTTCCGATGTGTAGTATTTGATATCAAATATTGACAATCTAATATTTTTGCATTCCATAAAATGGTGCAAATCTCAGCTTCCGCTCCGACAGTTTGTCATTTGCGTCATTAATGAAATGTTAATGACTATACATTCCAAATTTGATTCGAAGTGTAACTACAGACAAAAACAGTGGAACATGTCAATCTTTATCGTTCAAATTGTCTTTTAAAGTGTTCAATTATGCTATAGGCATATTTATGAGTAATTGAAATGGAAGAGAAAATCGAAAATTGCACTTACAAAGAGGTAACAAGAGAGAGACATCTCTGTATTTCTTTTACACTGCGACTGAGCGTTTCTTGTATCTGTTCTTTAAAAAAAAACCAAAATAAGCATCTAGAACAAATTGTTACGCTTTTCTTCATTTTAATTGGGCTCAGAATGTAAAGTTATTTGATTGATTTATAAAGATTTCTTTTTAACAGTGATTTCACACACAGAGGATACAAATGTCGCTTTTAATCAAGTAATATGTTCTGTATATTAAACAATTTTTTTTTTTTGAAAAACCGAAGGAAATGAATGGGTTTTTTTTTAATAAGCAGGGTTATTTAAAGTTAAAACATTGGTCGTCGCTGATGCATATTATTAATATGTATAATAACATTTTGAAAGTCTGATCAAATGTTTCAATTTTGAAAATAAAATAAAAATATATAATAATCAAAAGTGTTTTCATCGAAACGATTCATATTTATAACTAAAGTCTCAGTTATAATATATGGTCTAACAATGATGTTTTTTTAAGAAGTCGCATCGAAATCAATCCTACCTTCGACTGTCCTTTCCATAGCTTCTCGTCATGAATACCATTTATTTACTAAAAAGAAAGCATAGCAGAATGCAGACGTCACGTGACAAAAGTACGTGAACTATTATGCATGGATTACTTATACAAAATAAACCTACAGTAGTATCATTTAACCACGTTAAAATAAATGTATAAATGCCGTGTTCGTTGGGCCAAGCGCAGCAATACAATAGTAAGTCAGAATACTAATTTTCTCGGTCTTTAATAGAAATAAGTTGTGGTTTCTAATGTAGCACTCTTTTTTCTAAAAACTTACTTTATTTGTTTTTCAGATAAAAATAAAAAAATAATACCTTGTAATCTACACATAATGTTGCAAACTCAAGTATAAAAAAGCAAGAAGCTCACAGGCCTTGAAATTCATCAGTATATCATGAGTACAATAGATTCCTTATTTTACACGAGGACTTCAATCCGCGATCCCGCTGTTTTGTATCAAAACGCGAGAATATAAAATCGCGAAAGCGGAACTTTTATTCTCATCTCTTATAATTCTCAACTCTCAAAAAATAAAAGCGAGGGGTGCTTCTAGCGATTTTACGGGGATATTAATTCTGCGTATTCCTAATTTGATTAGAAATCTACAGTACTGTAGATTCCTATTAAATTAGGAATACGCGAAATCAATATTCGCGTAAAATAGATGGGTAAGTCAGGAGGTCGTAAGTTTGCATTTTAAACTTAAGTTTAGAGTCTAAATCCAAATCCGACTTTCATACAAATGTTGTTTAAACAATCCACTTGACTGTGTTTCTTGATGTTTGAAAACATTAATGATCAAAAGGGGAAGGAATTTTAGATTATCTAAATCCTAGACCCCCTCCCCCCCCCCCCCCCCCCAAACGGGGGCGGGGAAGGGCGGGGGCAAAAAAAAATAAAATTTTTATTAAATGTATTTTTTGAGGCCTTTTTTTTTTTTTTTTATCTTATTTTGTTGTTTTTTTTATGTCTCATGCCTCATCTTTATGTTCATTACTCAATATGTAAAATGAAAGTTTGTATCCGGCAATGTTTTGATATTAAAATAATTTCTGTTATTGAATATAGGCGATCGGATTTAAAAGGAAATACAATATGATTAAAACCACCCTCCTTCTCCTTACACTCGTCAGGGTCTGACAGGCATCGGTAGGAAGTCATCTTTACATGACCTTTACATTTGCATGCAATCTAAATGTACCCTAACCAATCACAGACATGCTTTTATCAGAATATGAGAAGTGTAATCCTTCAGTACTGGAGGACCCATAGTATACAAGCATGACTCACTTTTTCTCCCTTTGAACATCTCCAATAGGTTTTTAACGCAGTGAAAGCCCATCTCTGATTGATCAGAAGTAAATGGTTTGTGAAGATGACCTTTTATTTATACCTGTCAGGCCCTGACGAGGTTAAAGAGAAGAGGGTGATTTTAATCAGACGGAGGAAATGGGAATAATAGAATATTGATATTTGAACAAATAAAGCAGTTTTAATGATAAAAGTTGCCCATTGTGATTAAGATTTATGCACGTCTAAAATAAAAGAAAATTTTAGTTTAATGGTTCAAATTTTGGTTTAATGGTTAAAACGATTACAGCCACGCTGTTCTGGTGATGAATTGCAACGACGTGATTAAGCTTTATGCATGTATGAATGATAAAAATATGAATTTCCCGCCATTAACTGGAGGCCGACTTGATGAAGCATTCTTTGTATTTAAAAAAAAATCGATAACTTTGACGTCACAATTTTTTATGTTTGTTTACATAATTATGTGCGCAGTGTTGTGCTTTGGCTGCAAAGAAAAATATGTATAAAAAATACATTTTTGTAAACGTTAAAAATGTGACCGTTGTTGATTGGTTCAATTCAATCAATATCAATTCATTGGTATGCGTTTTTTGCCGTTGATTTCAGAACCGAAAACAACATAGAATCTTAGCAATTAAAAAAAATGTTAAAACACATTTGGTTTCAACATCCAATGTTCAAAGATGACCCTAAACCAATTTTAATCCAAGTCCAAATTCTTCCCGACACCTTAATTTGTAAGTACATGTATGTTGTAATCAGAATGTTTTCAACATATTCACAATCCTCAATATTTGAAATTTTAAAAATAACGACAGCAAAACTTTCAATTTCATAATGAGACTCATTTGCATATATGTATTTGTTAAGAAAACGAAGATGATGTTTGCAGCTTAGCGAAAAGTCATTTCTTGACATTTTGTTGCAGATAAACGTTTCAATTTAATGTTGTACCTCATTTTCTAGAACATTAGTTTAAAGCAAATATCATAATAAAATAAAGCTTAAACGGATGTTCTGCTGATGAGACAAACTGGAACGTATAATGTGACGTCATAGGTTAGAGTTTAATAGCAGCTCTTTCAAAAGCGTGATATGTAAATTAAGCAATCATTATTTATTGATTTATTTTTTGTTCCACCGTTTTTATTAACAAAAAAAAATCGATATGTGTATTTCTGTGTATGATAAGCTACAAAATCGCAATTTAAGAAGAGGACCAATTGCGAACATAATAACAATGATATCTCTTTGTTTATTTCCCATTACTGTTAAAGTACAAACAAATTAAATACAGTAAACAATACCTTTGTTTGAGAGGTTCAATTTGGAATCTCCGACCCAGGGGTCATAAATTCTCAATTAAAATAAAGATCTTATAAATGAACGGTGCTTACAGGTTTACAGATGCAATACATAAATCCTTTCAATGTAGCTCCATAACAATCCCTTTTGTTTGACATGATCGATCGGTAATTTATGTGTTGGTGAAAAATCATGATCTAAACTGTCATTCTCTATGAAATATGAAGGAAATAAACTATGAATCTCGAAGTTTTGTCTATTTGCTGACTAATGAAATATATCAAGAACGCCTACAGTCTTTCCAAAATACGGCAGTCAACTAGCTCTTTGCCTTATCTTGAAACTGATGAAATTGAATATAGGTATAGGTGCTACTTTTCTCATGATAGAATGTCAAGAACTTGTTTTATTCTCTATATGATTATTTTTAAGCCGTAAAGTACGGAAGGAAGATTCATTAAATCAATTATGACGCCATAATGGTTCTAGGACCAAAATTTTGGAGTCATTTGCAAGATCTTGACCCTAAGGTAGAACGATTCAAGGACATAATGATGATTCAATATCTTTTTTAAAATATTTATTAGAGTACAGTCCCTGAAACGTTCTACTTTGCCACTGGAAGGGTGAGTGAACGGTGAGCGCACTCTGAGCGCACTCTGAGGTGAACGATATGTGAACGCTTTGTGAACTATCCTATCCTATATCATGTATCCTACATCATATCCTGCAAGTAATCTTTATCCTATCATATCCTATCCTATACCATACCATTTATATTTAGGAATAAGAGTTAAAGTGTAAATAAAACGAAATTTATGACAATAATAATTTAATCAACGAATAATGAAATATTAAAAATGTCTAATTAATAAATAAAACCGAACGAAGTAACTTAGATACCTGTGCATCGGAAATATTAAATCGACTGTACACAATTACGTAAACAAACAGGTCTAAAGCGACTACATTTTTGTTTTCATTAGATAAATGTATTATAACGAATAAAGCAAATAAAGAATTTTTATTTATTGTTTAAACAAACATTTACATCTATGTTTTTCCTTATCATATAATTATAATTAAGTGAGGTTATCGGCTGATTCGTTCGGCGATAAATGCAAACACGATTCGGGAAATTATAATTACTTTATAAATCATAGAAAAAAACATCGCAGTTATTGATAAAGCATTTGGATTTATTGTTAATCTATAAATTCAGACGCATTTATAGTTAGCTTACATTTCTTAATTTGATCTGTTCAGTTAATTGTCGGGCATGGATACATTTTTGACCGGACATCAAAGGAATTATATGAATAAATTATAAATGTGAAAAGTTCTTATTTATAATTTTGTCTATTTATATATGTATCGAATCATTCGTTGATTGAATTCATCTGTTTTTAAATATTGTTTGTGTGGTAATTTATCGCTGTATATTGTAACATAAAATTTTCACACTTGCATACTTACGTCATTTTCGGATTGACAACAATGTGGCATGCATCAATATTCTTCACCGTTTTGTTTATAGATACCATTATATAAATAATGCCTGTTTGAGAGGTTGACAGTTGAAATTGACTCCCCCGAGAAAACCATTGTCAAGGAATGTCTTAATTTTAAAGAAAACGTTACCGCTTTTTTTTATTATTCATTCGCATTATTTCAAACGCATAAATGCCTTCTTTAGGAATGACATAAAAAATACCATACAACGGTATTCTTGTAATTTTAAAAAAAACACCCCCCCCCCCCCCCCCCCCCCCCCCCAAAAAAAAAAAGGACCTGCTCAAGAATGTGTACTTTAAATTGTATGAATTAAATTCTGATTTAAATGATGCTTCTAATGTGTAATTTAAATTTCCTTCCACCTTTACGCACGCGTTCTTTTCTCATTTTGTTGTGACTCGCAAAGACCGATCCTTTCACTTTGGAGTTCCGAATGAAAATGGATGCTTACGGATTGAACAATAAGTGAACGCTGAAGGAACGGTGAGCGCAAGGTGAACGCTTTTTGAACGCACAGTGAGCGCACGGTGACCGCTTTGTGAACGGTGAGCACGAACGGAGCGGAGCGGAGAGCGCTTTGTGAACGCACGGTGAGCGCACGGTGAGCGCACTGTGAGCGAACGGTGAACGCACGGAAAAATGGGAAAGTAGAACGTTTCAGGAACTGTAGAGAAGACGATTTTCTAAAATCCAAAACATTTTCACTATATTGTCTTACCTCCCCTAAACAAGGCCCTGAACCTCTACCACAGTGTTAATAAATTTCACAATATACGTGTAGGTACATATCTTCATAGACATAATGGATATGCATTGATTGTCTCAAAGTTATACACTACGGAAGATATTTCCTAAGACTTAAAAAAAACGTTTAACACAGCCACTCTAGGGTCCGTACCCCTGATCCAGGGGCCACGAATTTTACAATCTATGTAGGTGGCTTTTTCAATATCATATATGGAAAATGTGCCTATAGTGTATATTTGACCCCGCCAGTGAGGCCCCACGGGTGATAAGGTCATAAAGTTCACAATTTAGATATCTTATCCTAGCTATGTTTTTAATGAATTCATATCTATTGGTTACCATTGGACTTGTAGTTTATATGAAAAGGTCAAAATGTCAATAGTAATTGTTAACGGACGTTGCACTCTTCACGACGGACCACGACTAATGCCAAAATCTACAATTTAACTTCTGAAAGAATATACTTTTGATTGACGTTATCTGATTGTATTACTGTAAATATAATAAAGAATTAAATATGAGAAATTGATGCTCATATTTAAAAAAAGAATACGTTAGTTGCTATTTATTAAGATTTTGACAATACCTTTTTTGTTTCCATTCTGCTGTTTTCCATGCTTTGCTATCTTCTCCAAATAATTGCCGTGATTTTTATTCTTTTTATCTTGTTTGTTACTCTGATGTGGGTTTTTTTTATGTCTGAATCAATCATTTGTATTTTGATTCACTGCAGAAAGCATGTCCTACTTTTGTCAAAACGGTATGGTGGATCTAGAGTGTAACGTAATTAATCAAGTTCCCAAAAAAACCCCACTATAATTCGTATTGCACGCATTTGTTAACTATACAGTTGTCAGTGTGTTGTCAACAAAAACAGTTATGATCATATAACAATCGAAGAATTGTGAAAAAGAAACATTAATGAGAAGTATGTTTTTCATCTGGTACCTAAACCGCCTTAATGATCTCCGACCATCAGCCGTGTTCAATATTTTTATTTTTATTTTTTTATTTTTTAATTCTTACCTGAAATCTATCTTTTATATAGATAAATGTAATCAGTTCTCTAATGCTAATACCATGATCAGTTTGTGAACAATAATTGGCTTTGTGGTTCTACGGCGGTCTACTAAATATACATCGGGGTTCGTGCAACCGAAGCCCAGCCTTTTTTTTTTTAAATTTGATCTTAACTTATACATTTATAAGTTTTCAAAGATTGTGGGCAAATTTGCTATAACTTTGTAAAATGCAAGAAAACCATCAATGAATTTCATTTTATTTCAATTATAAAGTTTGAAGTATGACACTTTCATGGTGAAAAAACAAAAAACTTTGAAGGTGAGTGTCGAAAAACCTTAAATATGGCTTTAAAATGTTCTTTATTTTTCAACACGCCCTTAATATTGGTATAAAAGTTTATTCTGCTTAATAGTTTTCATTAGATTATTCTTTTTTAAATCTGTTACATTCAGCATACAAATCTTGATACGGTCGTTTTACTGTTTTTGGATTATTAACAATTATGGAAAATTGTGTGGGAATTTATTTCGCGCAGAAAATCACAGCCCACAATTTGCAGCTCTCATCTCTCCCAACCGATAATACATAATTTTCTGTCAACACCTAATTTACAATTGTTTATATGAACTAGTTGAACAGTTATATCAATTCAATTCCTTTTTAAATCAAAAATTATTATTTTTAGATAGGTTTCGCATTAGCGTGAATATTCCTATTGTAGTGTGTTTGGGGGGGGGGGGGTATTTCCGTTTTGTTTATGTGTCGGGCTCGGCGTCCCGAGTTCGCGGGCTTTTGTCGCCCTCTTTTCTGGGAACATCGTGGAGTTCGCCACGCGCAGCCACCAGAGATAATCAGATATTGTAAGTCCTTGTCTTTAATCACCAGAATATATTATTTTATACATAAGTGATTGTTGGCTTCTTTATTGACCGCGGAAATCACTTCATTGGCGTCGCCGGTAGGATTTCTGGCGGTCAGTTTGGACCAGCGCGGTGCCCAGGGGACACCGCGCGGTTCGGCCATGTCGACATTTTGTTAAATTCATTTTTTAAAAGGTTAAAGTTTTCATGTAAAGTTTTATTGTGTTCTTTTACTCATGTAAATTAGTGATTTTGTGTGTATTCAATTGTTGTGTAGTGGGTGACTAGGTAGAATTACTGTTGTTCAAACACGTGATTTTTGACTGGGGACAAAATGGCGGAAGAGCATGGGTCATTTGGTCTGGGCAGGGGTGTACCTCGAGTGACGAGTGGCATGGGTGTCCCGGGGGGGCAAGGGAGCTAAGCCGGCTGGCCTAGCTGGGGCCCAAGGGA
>WFKH01002636.1:15091304-15109937 GCA_016163765.1 Magallana hongkongensis | reverse complement strand
ACGGGGGGAAGGGGGGGGGGTGTTATTGTCATGGGTGGGTTTTTTGTTTTTTTTTGTTTTTTTTTTTAATCAGTTGATGAATTTACTAATAACTTTCATATGTGGAACAGAAAAAAATTCCTTGTGCAGAAGTTTAAAAACATGTGCAAAATTGATATATTCCATGCAAAATTCCTATGTTAAAAATCGACAAAGTTTGAGACGACCCCCTAAATAAACAATGCTGTACATATGTAAAAAAAAAATTATCTTAAAATAATAATTATATCAGTAGAATTTCATGTAAAAATTTCATTAAAAAATCTAGAGAAGAACAAATTAGACCCGGCCTCGTTAAGTGGATATCGTATACATGAAAAGGCTCCGAGTTGGTCCGTAGCAAGTGGTTTAGATTATCAAATCTTAATATAGACAACTTGAAGTTGAACGCTGTCCTTCCAGGGTTTATTTTTTTGTTTGATTAATCATAGTATACTACTTAAAATTTAAATCAACATTTATGTTTCAAAAATGTTAACATTTATATTTATTTTGCGCTCTAGAGTTCTTACTGACATAATTTAGCAATGCCACAATAAATGTACGGAGTATATATGAACATGTTATTGTGAAGACTAATTCTGTAAAGTTTATTATTATGCCCTTAAACATGAAAAACAGTATGAAAAAGAATGTTTTATATTTGTTCGTAACACTACACTCAGTACATATGATACATAATAGCTGTTTTGATTCACGACAATTCCGTTTCAATCAAAGAACATCTCATAATGGCATTCAAGAACCAACGACTTAATTAAAAACGGAAATTAATTTTCCTAATTCAAATGTAGATAAACATGACACTGTTAGATTTAAATATTTTTTCAAAGAACCAGGATATATAAAACATAAATGAAACTAACTGAATAATGATGGCTTTCAGGAAACAAAATTATTGAGAATAAAAAGATGCACTGAGTATAGAGAAGTTTGGGATATTCTTTATCCTGTCTGCAACAGGTTTTTAATGATGCATATGATTCAATGATTCCGTGCCCTGGGTGAGAACATGTAGATATGTTTATAAACAATAGCTTTAAAATAACTTAAATGGTAACCAATGCCCAATGCCAGATGGGATGTTGAACAAAATAAATGTTTACGTACGTATAACATACATGTAGATACATGTATATTCGATTATTTTAAAATCAAAAAAATAGTATTTTGTTATAATTCTTTACGGGTGTTTAATTTCAAAGATAATCTTTTTTTATTATATAATTTAAATATTAAAAAATGTATTAAAAAAAGGACAATGTTTTGGGTTTTCCCCTCTTTATTCTAACGTGTATCAAATGTGCGGGTATGGTCAGACTTCCTAATTGATTTCACAACGAGGTGTAGAAAGTAACTTGTCTGTACCTTATACGAAATGACGTTTTATTAACTTCAATGTCACGATTTCCATTCTATTTGATAGTTCGTGACATTAGTATACATGTAGATTTTTTGCAGTGGTAGGTTACGCACGTCACGTGATTAAGAAGTTAAGATGGCATCACAAAAATGCATCAATTATAGTGTTGGCTACTAGTATCGTTCTTAACGTATGTTAAGAAAATTAAAGAAACACTCCCGATAAAAGTACTTTTACAAAAACTAAAAACGTACCGTTTCCGATAATATTTTGGCTTCGGCAGGCAGCAGTAACATTGCTGCGTACTAAATGTATTTAAATTTTGAGAATAATGGGAAAGTTTCTTCTAGAAAATGAGGAAAGAAAATGTCCTTTCAGTCCTTCATATTACTGTACAGTAATTAAGATATTTATTTAAACAAACCGTGTCATTTATATTTCATCATTTTTGAAGTCATATTACACAATTTTGGCTGAACATTGTCGAATTGCAAAGAAAGAGGAGAAGAGAATTTATCATATCTTACGTTTAAAGTAATTTGCATGTACAATTCCAATTGATTCATTTTATTTTTTTTTTGGGGGGGGGGGGAAATCAACCCTTCTCTAGTTTGTGCGAAAGGATTCAACGGAACAAACTGTGTTGTGAGATGAATGATGTCATTACCCTACCTATGGTCAGAACTGCCAATCAAACTGAAACTGTATTGACAAATATTGTGATCATAGAGCCGGATTCAGTGGTACAAAAAGAGGTATTTAGATCACACTTTATAAAACAGGTAAATTAATCACCTTCCATGAGAACAGTTATATTTTTAGAATTCTCATTTAACCTTGTATAGCTTAAACTTTTTCTTTTTAAATATTCGTCGAGTAAACCGAAAAGATTTACTGGGAAACTGATGACAAAATAAGTTAACTTTTTGAATAATTTTTTATTGCTAAAATTATTTTCAAAATGTTTAAATATGAACAACTGTTTGTGCGAAAAAATAAAGAGCCTAAATACAATTATTTTATGTTTCCTCGTTTTAGGACATGTTATTTCTTCCTCGTTACGGGTCTTATCTACACGATGGTCACATCAGAATATATCACATCTAAAGTCAGCATTTCTAAATGTAGACATAAAATCTGAGAGAGTTAAATTCTAATTGTAAATGATAGATTTTAGAATGTTCTTAGTATGAGTTTAGAAATATGAATGTATCTATGACTGTGAGAAACTAGTGATTATATCATATTACATGTACAGTACAGCTCACGAGTATCCCGACACCCTCCGTGGAAAAAACACGGTGGAAAACGGTCTGTTCACACCGTGTACATGGTGTGACACCGTGTATGTGTATCGGAAAATTCAAGAAAAAGCACCGCGTCGCACTGTGGCCGCTCGTGTAACTCCGTGGCCACTGTGTCACTCCGTGAATATCGTTACCTGAGACGTTAGTAAAAATAGCGTTTGTTTAGAAATAAATAAATAATGGCTAAACAAGGGTTTATATATATATATATACATGTATATATATATATATATATACTTGTTTATATATTTATTTATATATATAAAATTTTTAAATTTATAAAATTGTCGAATTATGTTCTGCAGACCCAGAAAATTGTTGGTGCTTTCAACGTGAAGTTAATTTTTTATGATCTAAAAACTCAACGTAAATGGATATACCTTTTAATTCATTTGTTCTTAAATAATTTTAAATAAATTTACCAGATATATTTATCAATCAATATTTCATCAAAATTCAACTAAATTTAATTCAAGTTTTTTTTTTCCTAACAGCCATGATTTTGTAACTGACGATCCGATTTAAATTTAGGAAGCTTTTTGGCAACGCACTTTGAAAAAAATTACGCACTTTGAAATTTTTTTCAAAGTGCGTTAAATTTGGGACCAAATCAACGCACTTCGAACATTTGTTTTTCAAAATGCGTCAAATTTGGGATCAAGTTAACCCACTTTGAAAAAAATTTCAAAGTGCGTTATGAAGGTACATCAACAGTTTTTAGTATCGAGACACTTAACGCACTTTGAAAAAATATGTATAAATCACCAATTCTGGAATTGAATTCCTAATTTGTTGATTGTATGATGATTTGTTAACACTAATGAATCTACATGTAATTTACCGACTTTAAGAACGGGCGTGGGGGTGGGGTGAGGGTTAACCAAAGATACAGGTCAATTTCCAGTACATCATTTAATTGATTACAGGAAGATGGCCCCCTAGCTCTCTTTTTTTCTTCCAAAACATATATGATATTCAGCAACTTGGAATAAATGTTCAAAATCGAAAAAAGAAATACGCTTTGTTGTATGTTAAGTACAGTGATATTGAACAAACCTGCTGGTCAAACAATAATTTCTCCAATGGTATGTTAACGAATCTATAAATGTTTCAACATAAACCCTCTTTTCAAATTCTAATCAAATAAATCACTTTGTTATTTAAAAAAAGCCAAATTACATGTACATTGACAAACATTTAATTATTATAAACTTAAAAAATAAGCATTAGGGTGAATGTTTTTTTCTCGCACTGATTCTCTAAAAGATCATATTGTTTTTGATATCCATAACTAACGCATCTCTTTTTCTCATCATGTTTGTTTATAAGCACATGCAATTGAAGCCTGTTGAAATATGTTATACATTGATCTCCAGTATCAATAAATAAATTAAATCATTTTCGTTTCTGGCATAGCCCAATGTACATGTACCAGCATGTACCAGATAAGAAGTAAATTTGCTGCATACATAAAAAAGGAAAATGCAGTTGCTAAGCGATGCAGTTTATGTCATATTTGGATTATTCAAATCGCCCGAGTTGTTCTTTATGTAAATTGTCAAACTACGTAAGCTTATGAGAAAAGAAAAAAAATTCTAATCGAGAAGCTGTTTATCAAGTTAGCTGAGAATGCATTGTTTTGTTTTTTTAAATATATCCTATTAAGCTAAACAAGGTTTAAACAATCACTTATTGTACATGTATATAAAAAATATATATTATTTTATCTAAACCCTGAACAATTTTTTTTTCAAAGTGCGTCAATATCGACGATATCAACGCACTTTAAAAAAAAATATATATTTTTTTCAAAGTGCGTTGACTTGGTCATAAAAATAAACGCACTTTGAATTTTTTTTTTCAAAGTGCGTAATTTTTCAAAGTGCGTTGTAATAGAGCTTTCACGTCTTTTTATCTGTTTAATATCGGGAAAAAAACCCCATTGATAGTTCAACTTTTCATTTATTAATCAATTTACAGCTTAACTTTAAACCAATAAATATATGAGAAATGAAAACATTTCAGATCATGTTTTTAAATACATGTGGATGTGCTGTAGTTAATGAAAACCCAATATTAATAACCGTTGCTTCGAATGATATGTACTTCAGCTATTTATGTAGCAATAAATAAATAAAAAATAAATCTTACAGTGTATGTGATAAATTATAGATAGTTAATACATGTACAAACACTTGGTAAATTAAATTCAAGCACTGAACAAAAAAAAAAAAAAAAAAATACACCCATTTCGTTCAATAACTTTCAACTTTATTTCCCGTATAACTGGTAATGGCGTCGTGATTTAACATGAACAAAAAATCACTCGTGCGATACACGTGTACGGAAGCTGATCAGAGACACAACATTGTCTCTCATCTTGGGTTCTATACACAACAGGTGCTATTGTCTTTGTTTTTTAGCAGTCGTTGTATTTTACAACAAACTCTGTATATCTGGACGCTTAAACAGGTGTACACGAGATGCCGTTTCTCACACCTGTTAGGTAACTCATTACAACCTGTCGTGTGTATAGTCTGAACATATCTTACTTTCTGTTAGTTTCATGGTTTTTGTTAATATTTAACAAACAAAAGAACTGTCCGTAGATACATGTATGTACACAAACAACTACACGTAAGACAATCGACGCGTGGATAGTCCAAGAACAATTAAGCAATTGTATTCATACGGAAATTATTACAAAGTATTAACTTGCCATAAAAATCATTTACCAGGTCCATAAACGTTCGGAAAAAAACCCAGATTAATTAAAAAGATGATTGAGATAATAACTTTTTGCAAGTATTTTGAACAAACACAGCTTTATTTACTTTATTTTCAATTTAATATGTATGATGTGAAATAGCGTCGAAATTTTAACCGAAAAATCTGATTACATCGTCTACTGTACAAACTTGAATTCATTGTGTTGAAATCGTTGTTAAAACCATGAATCTAAAAGAAAAAATGAATTAAAGTCATACAAATAAAATCTTTAATAATTCAAAATTGTTTGCACACTCAGAGAGAGAGAGAGAGAGAGAGAGAGAGAGAGAGAGAGAGAGTTTAAACAACGCAGTATTCCAACACTTGTGCATGCAGTATAAAAATATAATATAAAGAATATAAACATTACAAACACTAAATACTTCATTGTTGAACACATTTCTATTCTTCGGACTTGAAAAACAATAGAACGACATGTTTTCCTTAACACAGACGGAGCACGTGGTGTAGCTCGCGGGCTGATTTGATTGACAGGGGTAGCACATGGACTCTGACTGGATTCTATCACAATGTGCAATTAAAGGGTAAATGGGTTTATTATAAATGGAAACTGTAAACTATTTAATTTAAATGATTAACAAGTAAAATGTACTAACATTACGCCTCTCTCTCTCTCTCTCTCTCTCTCTCTCTCTCTCTCTCTCTCTCTCTCTCTGCTTTATGACTATGACGATCATTAAACAATCAAATAGTAATTTTTGTAATAGTTTCTTGGAACATAAATGATGTCTAAATTAAAGTGGCTTGACTTTTATCTATCCTAGGATGCTTCCACATAAGTTTTAGCTTTTCTGGCCAATAAGGCTCGGAGAAAAAGGTTTTTAAAGTTTTTTCTCTGCATATTCCTATGTAAAATCCCACCCACCCCCCTTTGTGGCCCCACCCTACCCACGGGAATCATGATTTGAACAAACATGAATCTACACTACCTGAGGATGCTTCCAAATCAGTTTCAGCTTTCCTGGCTAATGATTCTTGATGAGAAGATTTTTGAAAATTTCTCAAAATTTTTCAATAATTCATAATTATCTCCCTTTGAAAAAGTACGTGGTCCCTAATTTTCACAACTTTAAATTCCCTTTGCCTAAGGGTGTTTTGTGCCAAGTATGGTTGAAATTGGCCCTGTGGTTCTGGAGATGTTGAAAATGTGAAAAGTTTATGGACAGACGGACAGACAAACAGAAGGACGGACGGACAAACAGACAGACGGACGACAGACAAAATGTGCTCAGAAAAGCTCACTTGAGCTTTCAGCTCAGGTGAGCTAAAAAATGAAAAAGTTCTACAGCTGGTATTTTTTCATACGTTATCCCTTATACATATTTACAAGCGATCTGCAAAACAACAACTTCCTATGTTGAAAACTGTAGGAGGAGTTATAATCCGTGCAATAAGTGTACCCTTTATGCAATATTATGCAAAAAAATGACTCAATTCACATCTGGTTTTTTTCATAAGTTATCAAAAATCAAAATCAAGGTAATATGAACATCTCTGGTATAGGTAAAATTGATCTGCAAAACAACAACTTCCTATCTTGAAAGTGTAGGAGGAGTATACCAATTTAATGTTATGACGTTTCGTCACGGCCGGTAATTGATTTCAATTGGTTTTGGATTATTTTATCTGCGCTATTGTTGAAAAAAACGCATTACATGTAGTTACGAAATGTTGAAAATTTCACATCATTTTAGTTCGTAATTTTCAAATTATTATATTTATCAGGATGAACACTAAAAAGTTTTGTTGAGTGTATATAATACACTAAGTAATTCAAAACCTTATGTCAAAAAGCAAAAACAAAATGACAAGAGTCTTATTTTGTCCAAAATGCAAATAAATACAGATCTATCTATACTAGCCTAGGTAAAATAACTTGCCTCTGTTTATCAAAAAAAAATGTAAACATACATCAGGTTTATGATAATTGTTTCTTAATCAACACTGCTTCTAACTATAAATTGCCACTACTGTAGTATAAATCAGACCGTATGATTTTTCTTAGGTCGCTGTAGGTTTCGACCAATCGATAAACGGGGTGTGTAGATTTCAGTCTTTCAGTTTCTATAGATTAAGTTTCCGTAAGAAATAGAGGGAATCATACTCGGTAGATGTAAATATATTGGTTTCAATAAGAAAATGTGCTTTAACCTAATGATGGCAAATCCCTTTACAGTGACAAAACTGACTTGATATACATCAATTCGTAAAACTGTAATATGCGTGTCATGTTACATGTAAAATTCATATTTGTACATGTCTTCAATGTGCCTATATAAGCTTTTTATATTAATTTATGTGAATTCAATATCTGTAAGTTGTATTTTCAATGAATGTTACTGGTATTTGTGATTTCATGCTGTCACTCTACGATCTACTACAGTATAAACATATCAGACCATTCATTTGTTAGGTAAAAATTGTGATGGATATACATTGAATGCCTTAATTTAAGATCAAGAATTCTTTAACTAATGGTTAGAAAACACTGACACTGGGATGAATGGTTAAATGA
This sequence comes from Magallana hongkongensis, assembly GCA_016163765.1. Lineage (NCBI taxonomy): Eukaryota > Metazoa > Mollusca > Bivalvia > Ostreida > Ostreidae > Magallana > Magallana hongkongensis. The sequence continues at coordinate 15,101,923 of WFKH01002636.1, read as the reverse complement.
GAGTATGGATTTAAGAAATGAATTTAATAATTTTTCTATTGATCGATTCAATTTTTTCTTTGATAAGTCGATCAATAGACAAATTTTTAATTTCATTTCTTATCATTTAATTTGGCTTTTTAAAGTATACAAACAAAAAATATCTGTCATCATAAAGATTTAATTCAACGATAAAAATTTGAACCGTGCGTAGGAATACACAAAACGAAAGTAACAGTTCAATTCGAAATGGCCGTATGTGTCGCATTACAACGCTATACGAGGCAGAATTAAATGGTTTTGACCAGAAATGGAAAGTGCAGTTACTGAAGGCTGAGTTTGATATGAAAGATTGTGGATTTTTAGTAAATTTTTTAAAAGTTTAATTTTCATGTTAACTTTGCTCATTGACAATTTTGCTGTTAAATTTTAATCTTTTTTCTCATTTTATTTCATAACAAGTTCAAAATTATACACATGTTAATCTATTTATTTCACCTGCATTTAGGGTTTTTTTTTTTAAATTTTATTATTTAATTTTTCATTAAGTTATTTTTTAAGTTTTGAAATATTTTTCTTCAGGTTATAAACTGTTCTGTCACTTGCTCAAATAAGCAGCCAAGTTTGGGTGTGTACCTGACATGTTGTACATTGCAATATATGCATGACATTCAGATACAGGGAAGCTTTATCTGTTATATAGATGACAAAGGTCAAGTTAGCACAGCCATATTTGATGTATCACAAACATGTAGACAGAGAGAGGTATGTTGAGGCTGTAGGGGGACAGTCCTGGTCTAAAAAGATGAGACAGGCTAAAGCAGTGGATATCATATTTCAACACAACATCTGTTATATCAGTGAACTAATACCAGAACAACAGTCTGCTCTACAGAACAGATGGCCTAAATTAGGTATCCCAGTGTTTGTAATGTTACACTTCCTAGAGTTTTTGTGTTACAGACACATTGATACAACATTATCACAAGCAGCTTTAGATGAGCTACAGGTCCTAGTCCACCATGATCATTTACTGTATATAAATAAATCTTACAGAGACATCCCCTGGGAGATCCTGGGGATCTGTCAACAGATCACAGGGAACCTCCAGGCTGGTCTATATTCATACCACCAGTCACTCACACAGGATCCAATACAGCAAATACAAACAGCTATACAGAGGAGAATACAGGACATAGTTCAGTCAACACTACCCAGTGTATAGAGGATCTCCCTTTAGATTGAAAAGTCTGGATTAACAATATGTAGAGATTAAGACAATATAGGGACAGTGACATCCCCCATTACTATACTTCTTGAATCACTCATCATATCAAACTATCATCACTACATCATCACTACATACTCTGTCCATCTCTTAGTAGTGTATCACCTCAAAAAGTGAAATTTTCATACTACCTCTGCCAAAATCATTAATCATTATATATGATGTATTTATATACAGTCATACCTTATGCAAGTGCGTAGTCTACTGTTTATTGACTGGGTGTGGCACCGCCGCAAAATATTGGAAGCTCGTTGATAAATCATAATTTGAATTGAATTCAAATTGTGTATTATTAATTATTTGTATATCTTTGTGTGTCTATTTGAAATATGAGTTATTTTGTTCATTTAGTAGCTAATGCCAATAAATTTAATACTTAATTGAAAAAAAGAACTTGAACAATAAAAAGCAATCTTATTTATTACAACAGTAATATACCATGTTATTTTGAACACTTTTTACTACTGTAACAGTATTTATTGTAATTTTATTATACAAGTAAATAATACAGTACATGGAGGAATTATAATGAATTTTCCTACAGATGTAATGAAGAATATAATTCATTGTATGCAAAATAAGCAAAGTCAACTTTAAACATGAAGTTGATATCAAAGTTGTGAAAAATTAGTCACACCATATGGCATGATTAAACAAAGAGGACATTAAAATATCCAGCATCCAAGATTAAAAGTTGCTGAGAAAAATTTGACGAAATTTTGGTTAAAAGAAACAGTCGTCATTAAACAAGAAGTTGACGTCTGATTGGTACAAAAGTTGATCCAACCATATGACATACCTAAACAAGAGGCACATGGGCCACATCGCTCACCTGAGCAACAATAGGCATGATAAAATCAGCTTAATGGAGTCATAATACAAAATATCTGGACAATGTAGTATAATTAATGTAGATTCCGTATAAATAAAAATCTATTTTCCCCTTGGAAATTATTATGTTAATAATCAAGTCCCTTTTCTAACAAGATGATTTTATATTTATATCACATGCTGAGCATCGCAGTTCTCAACAAGATCCTGGACAATTGTTTATGCATAGGATATAAACCTACATCAAACTCTGAACCCCTTGTGAGGCCCAAGAATCGTCCAGGGGCAAAAGTCTTAATAATGTTAAAGAATTTGTCAAAATGCTTGCATATAAGTAAACCTTATATTATTCAGTTTTTGTGAATTAAAATGTTTTTCTTTGTAAAATTGGATCCTGAATGTGGCCCCACCCTACTCCTCAAAATTTTGATTTTAACGAATTTGAATCTACACCACCTAAGGTTGCTTTCACTAAAGTTACAGATTTTCTATGCAAATGGTTTCGTAGAAGATTTTTAACGATTTTTCTCCATAAATTCCTATGTAAAAATTTGTCTCCCTCCCCCCCCCCCGTTGTGACCCCATCATACCCCCGGGGATCATGATTTGAACAAACTTGAATCCACCCAGTCCTTACCTGAGGATGCTTCCACACAAGTTTCACCTTTCCTGGCTGATTAGTTTTAGAGATTTAAAGATTTACTCCATATATTCCTATGTAAAAATTCGACCCCCCATTGTGGCCCCACCCTACCCCTGGAGGTCATGTTTTTCACAACTTTGAATCTACACTACCTGAAGATGCTTTCACATAAATTTCAGCTTTCCTGGCCAAAGGGTTCTTGAGGAGAAGATTTTTGAAAATTTCTCAAAAAAATTTCAATAATTCCTAATTATCTCTTTTTAAAAAAGGGTCTGGTTCTTCATTTTCACAATTTTGAATCCCCTTTGTCTAAGGCTGCTTTGTGAAGTTTGTTTGAAATTGAAGATGTTGAAAATGTGAAAAGTTTATGGACAGACGGACAGACAGACAGACGGAGGACAGACAAAATGTGATCGGAAAAGCTCAGGTGAGCTAAAAAGATAAACCACATATATTTCCGTGACTGAATTATTGCTGGATTGGAACTGCTGTCCTCTTCAATAAGGGCCTGATACATGCCATCCATTTACTCATTTATAAGCACTAGTATATAACATCATGACTAATATGTAAACGGTGTGACCGTTGAGCCGAGCGCAGATATTAATGGTTTAAAAAGCAGACAGTAGGATCCTGCCTACTCAAACCATAGGCCAAATTTAAACTAAACGTTGCGTGCTCAGTCCACATTATGACGTCATTGTCCATACGTAAAACTTGAAACGTGTGTCTTCGAAAACAGCCAAAAAAACAACGACTCCGAAATGTTTTTATTTCTTCTTTCAATGCTTATCCATTTCATAAGTTGATAAGTTTTCTATTTAAATACTTTATTTAGTATCTAAAAGATCGGTTCCTTGATGTTAATGGTTTCATTTTCCATCTAATAATTTGATAAGACATACGTGAAACTAGTCTCATCTCCTGATTAAAGCACTGTTGAAACTTATCTAGTTTGCATAGTCAATTATTTTCATTTAAATTACTTTCCATTTGAAAACTTGTGAAGTTTTTAATACAGTTAATGGACAGTAAACAGACAACAGCGCCATACATTTAATGAATGAGTTAACGTTGTCGAACAAAATGGCGGCCAATATGGCGGCGCCCATGAGCTGGAAAATTTTTTTTCAGCCTTTAGTACCCCCGATTCAACTTCTATTTTTCATCTATTTTCTTATATATACGTTTTATCATTAAGCCTTGCTTTGCGATGTGGGCTTCGTCTACGTCCCGCTTCGCTCAATATTGTCATATATTGAAAATCCTTTTTCGACACGAAGCTGCAATGGGAGACCTTCTCGTTGCTTTGCAACAAGTTCGGCTCTAGTTTTCATTTACTTTCTAACTAATTTAATTGTAGACATTAAAGAGTAAGGAAAGTAAAAAAAAATATTTTATTTATACTAAAAAGTGGTTTATAGTGGTTTATGCAGTGTAAAATTATTTGTCAATGAATTGTGTAGCTTTTTTAACACATTAACATTTAGATGTTTTGAAAATAAACTACATAATTAACGAGGCCGAGTACAGTTACAGTGTGCATGACTTTGAGTATCTCTGCATTTTCACTGTAGGTGCAAAGTTATAATTTTCTTTTGAATGGTGTTTTTTTACATCAGGGGTCAAAATTAACGGGAAATACTCGCTTAATTCAAGTTAAAAATTGAAACAGCGTATTAAAGAGACTTGTGGTCGATAACTTTTGCGAATAACAATAAAACGGTCTTTTTCGGAGTATGCTGTTCATCCGCTCAGATTTTGAAGCTTAAATGCTTAAAAAACAGTAGACATGGAAACATAAGTTCAGATTTTTTAATTTCATTTTGTTGGCGATCAGACAGTTTTCTCGTAAACATTAACTTAGCATAAATATTGTGCTGTGTATTTACCATCTTCGTGTAGGCCGCCATTGCAGATGTTATTAATAGATGTGTGCATGATTGGGTCTTACTTTCCACTTGGTTTTAAGAAATGAATTTAATAATTTTTCTATTGATCGACGTATCAAAGGGAAAATTCACCGGAAAACTTCATCAATGCGCTACTCATTTCTTATCATTTAATAAAACATTTTAAATAATAAAATGTGAATCGTCATTGATCAAAAATGTTAATAATGTAAATAAAACGGCGCGTATGAATACAAAACAATAACAGCAACAATATTCAAAATGAATGCGCCTTCAGCTGATGCAGAGCTATTAAGCTGAATTTAATGGATTAAATACAAATAGAAAGTTGATATCTGAACCGGCTGAATTGAAAACTAAAGGAAAATACATGCGATGACTTGTGGCAATATTCTCTGAGCAGCAAGATTCTTTAAAACTGGTTTTAATGTGAGGTAGATCGCTGGAATATGCAACTTGGCATAACCATGCTAGAAGACGCGATCGTTGATGAAAATAGTTAATATGTCGACAAATAATAGTATGTATGTGCGACTTTTGTGATGTTGTGGTTACTAGATAGCCAGTGAGGTACTTAAATGATATATCTGCCGCTTGGAATACGTCGAAGGAATTGATGCACTGCTTTGTTTTGCGATGCTTATTCTGATGACCGATCATGTACGTGTGTTAATTTAAAACTCATCGTTACCAAATTTGAACAGCAGTGTTACTGTGAAAGTGTATAGGCCTATATGCTCGTTATGATTATTCCTGGAATTGGAACAACCAGCCTCGCCGTAAATGTTGATCGTTGATCTCAAGCAGACGAAATCGTGAGAAGACTCTTAATTTTCTATTTAGTGAATTAAAGCTGCATGGTCGATTTTTTTCGCTATTACAGTATCATATAATTTTCCATACAAACCAATTATCTTAAAAAGTTATAGACTTTCGCCTATTTACACCAGCAGAATTGGTCTCCTTTCAAAGTTAGAAATATTCAAAGTAAATAAAATATTTTCTTTATGGGCATACAAAAAAAAACAAAAAAACAAACCAAACTGCATCATGGGAATGTTTAGAAAAGGGAACCGTTTGGTTTCGTCCCCCGAATGATTAGGTTTATTCAACCCGCATGTAATGCATCGATTGTAAACAAAGCAAACTTTAGAAATATTAGTGAACAAAATGCCAAAAAGGTTTATTTTTGATTTGCCAAAACATTATGACCTTTATATATAGCGATGTCAAAGTCATAATACAATCATAGCCGCCTCGACCTCAGGGGCGAATTTTAATGTGAGGCGAAATAACGCGGTACCCTATTGTGTCGTTTGTTTTTAAGACAAATTTTGTACATCATTTTTTTTTTCATTGAAATGTGGCTTAATTTACCGGGAAAACTACTGCAATGTCTTATATTATACACATACTTAGCATAACTATCGTATAAAAGCGGTCACAAAATTTGATAAAAAATCGGACCAAGCAGCTTTAAATAATATGTATTGTTCATTTTTGAAGGTTAAACTTTCATTTTTTTATATTTATATAGTTTTATTTTGTTTGCTGACAATTAAACAGACACAACTTTACATTTTGTTGAGAGTGTTTATTTTTTGAAAATTCCCGTTCTATAAATAGCGTTAAATCAGAGCAGTTGAGAAAAGTAGATCCGGTAAAAATTTTATTGATGCAGGTATCAAAGAAATTTTTCGACTAATCAGAAGCGCCAATATTAAATGATATTATGATAATAGTGTTTTTAGAATGAGTTTAAAATGATAAGCATTAATATTATGTATGATTTAATACAATTAATGACAATTAAACAATAACGGAATTCGTTTAACCTTTATCGTTTATTACTGTGGCCCTACCGAAGCCACTGAACACATGAACAAATGCGCTAATTGTCACTCCTTTAATTTGAAACATCTTTTATAGCAATGTGACTGGAATTTAAATTGAAGAGTTCACTTTTAATATTAATTAATTTATAAAGTCATAAGAGTTTTAAAACACAGGAAAAGATTCCAACATCGACAATAGCAAGACACATGGAATCAAAGACGTTTACAGTACATATTAACTACAGAAAATTGGTGGTTTTTTTAATTTTTCAAATTAATACTATGAGAAGAAAAATGCAAGTAAAAGTTGAATTTTGCGAGTAAAAAATAATTCCACTAGTTAAACTTTGCGAATGGTCAAACAAGGTAATATCAATCCCTCTTTACATATGTTTGAAAATTAACATTATATGTAACATTTAAAAAAAAAAATTAGTTAAGCAATTGTAGTTTTGTGAATTTGATAAATCCGACACCAGAAATTGTTGGATAAACATTGACCACGTAAGGAGTCAAAAGCACCTGGTTACGCAATGGCAAATTCACTGGCAAGGACTTGTTTGATGCAGTAAATAGTGGCCTGAAAAGATTAATTATATTCTAATACATGGAAATTAAATTAACAATAAGGTATTTTCTATGTTTAGTGTACATTGTACACTCAGAAAACTCGCATAACACACATTATCGGAAGTCATGCTCCTGCCGGATTCAGATACATTTATTACTCGCTCTAAAAAAAAATTGCGTTCCTCATGCACCTCCCAATTTTGATAAAATTTTGGCTGAAAAAAGTTGCGTATTACACACATTTTTAGACTTTACAGTTTACAGTGATTACGATATATGCACTAAATATGATGTAGAATTGATGAACTTGAGTCTCGACATTTCACGATATAAGAATGGATTCCAAAGGTTACCAATTATTGGGACAAAAAAAACAAAACTGAGTACGACTGCTCTTGATCGGTGCTTCATTAGTTGTAGGGCCTAGTCAAAAATCATGTCAATAACATCACAACTCAAATTACAAGAAATCTTATCAGCCCTTCTTCAACAGATTGGGAACAATTCCCATATAGAGAGACAGTCTCGCTAAAGCGAGATCATCCCTCTTTACAGTAATAAGTTTTAAAGCATTCCCATAAATGCGAGATTTTCAGGATGTATTTCAAATAAATGAAAAATCCCAGTAAAATTTAAAAAATCGGGGTAAAAAAAAGCAATGTAAAGCAATTATACTGTCCAAGACTGATATTTGTGGCCTAAAATATCAGTCCTCCATTGCTGCAAACAAGAATAGGATGAAATTTTTATCGGGGAAATCGCGAGTATTTTTGCATTGAACGCGAATTTTTTCAATTGAAAGTATGTTTTTTCTTCTTATAAAACGAAAATTATCAGAGTTTGTGTTCAATTTGATGACACTGTTCGACCTTGCAAAAGAAATTAAATCGCATGCAACAATTATTGGTTGCTTTTGCTTTTATATTTTGATCTCGGCACGACCATGAAAACTACGGAAGGTTGTACCAGCATTATTATTTACACCTATAGTAAACAAATACTTTTTTCAGAAAATTAAATAGATTTTTGTTTTTGAAAAAAAAAAACATTCAATGCAAAACCCCAAAAAATGATGAGAGAAAATAGATGAACTATATTTTTATATAAAATGAATCAATTTTGAACGAATAATTCGTGGTACGACTTAACATGTTAACAAAATAATCACATTTATTACCGCTAGAGGTTTCCGTAAGAAATCTGCTGAATAAATTTAGTTTGTAGCTGGATTTCATTGAAACGCAGCTGCAAATTTCAAAGTTTGAAACAACATGTAGTAAGTGAGCCCTTATCACCAATAAAATGTGAAAATTCCTCCGGATATTCTTCTGTTCAAATAAAACAACATAATAATGAAAAAAATGTGTCAAAATCTCGCATTTACGGGAATGTTTTTGTTACTGTAAAGAGGGATGATCTCGCTTTAGCGAGACTGTCTCTCTATAGGGGAATTGTTCCCAACCTGTTCAAGGTAAAACCTACATTTTAAATGAAAATGTTAATTACGTTTGGAGATGTTCAAACAAGAAATATCATAAAAAAGTTTCCGTTCGAAAAGGATCGTGGTTCGAGAATCACAATTTGACTTTAGAACAGATTATGCACATGACCTATTTCTGGGTATATTGATGTAACCAGGAGTTTGTGTGCCATGAACTGGGAGTTTGTGAAAGTACTATAGTGGACTGGTATAACTACCCCAGAGAAGTTTGTGATAACATTCTGCAAACCAATGAAAACAATGTCATCCGTGGCCCGGGCATTGTAGTTGAAATACACAAAAGCAAGTTTGGGAAAAGAAAATATCACAAGGGCAGACGGGTGGATGGAGTCTGGGTGTTTGGAGGCATAGAGCGGGACTCAAAAAAGTGTGTTTTTTCCCAACCGTTGAAAACAGAACTGCTGATACCCTTATCAATATCATATAACAACACATTAAACCCGGATCAACTAATATTAGTGATTGTTGGAAAGCCTACAATTCTTTGGACAAGGAGGGTTTTGCTCATTTGACAGTTAACCACTCGGTAAATTTTGTAGATCCAAACTCAGGTGCTCATACAAACACCATCGAATCTACCTGGAGAGCATTGGCAAAATCCTTACCATCCAACGGTACACAGAAAACCCTGTATGACAGTTATTTTTCCCAGTACTGTAACTATACATCGATTCCACAGACCCATTCCCGCGGTTTTTTTTTTTAGAAATTATTACAAAAGTCTACAACCCTGAATCCATCAAATCCGACTTAATTACCATCACCCCCGATATTACCACGAAAGAACCGACCAAAAAACCACGAGTGGCACTTGTAGACCTCCCTCAAAATCCCAACAACAGTCTTGAGGACTTTCAAATCTAAGGTAAGATTTTATTCCATTCATATCGTTGTATTTCGTGTCAACTAGAATCTCGGAAGTTTTCCGACCGAGAATTTCAAAATGGCCGCCGTAAATGGATGCATAGCAACGACCTAAATCTTACGTCATAGTGCAATATGCGCGCTGATCTTGATTTCTGGGGACCAGTAAAGTAAAGTCTACCCAAATATTCAACCTAATCATAACAAATCAGCATACATGCGATACCCTTCCACATTTTGCACTCAAAAATCACACACAATTGTGTGAAGCTTGTAATTAGCAGTTCGTAATCACTAATGAACGACCCATAACACATTAAATTTAAGGAACGACTAGAATAGCGACAGCCTCACAGCCCATCGCTATAACACTGCAGTGTACCTGTGACGTCGTGTAACACGTTAGGCCCAGAATCAACTTGAATGTGCAAAATTCGGTCGGAAAAAGAAACCTTTCTAATCAAACCTAACCAAAATAAATAATACTACTGCACAGTATTCGTATTAGTATAGGAAATACTTATTACCTTCCATGCTTCAGCTTTCATCTGTTTGTCGAATTGATGAATTGATGACTATGTTCAGCCTCCCGCCATGTACATTCGGAAACCGACGGTTTTTTGAAAAGTTCCGAAAGTTCATTTACCATTACCAATTTAATGATTTGACTATATGCATTGCAATATCTGCATAATTTTTTAACTGTTTATTTTGTCTCTTTATTCTTTTTTATTTAGTTCAAAATGTCCTATTTTTTTTTATTTCCTCCCTACTCATACTTACTGTACATGCATGTAAAATGAGCTTAAAATTGGATCGATATGACAGTAAAGCATGGCCTTGCTAGTATATATATAATCTCTCTATCAAAAAAAAATATATATATATAAAACTAATCATATGTCAATGAGGCAGACCTGTATCGCAGTCTATACTGAAATAGCTTGTACACGCATTACAGATGTTTGATCCACCTTTAAATTTATCCCGGGAAATATAGCGCGAGATCACTGTGACGTCATACGTTAAATTATTTGTCATAATCATTTGTTTACGTATCTCAACTCAATACGATGGAATGGAAGCATGTAAAATCTCTTAGGTTCGCCGAAGCTTGTGCGGTACTCAAAACGTGTCTTCAAACCTCAAGACACCGTAAATTACGAGTTAAATGTCGGCCATTTTTGGCATAGCA
>WFKH01002636.1:15048281-15059998 GCA_016163765.1 Magallana hongkongensis | reverse complement strand
CCCTCCCCCCCCAAAAAAAAAATAAAATAAAATAAAATGCTAAGACCCCAGCGGGATAGGTATAGATAAAACCATAATCTTAAAGAAAGATGTTCACTTTTATATACTACATGTAATTACAAAATATTAATTAAATATTATGGCATTCATTTGTAATATCTGCATTGACCTAGAACCCCCCTCCCCCCACACATAGACTCAAATGAATTTATTTCTTTCGCAAATTCACTTTGAAGCGTAAAACCTAGTTTATTTAAAAATGAAGTGAATAATTGCTGACAATAATTTTTATGAAAAGATGAACAAGGGTTCTTTAATCTTACACATGTTTACACATGTCCATACATTTTGAAAAGGGGTGTGGGGTGATGGTTGATGGTGGGTTATTTTATTATGTTCAGTCCTTTTTAAACAGGGTGGTAGTGGTATGAATACTCTCATTTTAGTGTGTTGGATATACATGCATTAATATCTAAACCAATTAACAGTGAACATCATTGATAATTAAACTATACAAGAGACTTTTATAGTATTTTATATTATAATACACCTCTCTTGGATCCACCACCCATTACTCAGTAACTGCCCTTTGCGGAACTCTTTTGAGTAAAAAAAACCCCCAAAAAGTCTCATCATTGAAGATGTGTGAATATGTTCGATGTCTGTACAAGCTTTTATCAGAAACATTTATGTCTCTGCTTTTATAAACACCTTTATTACGGAATGTGAAGAAGTTGAACTCCCACAAGTGTTTACTATTACAATGTTTATTGTGCTTTTAAAGCAGAATCGGCAATTTTCTTTTTACGGCGCATACAACTCTAAACTGTGTGTACGATGATTAGGCCTACCTGCAATTCGTCGGAATCCTTCCCTGACCTTACTGGCCATGTCACCCACCGGGAATTGAATCATGTGTGAAAACACCTCAATAATTGCCCTTGCAACGGATTTTACCACTCTTCCTGCAGAGGATTCTGACACATTCAAACTGTCCCCAACAAGTCGCAGGTGTGCCCCCGTGGCCGCGAATCGCAAGAAAAGGAGCACCTGGATCAGCGGGGGAATGGGCCGATTCCTGGCAGTGTCTGACTGAAGGATGCCGCTGACTCCATCCACGATAAACAGAATGGTCTCTGGGGAAAATCTGTATCTTTCATATACCTCTTCCTCATCTAGACTTTCCAGAAGATTACTCAAGTCGCGAAATACACGAGGTCGCCTCAATGGAATCGCGTTTTGTCTTCTGCGACGCCGACGTCTGATAATGGCAGATATTTTGTTTTGCTTGAGAATATTCTTAAGTCTACTTTTTTGTAGACTAAAATATTTGAGAATAAAATAGAATTTGAGAATTTTTATTTTGCTCAACTTTTTTATGGCGGTGGCTGAGTCTGAGAATTGGGGAGTTGAGAATATTCTCAGACTTGAGAATATTCTCAGACTTGAGAACATTCTCAGACTTAAGAATGTGGAGAAGGCTTAAATAGGCTTTGCCTGCTGCCCAATCCTATTATGTAAATATTATTTTGCATAATAAAATATGTTCAAATCAAGAATGTTTTATGGCGGCGGACCCTGAATTATTGCTATTTATTTAATAAATCAAAATTGCTATTTATTTAATAAATTAAAAAAAACCAATATAGATGACACATTTTATTAACAAATCTTGGATTTCAATTGTTATGTGTATAAGTTTTGCTGCAATTTGTTAGTGACAAAAACTGTACCCTGGGACAGACTATAGATATAAGGCAGCCTTGCAATGACATACAAATCCCAAACTTTATATGTTGACAATTTTCAAGTGTACAGATTTATTGCCGATATATTCATAAAATTCATTTATGCCTCAGAACTCCCTGTGCACGGGGTCACTGCTTTACTTAAAAACATGCATAATATGGTTGGTTTTTTGAGTTAACAGTTCATTAGAACTTGGTTGGCCCAACTATGCTATTTAGTTTACATGTAAAAAAAAAATACCCCAATCATCTTTTAGAACTTTTCCTGATAGACACTTATTGTAAGCTACCTACACAATATAAACCTCTGCCGATCAGTCAACTGCATATTAACTGAAAAGTCTTGAAAAATGACTGAAGGACAGAGCTTTGCCTTTTAGTCACCTTTTCAATAACCTTTGGGTCACTCGAAGGCCAGATTTTCGTCTTCTGCATATTACAGTATATAACACCAACTCTTCAAATCTAGGTCAACGAGAATACCATGTAGATGCCCTGCTCCCCTGACGCCCCCGGTGCCGTTGAAATTACGTGGACAGGCGGACTAACTACTGGGGCCGACTGTTTCCTTTGTGAGGTAGATTGTTCTGATTATTTTAACCATCAGATCTAATGACCGTAGAGTTAAGGAGGCTGGATGGTCAACAAATTCACCGATATCCCTCAAACTTTGACATATCATATTTTCTGCAATAAACCAACATTTACATATAGTAAAGAAAAAATTCAAATATTTTAGCTTTAAAAATCGAGCATTTTCCTATATCTGTATACAGAGCTCTTCTTCATAAGGAGGTTAATGTAGCCTAAAAATGGCCTCTACCTTCCAGATCATGTCATAACATATAAAAAAAATACTAGATATTCCAGGATTTTATAGAATCTGTTTACTTTAGTTGTACATGTACTAGTTAAACTGTACAACATGTCTTTGATACTTGTTTACTTTGAGTATATTCGTATTAGATGTTTGTGCTTCTGTTTGTGTTTGTGACTAAATAATTATATTGTAGTATTGGTTTTTCTTTGTTCCTATTTAAAATGAAAATTTTGGTGAAATAATTATGTACTTTTGCTATATGTCATGTGATATGTGTTAACTTTGAGTCTACTGGCTTTTCATAACTTTTCACTGTGATTTGCTGAAGAGTTTGTCCAACTGTAGACTTTATGTAGATGATGACTACCTCAAGCTTTGTGCCCAATGTCTGCAAGAATCTTCAAACGCCAGTGCTTGATTACTTGTGTATTAGGAATCAGCTATACAGGTACTAGTATTTGCAATATGTGAGAATGATAAATTGTGAGCTAATTTATCTCCCATTATGATATATTTCCTGGGAGCTGAATTGCTAAATTTATATAGAGTTGACCGAAGAAATTATCAAATAATTGCATGATTATGTACAAACTTAGTTAGACAAGTCAGAGCTTACGATTCGTTTCACTTGTTGAGAGGAGCAGAGGGGATCATTATCAAAAAGCTAGCAAAGATTTGTTATTTGCATGTATTCGGTTTTTGCAATGCAGTAATGAACACGTTTTGGTCTAAATTGATGTATAAAAGCACCTCTAGAATCGGTCGTATAAAAGCGAGTCAAACTTATTCTAAAATATCTATCATGAATCAAGGATACGCAGTATATATTTACATCTACATAGTCTTTTCTTAAAAGTCTTCGAAAACAGACCCAGTTTTATATCGGTAAGAAAAACTGGTTAAATTTGTTTGTTCATAATTATTTAGCTTAAATTATTTTTCTTGTTTAAGAGGGCTCTTGGCCATGTTTAGACTATATTGATTTCCTAATGTAGAAGAGTTCTATGTAAAGATATAGGAAAATACTTAAATTTTTAAAACTAATATTTATGGAAGTTTTCTTTAAAAATAAAAGTTTATACTTTAAAACACCATTTCTAAAAATTCAACTTAGATCTGATGGTAAATTTATTAGCCACCCAGCCTCCTTAATACTCTAATATAATGGACAATCAAAACTCAAGAAATACATCCCATAGTTGAGGAAATCCTTGTAAAGATCTGGTCAATCAATAAGTTTGATTTATATGTGAAACTTCAATATCAAAAATATTATATAAATAATAAGATAATAAAAGATAATAAAATAATTTCTTGCATTTAGACAATCGTATAGCATGTTGACATACTTTTCTTGCATGTTGACCTAATTTACATGTACATGTATCTTGCATGTAGAGGGCAGGAATTAAGTTTGCCACCATTTAGCAGCGATTCCTTCAATTATTATTGTAACCAAAAGTAACGGTGTCATCGTGAAGAAAATCGGATTTTTTGTGCGTCCTGGATAGTTTAAATGCAAATAAAAGTAAAAAGAGTTTTGTTTTTTTTTTAATTAGATTCACCCATTCGCAATTCAGGAAAAATAGGATATGCAAACCGCAAACGTTGACTATGGATCTTTAGAAGACTCTGAGAGAAATAAGGTCTAAGAGAACCCAAAGGAAATAGCTCGTTTTGTTTTGTGGACATTAAAATGAAAACCACAAATATTCAGAGCTTCCGGTCTTTTAAAATATTATTGAAAATGTGGATGTTTGAAATTTGTTATGATGTAATGATGCAACAGTTTTACCATGCCAGGATTCAATGTTTGACACATCTTTAAACAATATACCTGTTTACCAATAGTGATATATAATAATTCCACATCAGGTGAAAAAACATAATACATACATTGTAATCAAATAATGTTGTTTTAAAACATAGACAACATTGCCTTTTTTATAAGAAAAACAGATCAAAAATGAAGAAAGGGTTTAAAATAAGTCCCAGTATTTCTCAGCTCAGTGTATTCAATTCATGATTGAGTTAAAATTTCCAGTCAATTCATTTTCTAACATATCACTATCTCTGGTTTATCAATTAGATGTTTACATCCATTATGAAAATTATTTAAATATGATATTGTTACAACATATGGTTTTTTAAAAGTTTTTAAATTTTTAATTGAACATCATGGACACGGAAAAACAGCAATTTCTATCCATTTCACATTCAGAAATGTTTAAACATACTCCCAAAAGATAACGATGCTATCAAAGTTGTTCAGTTGTTATCATCTGTTGACCAAGTGTCACAAGTAGATGTTATATAATTCTGCTGGAAAACTTTTTTTAATTAATATTTGTGAGTGTAGCAGTATTATCAAGAGTTTTAATGAAACTGTGGTCTATTTCCCATAGAAATAGTTGAATAAATATGTATGCATTTTAAAATATACAAAATAGAAGTTGGTGATTCTGTACATTTATTTTCTTTCCAAAAGAACTATTATATTCTTTTTGTATGAATGACATATACACTTATTAATGTAGTTTTTACTTTCTTTATGTTTAAATAAACCAATTTTACTAAAAATACATTGACTATTCTTTGTCAAAATTCCAACACCAAGCTCGTTAAACAATTACAAACAATTTATAAAAAAGTTGTTTTAATAGATAAATACTAAATTAAGATTTATTTGTTAACAAGAATTTTTTGGGAACATTTAAATGGTATTGTACCTTTTCATGATTTTATGATCATATTATTCTTCTTCAAAGTAGTTACAATATATTTGGCATTTTGATGCATAATAAAATATTGTTAGACATTAAATAAAATAGATACGTTGCTATGTTGATGATAAGTGACAGGTATATTTCCACGCCGAAATCATTTGTTGTGTTTTATTGACAAAACATTGATTATAACTTTTGTATTAAGCCAATTCAAGGCTTACCTTTCATGCAATGAGAACACAACCTTTTCAACACAAAATTAAATAATTGAATTCAGTTGATACACTTCATACCCTCTTAGTCCTTGAGGGCGATGGAATTCCTTTATATAGGTACAGTCAGTTCAAGCATATCTTTTACAACATACATCATAGCATAGCATAGCATTGAAATCTCATAACAAGGCATTGGAATCTCATACCATGGCATTGGAATATCATACCATAGCATGCAATCTCATAGCTTCTCATTCATCATATCATACCATAGCATACCATAGCATATCATACAACATGATTTAAACTCGGTTTAAAATGCTTTTATTTAAAAGAATGAATGTTCACATTGCAGATTATTGGTAAACGTTGGCTTCGTATCTTTTTTTTTTCGAAATGTTTGGAACTCTTCTGCGCATGGAGGCGTTTTTGTTCAAATCTCATAGCATACCATAGCATACCATAGCATACCATATCATTAAGGCTTTCATTTCAATTTCTAATAGCAAAGCATACCAATCTCATAGCATTGCATTGAAATCTCATAGCATATCATTAAAATTGCATACCATAGCATAGCATAAAATTGTAAAAGATATGCATGAAATGACTGTATATATGATCGACAGTAAAATGAAAAGGGCAGTTGCTGCAAGAAATATGATACCGATCATTATTGGTGACATTCTCTTTTGGCTAGCTGACATTGTTGACATTCTCTTTTGGCTAGCTGACATTGTTGACATTCTCTTTTGGCTAGCTGATGTATCTAACCATCGTTTTTGGAAGAAAAAAAATCACGCGCTTTAACGGAGCAGTTAATGTGCATGATAATGTATAAGTGAAACAGTATCCATGACCTTTAAATTCAGATTAGGTTTTGTTTGTATTCAAAGCAATAGGACAGTGTTTGTTTTCTCTGAGAGAGAGAGAGAGACAGAGAGAGAGAGACAGACAGACAGACAGACAGAGAGAGAGACAGAAGGACAGAGAGAGAGAGAGTATTGTGTTATAACCAGGGTTCATCCTAATGATTTAGGAAGTACATTTTCTTTATTTTGTTTAGTTCTAAATGTATGAATTCTTTGTTTTACAAAGCAAGACACAACATGTATATTCTTCTATATGTAACATATCGAAATCTTTTCACTGATATCAGTATTAAATTTATAGCCTTACTTAATATAAAGTGAATAATATTATAAGACATCAAATTAGAACATTGAATAACCTGTCTATTATTATTGGCATTACCGTTTTTGACGTTCTTGTCACTTGTGTCCATTTTTGATGAGCTATTTTGATTGTTTTCACCTAAAAACAAAATATGATAAAATGCTGTAACAAAAATTTGACAGAATGAAATAAAAAACGGCGTAGAAACAATAATTATTTATATAAAAGATCATGCCATTATTAACTAACTTACTCTCTCTCTCTCTCTCTCTCTCTCTCTCTCTCTCTCATTCTCTCTCTCTCTGTATATATTTAGCATGATTATTTATTTGTAAGAATAAGTTCATACAATTAGTTATTTCAACTATGTACACGGTAAATTTTATTATATGTGATCGAGCATTATCTCTTGTAAAATACCTTCCATATGATGTTTTCTACAGCCATTTATAAGATGGCATTCTTCCTTTGAACAATTACACGTTAAAAGACAATTGCCTCCATATAATGGAAAAACACAAGGTTTTTTGCAATCATTTCCATAGAAACCCAAGTCACATGCTACAATGAAGGGAGATATCTATTTTTTAATTTAGAATCAAAAAATTTCAATCAATTTTCACGTGTGCTATATATGTACTTACTTGTACACTTTTGTCGCAATCGATCCCACTTATGTCCATAAGGGCAGAAAGTTCTTTCTAAACTACACAGTAGCATAACGATAATATGCTGACCAGTTACACAAGAATTTAAAATATGAACGAAAGTATTGTTCAGAGTACAGCAAGGCGTCAGTAAATGAATAAAAAAGTGTTAAATGCTTACCTTTCATTATATGCAGCATCTATGCAATGGAATATTTGAAAACATACAATGTACGCAACATAACCAAAAGTGGTAATTCTCATTATTTTAAAGAATTCATGAACAAGTTTATCCAATCGTAAATATATAAAAAATGCCTTTAAAATGATTATATCAATTATTTTTAAAGTTTCACAATCCTCATGTTTCCTTCTTCCTTTTGAATTAATCTGAGTGTATATGTTTATATATAAATACTCATCAATACACTACCAATTCATATACGATCAGGATTGTCTTATCCACGCAAACATTTATTTAAGGAATCAGAAAAATAAATGTTACATACATACTTGTATGTATTTATAAGTATGAAACCATTTTCCCTTCCAAATTGCATCTTCAACCTTCAAAATTAAAATTATAATATTAGTCAGGGCAACTTAGAAGTATGTTTTGTTAGGATCAATTTATACAAATCAATTGCTTTATGATGGAGTCAAGTAAATATCTAAATTTATGAAAATATGTGCAATTTTTACTTTCCTCTGCACTGAATGATAAAAAACCTTTTTTAAAGCAGTTTCAGATTAGTTTAAGATTTGTTTCAGGATCTCCTTAGCCTCTGGTCCCCCATCCGGGTTTCGTCATAAGGGAACTGGGGGGGGGGGGGGGGGAGGGGAGGAGTGGTCTCACTGCGGCCTCCAGCTGACTCTCAACCCGGCATTAACGCTCAATATTTTTTATAGCCTCTAAGCAGATTTCTTTTGATCAACTACCAGTTAGGAATAGCGTCTGATTAATTTAAATTTAATTTTAATTACTGTATTGTAATATAAGGATAAGCAAATTGTTTCGGAATGGGTTTTACAAGTACAAAAAAAATGAGCATGTGAAACTCTCATTTGAACTTTTAGGTTAAAAAAATGTGCGTGTTTATAGGTTAAACACTTTTGTAAAGGTCCCCCGAACCTCGTCTCAAAGTATATTGTTTTCAGATTTTTTATAAGTATTAGCATGTTTGTCTAACGAAGTTAATGGAAAGTATTTTAATGTGTAAATTTCCTAAAAAAAATAAGTAAGCAAATGGGAGAGTTAAAGACACTTTCTTCAAACAAGAAGCATTGTTAAATGTGAGATATAAATGCTATGATATTTTTACAATGTGTCTAAAATGAACGACACTTCTATCATGTGAATAAATACTGGCAGGATAGTCAAGAGTTATTGAACATTGCGGATGATCAGATATCCAGTTCATTCTGTTTAGTTTGTGCCATATCTGGTGATTAAGAAATGGCTTTACTACATGTAGTAGCTACATGTTACCTTTTTCATAATTGGTGAAATCGAAATTTAACAATTGTGTAGACTTTACATTTGTCGATTTCTAAGATGTCAGATGTGTTATTTCGGAGCATGGAGAAACAAATACAAGGAATACAGAAGGAAATAAGTGACAGGTTAACTAAAATAAACAAACAGCAAAATGTGCTTCTTACGAAGGAATAAGATCAAGGGACTGAGAAGTCAAATCTAAAGAATTTATGTCCAATAATTTGAATTTTCAGTTTATATGCAATTTATTATACGGTAGAATCTGATCATTGTGAACCACATCCAAATAAGTGTCAATAACTCCGGTCTTTTTTGACGAATTATTGGTGTTATTTTAGACCCAGTAACAGGAAATTAAGTGCTCGTGTATTTGAAGTCCTGTCAAATGTGGGCCAGAGCTAAAAGTCAAAAGAGATTGTATGTAACAGTGTATCATATCATAAATAAAGATGGTTTTCTTCCGTGTTATTGTTCAATCTTGCACATAGATGATCAAAATAAATCTGCTTAAATATTATAAAATCATTGAACGATACGGGTTGAGAGTCAGCTGGAGGCCGCAATGAGACCACTTCTCCCCCCCCCCCTCCTTCTCCCCAATGTTCCTTTATGACAAAACACTGGGGGGGGGGGGGGGGCCAGGCGCTAAAGAGATCCTAAAAAAAATGAACTAATCTAAAACTGCTCTAAAAAAAGTTTTTATGATTCAGTGCAGAGGGAAAAAAATGCACATATTTTATGAAAATTCAGATATGTACTTTACCCCATTATGCAGCAGTTGATTTGTATGGGTTGATCCTTACAAAACATACTTCTAAATTGCCCTGACTAATTAGGGTCTTCCGTTTCCGACGGAAGACCCTATTGTTATTCTATTGTTTCTTTTCTTTATTATTATTTTTTGTTTATTTTTTTCTGACTTTTTTCGAACGCTATTTCTCGTGAACTACTCGACCGATTTGCATGAAATTTACAGGACGTATTGAGCATCAAACGTACTTGATATTGTTAAATTTTAGCTGATGACGTCACTTCCGGTTTGAGATTTTGAGGATTTAGTGAAATTTTAAGGACCATTTTGTCCACGTAACTTCTCAAAAAGTAATTGTGATAGAAACGTGAAACTTTCAGGGATAGTAGATGAATGTCTGTAGATGATCCTATTAATTTGATATTTTGAAAAATGCGCAAGGCGCCGAAGCTCGCCCGAGCTCAAAAATTGGCACCAATTTTTTCACGAAATTTTCGCACAATTTCTGCCCTAGCTTTTTATGTGTACATATTTTGTTCAGACATGTAATGTAAAAGTTGTTCAGATTAACTAGGACTTTCGTTTGATTTCAAGAAAAAGGGGCTGGCCCCTCAAATTAGGGGCCAAGAGGGCTCTAAAGTATTTTTACAATAACTCCTTACTGAACAATAATTTGTTATTAATTATAGAAGCAAAAATGTTTATCGTACATCTGTTTATCTATACAGTACCATACCGAAGTCATGTTACGTAATTAGGGGTTTCAAGGGGCCAGAAGTCCAAAACTTTGATCTTTAATATCTAGAAAAGGAGAAATATTTTGATAAGCATTGTAGAACAAAAAATGCTTAGAATAATGTTTTCAACAATATGCTACCCAAAAATTGTTTGTTGTTGGCCCCAGTAAGGAGTTTAAGGGTCAGCCGCTAAAACACATTTGTTCAGATATCTTTAGACGCATTAATTTCACATCTACGCCTTGATAAATTTTCTCATACATTCTCTGATAAAATGAGAATTGCCACTAAAGGTTATGTTGCATACATAGTTTGTTTTCTAATTCTCCGTTGTATTGATGTTGCATATCATGAAAAGTAAGCATTTAATACTTGTTACTTATTTTCTGATGCCTTACTGTATTTTGGACAATACTTTCTTTTATTTTCTAATGCTCTGATGTAACTGGTCAGCATATAATCGTCGCTTTGCTATTGTGTAGTTCAGAAGGATTTTCTTGCACTTATGGACATAAGTGGGATCGATTTCAACAGAAATGTACAAGTAAGAACTTATATACAGTCATTTCATGCATATCTTTTACAATTTAATGCTATGCTATGGTATGCGATTTGAATGATATGCTATGAGATTTCAATGCAATGCTATGAGATTTGTATGATATGCTATGAGAAATTGAAATGGAGGGCTTAATGATATGGTATGCTATGCTATGCTATGAGATTTGAATAAAAAAGCCTCCATATACATAAGAGTTCCACTTATTTGGATGTAATATGATAGAAAGCCAAAATTAACCACTAATCTGCAATGTGAGCATTTATTCTTTCAAATAAAAACATTTAAAACTGAGTTAAAATCATGTTGTATGCTATGCTATGATATGCTATGGTATGATATGACGAATGAGATTCTATGAGATTGTATGCTATGGTATGATATATCAATGCTATGCTATGAGATTTCAATGCTATGCTATGATATTTCAATGCTATGCTATGCTATGGTGTATGTTGTAAAAGATATGCTTGAACTGACTGTAGCACACGTGAAAATTGATGAAGTTTTGAAAATTAAAAAAATGATCTCCCCTTTTATTGTAGAATGTGACTTGGGTTTCTATGGAAATGATTGCAAAAACCTTGTGATTATCCATTCTATGGAGCCAGTTGTGTTTTAACGTGTGATTGTTCAAAAGAAGAATGTCACTTTATAAATGGTTGTCGAAATCATTATATGGAAGGTATTTTACTAGAGATTATGCTCGATCATAATTATGATAAACCTTACAGTGTATACAGTTTGAATAACTAATTGTATGACCTTATTCTTACAAATAAATATGCGGAATACAGAGAGAGAGAGAGAGAGAGAGAGAGAGAGAGA
The DNA here is from genome assembly GCA_016163765.1 of Magallana hongkongensis. Classification (NCBI taxonomy): domain Eukaryota; kingdom Metazoa; phylum Mollusca; class Bivalvia; order Ostreida; family Ostreidae; genus Magallana; species Magallana hongkongensis. The sequence continues at coordinate 15,048,293 of WFKH01002636.1, read as the reverse complement.
GAGAGAGAGAGA
>WFKH01002636.1:15007580-15048271 GCA_016163765.1 Magallana hongkongensis | reverse complement strand
AGAGAGAGAGAGAGAGAGAGAGAGAGAGAGAGAGAGAGAGAGAGACAGACGGACAGACAGAGAGGTAATCATGGCACGATCTTTGACAGTATTGATAATTACTGTTTCTACGCCGCTTTTATATTTCATGCTGTCGAAGTTTTCTTACAGCATTTTATCATATTTTGTATTTAGGTGGTGAAAACAATCAAAATAGCTCATCAAAAATGGACTCGAATGACAAGAACGTCAAAAACGGTAATACCAATGATAATAAAAAGATTATTCAATGTTCTAATTTGATGTCTTATAATATTGTTTACTTTAGATTAAGTAAAGCTATAGATTTAATACTGGTATCAGAAAGATTTTGATATGTTGCATGTAGTAGAATATACATGTTGTCTCTTGCTTTAAAACAAAGAATTCAGACATTTAGAACTAAACAAAATAAAGACAATGCACCCTCTAAACCATAAGGATGAACCCTGGTTATAACACAATTCTCTCTCTCTCTCTCTCTCTCTCTCTCTCTCTCTCTCTCTCTCTTTCTCTCTCTATTGTTTTGATTACAATCAAAACCTTGTATACATATTAGGATAATGTTTAACTTATACAGGTACATATATTGCTCTGTGAAAGCGCATGATCTTCTAAAAACGATGGTTAGATACATCAGCTACCCTCCAAAAAATGTCAAATATATCAACTAGCTGACAGATAATGTCACCAATATTGATCGGAATTATAGTTCTTGCAGCGATGGCCCTTTTTATTTAATTGTCGATCGTATATATCTTTGTGAAGGAAATTCATCGCCGTCAAGGACTAAGAAGGGATGTAGTGTATCAACTAAATTCAATTATTTAATTTTGTTTGGAAAAGGTTGTTCTCATTGCATAAAACATATGCCTTGAATTGGCGTTATACAAAAGCTGTAAGCATATGAGTCATAGTTTTGCCAATCTAACACAACAAATGATTTCGGCGTGGAAATATACCTGATACTTATCATCAGCATAGCAACGTAACTATTTTATTTAATGTCACACAATGTTTTATTATGCATCAAAATGAAAATGTTAATAGATAAAACACCATGCACTTCCTATGTAAGTCCTTTTCAAATATATTGTAACTATTTTGAAGGAGAATAAAATGATCATAAAATCATGAAACGGTAAAATACTCTTAAAATGTCCCCCACAGATTCTTTTTAACAAACTAATATTTAATCTATCCTTATCTATTAAAACGACTTTTTTTTGTTAAACTGTTTGTAATTGTTTAAAAAGCTTGGTGTTGACATTTTGACATTTTAATAAATGATAATCAATATACATTGTATTATTAGCGAAATTGGTTTAATTAACCAATTTGAAAGTGAAAACGACGTTCATAAGTTTATATACCATTCATACAAAAAGAATATTATGATAGTTCTTTTGGAAAGAAAATGAATGCAAAATCACCCAATTTAAACTGTATGATTAAAAATATATGTATGTGTTAAACTATTTCCATGATAAATAGACGACAGTTTCATTGAAAATCTTGATAATATTGCTACACTCATAAATATTTATTTTCAAAGAAATTCTAATTGAATTATACAACATCTACTTGTGACACTTGGTCAACAGCTGATAACAACTGAACGACTTTGATACCATCGTCATCTTTTGGGAATGTGTTTAAACGTTTTTGAATGTGAAATAGATAGAAATTGCTCTGTTTTTCCGTATCCATATTAGTTAAAATATAGATTATATGAGACTACATATATTAAAGATTTAGGACATGCAAAATGAAACAGAAACTCTAATATTTATGTTTTGCCGATCTTCTGAAGGCCACACTGGTATTTCAAATCAACCTAGCTAATGTAACAGTGCAAGAAATATGTTGCATTGTTGAGAACTGATATTTTTTACGCAGCTTGATTCTACTGCAAAGTGTTCAAACTGATATTCAGATTAGCCATTTCGGAAAATGTCATTATATTATGAATACCATATCAATCGTTTATTAATATTTCCTTAATTAGGATTAATATGATTTTTATCATTTACTGCATGTTTCGTTTGACCGAAAATGGAAATTACACAATACATAATGCGTCATCATTTAGTGATATAATCATTTCATGCACTAAATATAATTAAAATATCTTCCATTTTTTTTTTCAATTGTAAAACTGAAATTATTTTTGCAAAGGTATTCAACATGTTATTTATTTTCCTAATTTGCCAATTTGTATTTCTTGAAGCAACACGATGTGAAGGGTGTATATGCAATTTGTAATTATTTAAGAGTCCGAAAATTTCAATGATGGTGTTCCGATTCAAATTGTACATGCAAGCAACACAAGTTCTGAAACCGTTATATTATTTGTGTATGTACTAGAGGACAAGGAGACACGTGTTGCGTTGGATATAAATGGAATCCCATAATAAAGAATTGTACAAGTGAGTATTTTTTCGTAATGAAACAAAGTTATAAACTTTTCGATCCACCTTAATACTTGTAATAAAAATATAAGATGGTGTACATATTTATGCTACTAATATAGGAATTTGAACTATTTGAAGATATTGTTCTCTGTGCTTATTATTCTTCCTTAAATTAAAAAGTAATAAAAAAAGTTTGGAAATCAGTATGTGAAACAAAGATACTACACTTTTGAATTAGCTATCTATGTTTTGTGTTTAAGGGTGTGAGACAGGTTTCTATGGACCAAACTGTACCATGCAATGCCCCCAAGGTACTTATGGAATGGACTGTCAACACAGATGTAGCTGTGAGATTAAAGACTGCCATCATGTGTTCGGTTGTTTTAAACGTAAGGTTACATTTATAAATAACATCCCAAGCGAAAATTCTATAAAATGTTTTTTGATTAAATTTACATTATTTTAAATAATCCTATCATAATTCATCATTTGTAAAACAGTCGTACTTCTACATTGTAATGCATACCAACAAAATGATTCACGGGACAGTCCCTTATTTCTTATCTTAATGATATCATTATTTTGAAAAAAAGCTTCAACACAGAGTTCAAAAAACATAACCTATGGTAGAGAAGTAGCAGCGATTGGAAACAGCCACCGAAGAGGTAATTGAACTGTCCAACACGATTTTCATTTCCAGAAAATATCCCACAATGTTATTTGATACATAAACATTACTATTAAATGGACTACTAGATATAAATATAAAAACCTTACGGCACTAGTCATCGTTTAAAAAGAGTTTGATTTAGTAATGCAATGTTATTCCGAAGACGGATGTACTCGAACGATGGTAAACTACTTGAATACGAGCATTGATCACACGCCTTTAGTCAAACGTTCATTTATTAAATCTTGTTATGTATGTCCCGTAAAAATGTGATATTTCATGGAAATTGGTCTGTTACACATGATGCTGAGCAGATCCCAGTCTTTATTTTGAAAAAAACGTCCACATGCATTTAAAGTAGACAGATAATGTTTACTTTGCAGCATTTGCTGGAAACATGATGCATTGTAATCTAGAGTAATGTACGTTAGGTGTATTTGTTTACAAAAATGCTATTTTACTCTAACATGTGTTGTTTACATCACGAAGTAGTGTTATACTCTAAAACATTTAATTGACTGACAAAAATAATCACACCAGAGTTCCATAACATTATTCTATCAACAATTTGAAACAGTAGTTTAAAATCGAAAGCACTACAACCGTCATTTTCAATTTGATTTTATTGATAATTTTTTGGTATACATCTACAAGAGCTGGAATCAAAAAAAAGATAATACATGCTTGTTTTCGGTATAAATTTTATAATTGTGTTGTAGATGAACTAAATACAATTTCCGTTATAAGTTTGCATTGCTCTAAAAATCTGTCAATGTGGTAAAAAGCAGCAAATATATCAAGGAAACCTTTTTTTCAAAAATGTACCACACAAACGTTTGGTCTGTGATTTACCGTTAACCGTTTTGCAACATATATCATTTGCCGTCTAACTCAATCAAAAGCGTCACATGATTGCTAAAGTCACACTTTCTAGAGCCTTCACGCTGAATTTGAAAACTTTGTTTTAAAAAGCTACAAAAATAAATGTTTCATTTTGTGACTAAGTAATAATAGTTTATGTGTAAAAGACACTTTTTTTAAAAAAAATGTGCCACAGATATGTTTTGATATGTGTCTGACCGGAAGTGCTAAACATATCATTTGGCGTCTACCTGGATAAAACGCGTCACGTGGTAGCTGAAGTTCAACCTTCTTAATGCTCCTCACTTCACCTAGGTTTATACTTTTTAAAACACTATACGTCACAAAATGACGATTTAAATATTTTGTTAAGTTGGTCTTATCAATCAATTTCGATGAATATCGTCATACATGTAGCTCAGAGTTTAAAGTATAGCGCTCATGAGTTTAAATCCGTCTGGGGTTTTTGTTCACATTTATAGAATTTAATTTTTGAAAATACAATTTTTTATCCAAAGTTGCAGATTTTTTTCGTCCGTTTGACCTGTACACTTCTTATTTATCAGCTATCATTATCAAGTAATTTTCTGGTTATTTGTGCAACTATTTTTAGATGTAGTGAGCCACCTAAATGTTACGTGAAACACTTGTCGATATTAATGTGGATAAAAGTATATGATAAACCAAAATACTTTCACTGGTTTAGAATTTTAAAGTTTTTACATCATTTGACAACAAAATTGCGTTTTTTATAAAATTTTACAAAAGGTCAAAATAATAAAAGCCCGAGCGGAATTCGAACTAATGTCTTACAGATTCCAAGTTAATACTTGAATCTATTGCGCTGTTAGGTAACTACCGGTATTTGGAAAAGAAAACATTTATAAAGATACACTTAATTTTATTGTGTATTTCGATAGGAAGTACGTCACAAAATGGAGGTGTCCCGTACCACCTTCAACCTTTTAGATAGAACTGGAAAACATTTTTATTGGAAAGGTACAAAGCAATGACTATTGCCTTTGGTGATTCTCGTAGCTGAAGTCTATGAATAGAGGAGAACAACTTGGTCATAGCGATATTTTTGTCGTGTCTCTCTCTTATACGGAAAGGTCTATTACTTAACCCTTTCGGGTAGTTCGGAAAAACAAAATCCGGTTAGACTCTGTATCTTATAATTCGATTATACATCCTCGTATGTCTTTGCAGACATAAGTTTTAGTCCTTGCCTTCTATGGGCATATCGCTCGTATAACTAAAGCGTCAGTGAAAAACCTTACATCAGAACGAGTTATTGTGTTTACACAATTAAAAATCTTTTGCTGTAAACTATTTTAAGAACTATCATGAATACATGTATAAGAAAAACAACATTTATCAACTTGTTTTCTGTAAAAATCCAATTGCACTAGATTTTTTATAAAACTGTGAGGGTCAAGAGTTCAAGCGAATCAAATTCATATTTGTATAGTTCCAGATAAGAATGAAGTACACTCAAAACTCTACCGAATGTGCGGCAATACTACAACGCGTGTCAAACCAAGGATGGCTCTGATGATGACTGGAATCATTGTTCTTGCAACTATGGCTTTCATATTTTCACTATTTAATCTTTTTATCCATAGACTAACAGAACGCTTTAAGCTGACAAATCACCGTGATATCATTCACGTATAATTGTTTACAAACATAGAATACCGATGAAGTCATTAGTGTACTATTGTAAAGAAAAAAAATATTGTTAACTAAATAGTGCAGTATAACATGCATAAAATGAGAGGGACACCTTTCGTCGATAACAAGAACTTAAAATATACTTTTTTCCTTATTTTTCATGATTAGTAAATGGATTTCCATTTCATAATTCTTGGAGGATATTTAGTTTTAGAAAGGGTGGATGCCCATGGAATCAAGCAACACTAAATGAGTTACCACGGTCATAATTGTTCCCAAAGTCATAGACAGCCCATATCAACAATATTCGACTACTTAAGATATGTAAATCTGACCATTATATCATACTGCATATACCAATGATTTCTCCATGATGTAGTTGTGAGTGGTTTAAAATTGCCATTTCAATGTGTGTTTGTTGATACACAGGTGTAAACTCACCAATAGCAAAAAAAAAAAAAAAAAAAAAAAAAAAAGAGAGAGAGAAAAGGGAAAGTACATTTGTATTTTACAGAAATAATGTGGTGTAAACCGATTGATTTCATGTTTATTAATATTTATGTCACTATTTGTTTTAAATGTAAAACAAAACACCAAACACGTCCGTTACCTGTTACGATTCTAAACCACACCCCACCCCTATCCGCTAATCCAAAGGTTGGGCGTTTATTCAAAGACACCGCTGGTACGCTGTTCTAGTTATATACCTAGTCTTAATGTTGTTCTATAATTTTTTTTTTATTCCTTATACACTAATGGACAGCAAGATCCCTTGTAAAATTTGTCAAATTTAAAAGTGTAAAATATGGATCAATTCCATTTACTACAATCTATATGGAGCGGAAGCATAGGGTTTGGTAGTTTCATAGTTCAGATTTATTCCGGTTCAAATTCCGGATTTTTAGAACTTTTTTTTTTGATAATTGATGTATTGACGCTTTTGGAAAGAAGAAGTTCCAATCGGAATAATTTAGATCATTACAATGTTACTATGTTTATGATATCTAAACAATTGAGAAAACTTTCTCGATTCACCGATAAAAATCAAGTCAATAATTTTTAATATGTAGTTTTATAGATAGATATAATTTTTTTTTTTTATCAATACACGATTCTATAAATCAAATGTTAATGAACATACTTATCTGACATTTTTTCTGCATTTAATTTTGGTAGAAAATGCCGGTGTTTGATGAGCCATAAATCGCTTGGCCTGTTGCGTTAATATATCTGACTATCTAACCAAATAAATTTAATGAGCCATGCTGTATATGAGATCACTAACAACTGTACTTCATTTAAATCTTATCAATAAGAATTTACAAAATCACAACTCTATCCAAATGTGTCATATAATGAGAACTCAACACCAAAAGTATAATTGTTTCTAAAATAAAGTTAAAAATTAATACTTTCATATACGTTTGTCCCTTACAATTGCTGAATGTTTATTAAGGGGAATGGTCACGATTTAGGTCAAAAATTATTTTTTCGTTTTTAATGTCTAATAGTCAACCAAAATTTGAGTGTCAGTCGTCAAAACAAAGCTTACGTCATGTTTTTGTTTACGTTTTGAATGTTGAAGTGAAAATCAAGTTTTAGACCCTTTAATGTGATAAACGCTAGGACCTATTTATTTATGCTTAAGATGAATTAAAAGAGTAAGAAGGTTGCTTAAAAAAGGACTTTTACCGATATATTGAACCCACTGTTAACAAAAACAGGGCACGAGTCTTGTTTTCTTGACAAAGAATTGTAAGCTCTGTATCTTGCTAAAAACTCTACGACTGACACTCAAGTTTTGGTTGATCATTAGAAATGCATTTCTAAAGCATTGTAAACAATAAAGATTGGAAAATAAGATTTTACCAAAATCATGATCATGCCCCGTTAATTATTTATTACTTTTATATGTTTGACACCTGTTCTGTCTGAAATCAATTGACTCCAAGGGCAATGGATAATTGTCCAACAAGTGTGTCCATGATAATTGCTCAATGCACGGTCGACCTGTTCCGAGCACTGCCTTGAATTTGTTTTTGTTGTATATCATGGTAAATTTCGAAAAGTGCGTAGAAATTTAAATACATATCTACTCTATGCTTGCTAATCTAAACCGTTTGATTATTTGATTTGTGTTTAGCAGTTTGTTAAAGAACAAAATGCTTTTTATCTTTAATTGATTTAAAAAGAAAATATATAATTGAAATTGATGTTTTCCTGAAGTATATTAAACAGATTGATTTTGTTTGCCGGGAAGATAAAAAAAGGTTTTACTATGTGAATGTAATAGGTTTGAATGTTCCCGTTATTCGAAGCAGGGGTGTTGCCTGGCGCTCCGCATAATCCACGCATGTAGCTATCATGACTATGAATGCGCTCTTTACCTTTTTTATGAAAATTATTCACATTGCTTTCTATTCCTATTACATGTAGAAGAAATTCCCAATTTTTCCCCGCCTGAGCTGAAACAGGCAATGGCGGGACGTAGCTGGGAATGTGAGCAATTCCTCGAATGCCCCTTTGAGGGGAGACAATATCAATGCAACTCGGGTCTTCAAAAGTAAGTTGCATTGCTTTAGTTATAATCAGACAAGTAAAATCAGGTGGGGATGGGGAGGCTGCGGAAGGGGGGGGGGGGGGGGGTAAACCCCCACTACTTTTTTCTCCATTCTCTTGATTAAATCTATGTATAGAAAATTAAGTTCTAACGATTTGTATAATTAGCGAGACAATGTTTTGTTTTGTTTCTTGTTTAGTTTTAAAAATTTGGGGTATGTTCCACCTCCCCTACCGACATTCAAAAACGATGCTACGTATCTGATTAATATATATCCATCATATATTTATTAAAATAAATACATATCAAACATGTTTAGTAAAATTATTAGACAGGAAAAAAGCTATTGAAAAAACACAAATTGTCAAACTGAAAAATGAGTTATATTACATATCTGCCAAAATTATGTTTAAGTTTTGATATGCAAGTGCAGGGGCTTTACTTTAACAAACATAAAACTATTTATTTGTCTTTCTGAGAACCACGTACAATCTTTAAATGGGCAGGAAGCTTAAATCATGTTACATGTATTCAATACATGTGCGGATCTAGAGAGAAGGGATCACGGGGATTGCAATACTCGAAAAACAAAACCCTCGAATTCCCCTCCCCGGGACTCCGGGCAAAAATTATCCGCGCATAAATTACATTTACATTTTGTGTTAAAAAAATACATTTAAAAAAACATTATACAACTGTAGGGCGAACGGTCGTTAACGCTTAATGAAATAATATTAATTTACATGCGAATTGTTTTCATACAGCACCCAACACATTTCTAGCTCACTGGGACGAAGTCGGGGGGAGCTTATGCTATACCTCCGGCATCGGCGTCAGCGTCGGCGTCCGGACCTGGTTAAGGTTTTTGTTGCAGGTCCTGTATCTAAGTTATTACTTGTCCTATCTTCACCAAACTTGCATGGATGATTCATCTGGACCTACTTATGAACTTGAAAGACTTGGATGCTGAATCTGGACCATGAATTTCAGATGCTGGAGGAGGTTAAGGTTTTTGGAGCAGGTTAAAGTTTTGGGAGCAGGTGCCCTTTGATGGCTATATCTAAGTTACTACTGGTCCTAACTTCACCAAACTTGCATGTATGGTGCGTCTAATAATATTTATGCACCTGACAGGCTTGAATGCTGAATCTGAGCCAAAGGTTTCGGATGCTGGATGAGGTTAAGGATTTTTGAGGTGGTTAAAGTTTTTAGAGCAGATGCCCTCTGATAATTATATCTAAGTTATTACTAGTCCTGACTTCACAAAACGTGCATGGATGATGCGTCTTATGATACTCATGCACTTAACAGGCTTGAGTGCTGAATCTGAGCCGTAGGTTTCGGATGCTGAATGAGGTTAAGGTTTTTGAAGCTGGTTTAAGTTTTTGGAGCAGGTGCCCTCTGATGATTATATGTAAGTTATTACCTATCCTAACTTCTCCAAACTTGCAATGATGGTGGGTCTTATAAACTTATGCACTTGATAGTCTTGAATGCTGAATCCGAGCAATAAGTTTTGGATGCTGGATGAGGTTAAGGTTTTTGAGCTTGTAAAAGTTTATAGAGCAGGTGCCGTTTGATGGACAAATCTTAGTTAGTAATGGTTCAATCTTTATCAATTTTTTTATAGAGGGTGCATCTTGTGATTCTGATACAGGCGTGGATGCTGAATCAGAGCCATAGGTTTCAGATGCTGGAGGAGGTTTAGGGTTTTTTTTCCTTGAAACAGATCACATGTTTAAACGATAATACTACTATTTCAAAAGTGGGGTAAGCAGGAGGGGCGAGTGAATGTGGTGTGTGAGAGGGGGAGCAAGGGGGGGATATAAGAAGGAGGAAGTGAGATGAGTGGAAAGTAAAGAGGGTGGGGTGAATAAGAAAGGGAGTGAGAAAGAGGGGAGCGAATGGAGTAGTGGGAGGGGGAGGAGAGTTGGGCGAGTGAGAGGGGATAGATAGGCATGTGGGGTAATGAGAGTTGGAGCGAGTGGGGAGAAAGTGGGGAGAGTAATGGGGAGCGAGTGAGGTGAGTGAGAGGAGGATCAAGTCCGGTGAGTGAGAGGTGGAAGAGAATTGGGTGAGTGATAGGAGGAAGAGAGTGGGAAGATTAAGAACATGAGGTGGGTGAGAGGAGAGCGAGTTGGGTGAGTGAAAGGAGGGGAAGCGAGGTAGTGAGTGAGAGCGGGAGCGAGTGGGGTGAGGGAAAGGGGGAGGGAGTGAGTGAGTGAAAGAGAGGAGTAAGAGAGTTGGTGAATTAGAGTGGAGAGATAGAGAATGTGGGAGTTAGAATGTGAGTGAGTAGGTGAGTGGGAAGTCAAGCGAGTGGGGTGAGAAAGAAGGTGGGGATGGGTGAGAGGGGGAGCGAGTTGAGTGGGTGAGAGGGGGACCAAGAGGGGTGAGTTAGAGGCGAAAGAGAGTGTGTTGAGTGAGAGAAGGAAGTGAACTTGGTGAGTAAGAAAATGCAGGTGAGTGAGAGGGGGAGGATAGTAAGGCAAGTGACAGGGGAGAGATGGAGAGTGATGGGGAGCAAGTGGGGAACAAGTGGGATGAGTGAGATGGGGGACAAGTGGGAAGTGAATTGGGTGAGTGGAGGGGGAGTGAGTGAGTTGAGTGAGAGTGGGTTGAATGGGGTGAGTCATAGGGGAAAGAGTGAGATAAGTGAGAGAAGGAAGATTTTGTGTGAGTGAGAGGGGAGAGATACAGAGTGGGGGAGTGAGAGGGGAAAGGAAGTGGGGAGAGAATGGGGTGAGTGAGAGTGGGGAGAGTGGGGTAAATGATAGGGAGAAAGAGTAGTGTGAGCGAAAGGAGGAAGAGATTAGGGTGTGTGAGACAGGGGAGATAGATTGGGGAGTGAGTGGGGGAGCAAGTCGAGTTAGTGGGAGGTAAGGAGAGTGAGGTTAGTAAGATAAGAGGGGTGAGTAAGAGATGGAGCAGATGGATCTGTGAGAGGGGTTAAAAAGTGGTGGAGTAGGAGGCGAGTGAGAGGGGTAAGAGAGTGGGTGAGTAAGAAGGTGGGTTTGAGTGAGAGTGGAGGTAGTGGGGAGAGGTAGAACGATTGGGGTGAGTGAGAGGTGAAAGAGAGTGGGTGAGTGAAAGGAGGAAGAGAAATGGGTAAGTGAGAAGGGAAAGATTGGGAGTGGGGAATTTAAGAGAGTCGCGTGAGTAAGAAGGTTGGGGTGTGTCAGATTGGGAACGAGTAAGGTGAGTGAGAGAGAAGAATAGATGGGGTGTGTGAGAGAAGGAATAAAGTTGTGTGATTTAGAAGGTTTAGGTTAGTGCTAGGGTAAGCAAGTGGGGTTGTAAGTTGGGGAATAGAGTGGGGGAGTGAGAGGAGAAAGAGAGAGCGGGTGAGTGAGAAGGGGAAAGAGTGGGTAGAGAGTGGGATGAGTGAGAGGGGGAGCAATTTGGGAGAGAATGGTGTGATATGAGGGGGAGGGAGTGGGGTGGGTGAAAGAAGAAAGTGAGTGAGTGAGTGAGAGGGGAAAGATAGAGAGTGGGGTGAGTGAGAAGAGAAAGAAAGTGGGGTGAGTAAGAGAGGGAGATGGAGAGTTGGGGAATGAAAGGGGGAGCAAGTGGGTAAATAGGGCGGGGAGTAAGTGGTGGGGAGCAATTACGGTTGCGAGAGGGGGAAGAGATTAGTGTGAGTGAGTAGGGAGAGATAGAGAGTGGGGTAGTGAGAGGGGGAGTGGGTGGGGTGAGTGAGACTAGAAAAGAGTTGGGTGTGTGAAAGGAGAAAGCGAATTGGGTGAGTGAGTGGGGAGCGAGTGGGATGAGTGAGAGGGGGAAATAGAGTAGGATGAGTTAGAAAAGGAAGTAAGTGTTGTGAGTAAGAAGGTTGGGGCACATGAAGGGGAGCGAGTGGGGTTGTGAGAGGGGGAAGAGCTCTGGTAGAGTAAGAGGGAAGAGATAGAGGATAAGGAAGTGAGAAGAGAAGCGAGTGGGGAGAAAGTGAGACAAGTGAGATGGGGAGCGAGTGATGAGAAAAATGGGGTGAGTTGGGGAGCGAGTAAAATGAGTTGGAGGGGGAGAGAGTAGGAAAATTTGCGTGAATAAAAAGATGGAGCGAATAGGGTAATTTAGAGGGGAAGAGAGTTGGAAGAAAGAGGGGTGAGTGAGAGGGTCTAGAAAGTGGATAGAAAGTGGGTTGAGTGAAAGGGACGAGAGAGTGAGGTGAGTAAGAGGGGGAGGATGGGGGTAAGTGAGAAGAGGGAGAGAGTTGGGAGCAAATGGGTTGAGTGGGATGTAAAGAGAATAGGGTGAGTAAGAAGGGGGTTAGTGAGAAGGAAGCGCGAGTGGGTTGTGAGAGGGGGAAGAGAGTTGGGTGAGTGATAGGGGAGAGATAGAGAATGGGGGAGGGAGAGCGGGAGTGAGTGAGGAGAGATTGGGGTGAGTGGAAGGGGAGCGAGTGGGATGAGGAGGATATTTGGAAAGAGTAAAGTGAGAAAAAGGAAGGAGTGATTGGAATGAGTGGGAGATGTAGAGAGTGGGGAAAAGGTGTGGTTAGTGAGAGCCAGAAAAAGAGTAAGAGAATCTGGTGAGTAAAATCAAATAGTTGATAAAACTGGGATGCATGCAAGGTTGAGAGAGATTGATAAGAAAGTGGAGAGAGAGAGAGCGAGAGAGAGAGAGAAGAGAGAGAGAGGAGTAAGAAGGATGAGAGTGGGGTGAGGGAGGGGAAAGAGTAAAAGGAGCTATTCCGACGTGTAGGCTGAATGGAGGGAAAGGGAATAGATAATATGTTGAGAAAATTGGAAAGGGTGAAGGGTGGCGAGAAAGTTGTGAGAGAGTGGAGTGAGAAAGATGAGAAAGTGTGAAGAGAGAGAAACGAGTGGTTGAAAGAAGGTTGAGAGAGTGTGGTGAGTGATGTGGGAGAGCGGGGTGATTGAGAGGGGAGAGTGAAATGAAAAAAGTAGGAAGAGAGGGTAAAATATTTGTAAGAGAGAGTGGGGTTAGAAAGTGGAATGAGAGGGAAGAGTGGGGCGAGTGAGAAAGCAGAGTTTGGAAAGAGAGTGAGTAAAGAGGGGGTAAGAGGAGTGAGAATAAAGAAGGGTGAGAGTGGGAAAATGGGGGAGAGAGTGAGAGAGTCTATGCAAGGAACATATACTAAGTACTGGTTTGTCGAAAAAATAAAGTAATGATATCCGTTACTCCATTTAAGTGCTATATCGAAGAAAACATTGGGAAATGTAAATAATTGAATGACCTTTTATATAGCCTATAAAGCGAATTGCAAAACTTAATTGGAAAAAGATACTGTGGAATCATTTAAATTCAAGGGGGCCAACTTTCGTGGATTGTGGATTTTTCGCTTATTCGTGGGGATGTAATTTCGTGGATGCGTCGGTTTTCAGTTTCAGTAAAAAAAAAACTATTTCAAAATTGTTTTCGTCGAGGATGTACATTCGGGGGAGTGCTAAGTAATCTTCCCCTTGTCTATCACTTTCAAGTTCTCTTTGAGCAATAATTAGTATGTTTTCTATTTTTTGTTTTGAGTGTCCTCTGTTTAAATTAATATCTTTCTTCGATGCATTTTAATTTCTTTTTCCCTACTCTGAACAGAATGAACACCCTCTACAGAATCTAAAATTGAGCCACCACGCATTCTAATGATTCCGTTGTTTTTCAAATTTTGCATTGTTACATTATATATCAGAGTTTCCAAAACAACCCTGATAATAAGAAGTAAATTTATTCAATATTTCATGAATGATTTAAAGATAAAATTGCACTTGAGCTGGGAACTTGATGCAAAAATAAGTTGGTTTAATCTGTTGACAGGTGTCTCGTAATTTATTAGTGTTCTAACAAGACTGAACAAAATGCCTGGCCAAATAATTATAACTTATCAATTGACTCTATGAATACATTTAAACATTTAAATGAACGCCCTATTGAATATTAAGTTTTAAAGCTTGAATAACAATTTTATTTCCTCTGCATGCTTAGCCCAAAAAATCAGGGCTATGAAGATAAGTAGATGAGGATCAAACTGAAATAATAATAATAATAATAATAATAATAATAATAATAATAATAATAATAATAATGTATAAGTACTACGAATTAGTATAAACATGTCTTTCAAATATTACACCAGGGTTTTATAAATAATACATACAAGATATAATTAAACAGAATGATGTGCGTAACTACATGTATGCTAATTAAATCGATCTTATGTTTTAATACATTCTTGTGATTTCCTGAATCAAAATCAGTCTGTTTGCTTTCACTGACATGAGACAAGATTCTAAAACTACACGCATTTGAAATTGATTAACTATTATCACAAATATTGTTGAGAACGTTTTCATTGCAATTTTATTTCCCGATATGTATGTTTAGATACCATCTTTTTCAAACAATTTCAGTCACTGAGAACAAGGAAACATGTCCAGGAAATATTTTTTTTTCGATTGTTTCTAATAAGTAACAAACGTATCAATTCTCGTAGATATTCAGTTCGTTAAAATGAAAAATATCATAAAGTTTGACGTTGTTCTGGTGTTTTTTCTCACTATTTTTCCTTCTGTTTCTACATACTTATGTCCAGGGTAAGTAAAAACTTGTATTTGCATATTGATTTCTTCAATCAGTATTACATACAATATCAACAATAGACCATTATTGTAGAATTGAGAGAAACTCTTGTTGCCTTGGGTACAAGATGCATCCAGTCAAAAAAATCTGTGTTCGTAAGTGATCCGTCAAATAGTATTCATAACTTGGTCCTCATTTGATGAAGAATTGACCAACGTTTCATGTAGTAATAATACAAGCCATTTTTGTTTTCATTTAGCCTGTGAAATGGGATACACTGGCGTAAATTGTAACGTCAAGTGTCCTTTTCCTACATATGGGAATGGATGTCAGATGAGATGTGCTTGTGAAGAGGAATATTGTGATTTTGTCAACGGTTGTAACCGATTTCCTTTAGAAGGTATAAACATTAGAAATATTTGATAATGTATCTATTATTTGTATGCAAAGTTTTTTTTTCACTGCCTTAGTATATATGAGTAACTTTTTATCAACAGTTTAGGGAAATGATTTAGGTATCCTGTAACTCCTAGCGAAATGTAGTGTCCTCTTCTTGATTGTACATGAACCACATGAAACTGTAGAAAATATCCTGATAAAATATTAAATCCTTTTACATGTATTATGATTTAATCTTTGAACCTATGTTTGGTTGATATATAATTTTTAAAGCAAAAAAGAAATAAAATCAGTTTTACCTTCACATTTACATGTGCCCATATTAGTTATCAGAACGTAAAGTATACTATGCAGTGATAATAATTTCGCAAAATATAAACATATTGCATTAAGGTTTTTGAACATTTTAGTTTCTTCAAAAAGCCACAAGTACGAGAATGTAAGCATGATAAAGGAAAGTTTCATCAGCACTGACGGTGACTATATTTTGTTTAGATTGATATTAGGTACATGTTTTATGATCAATTCACAATTCATTTCTTTTATGCCTACCAAATGCTTATCTAAACCTGAAAGATTTAGATTCAAGAAAATATGATGTTATCGGACTAAAACATCAACTAAAAAACATTCGGTTTCCATTCTTATTACGACAAAATGTCAGTGATATCTAGATAAACGTTTAATAGTGTGGTGTTTAATTCCGATTTTTTACAAATTATAAACTAACCCTTAATGAGTAAAAAAGTTTATTCAATAGACAGGTATTCTAAAAATGTGCCCATTTAAGTATGTGGTAATGGATACGCAAATTTATGTGAAGAAATATTCAAGAAATGTAAAATGTTGGTGGTTTTGAAAAAAAATTGACAGTTGTTTGTACTTATAATTTTTTTTTAAATCGAAAACTCTTAATTATATTGTTTTAAATTGAAGCAATACTACATTCCCATGTTTTATTACTCATGTTTTCTTTAAAACATTGATTTGACCTGTAATGTGGAAATGTATACGTATCTAACTTTTAAATGTACTTTATAGGCGGTTTCAACACCACATTAGGTATAAACGGTGATAATGCAAATTACAAGAAGGACAATACCCCGCTGACAAAACTAAACAAATCTGAGGGTCTAATGCATGCAATTATTGGACTGGCAATAGTGGCTTTTCTGATAGTTATTATTTATTTGTACACCTATCAACAAGAAAAATGTCAGCTTCCCTGCAGTAACGTTTAAATATTTTAACGCATTCGAAAAAGTAGATATCAATCAGTTCAATGATCTGTTTGTACATGTATATGTGTGTGGTATTTATCTATGTTCGGTAATTAAATATTGAGTTGCTGTGATGCAAATCAAAACCCATCTCCTTGATTATCATTCTTTATTAGTAGTCGTTACTAAACAACAACCCTCACTGATATTTCAAATTATTTCAATGCTAAAAACAGCTCTTATAACATTGCAAGGATGATTTCAGTAGTAATCAGCCAAAGTACGTCTTAGTTCGTTTTGATTACTACAAATAGTATGTGTATTAATATCGAAAAATATAAAGAATAAAAATAAAAATTAGTTGTATGAAAATAATATCAAACATCAAAATAATTCAAAAAATGAACTTACATACTTAATAAACAATTACCCAGTTGAATAACTCCAAAGCAATAATTATCTTCAACGTACAATATTAGAAAATACAAATCCAATTGCATTTTTTTAAATACATCTTATTGAGATTTATTATCAATAATCCTAAAACGATGTGACCAAGATTTGTTTCTTTACGAAAACGATAAAAATAAATTGTTTATATATTGACTTTTGGATCTTCTGGAAAATGGTTTCAGGAATGGTTCAAAATTCACCCCATAAATAGGAGGTAATATCAGAAAATAAACAATATGGGGCCATAACTATTCCTCTTAGTCTTCTCAAATTTATGAAGAGTTTTGACAAGTTTCTAATTTTGTACTTTTTCGAATAATGTTTTATCTGCGTACATTTGATTGAATTTTTACTAAACTGTACCAGTCGTTCTGCATACGTGTATCTGCCTAAAATGTACGAGTAAAGCTCTAATGCCTCAATCCCTTCTATGTGTGGTCTGTGGGCGATTTTTTTTTTATTAAAATCTTGTAAGACACACAAGAGCATCTTAGATTTTGGAAGGACGTACACTTAACTTTCCTTAAACGCGAACAGTGGATGTTGGAAATGCACAACAATCATCACGGGTTTTTTTGCGAGTTTAGAGTTTGGATTCTAAGAAAAGAAAAATAGATAGTCAAATTCTGCAAAGCAGCATGGATGCAAAATCGGGAACTTCAAACCCTTTGGAAAACGTTATTTGGAGTGGATGCGCAGAATAACTTACTAAAGACATCCGAGGAAAACAGGGAACGAAAAGCAAAGACTTTGGTACAGGTACATGCTAATGATATCATATGAACTTTGTAAATTTTGGAACCAATTTCTTTTTATTTTAGTGTGTGCTTTAATAATAAAGCATTTTAATAAAATGGATTTGTTTGTTCAAACTGCCCTTTTAATAGATAAGTTTGTTTTTCAAGAGATAGTCCTACGAATAAGTATAAGCCAGTGTTTCAAATACTTGTTTTAAACTAAAATTTTATAAATAATACATTAGATATATAACTCAGCACACCGGTGTGCGTAACAAGTTGAAACGATTTTTGAATATGTGTTCGTAAGTTATTTGTTGAAGAAAATTCATAAATTACTTCTCATTTGGTGAAAAATTTGCCAACAATTAATGTTGTAACAATTCGAGTAATGCGTTCTAATTTTTAATTAAGACTGTGAAATAGATTACACTGGAGGGTACTGTGAATCCAAGTGTCCTTTTCCTTTATATGGACCTGAATGTCAGATGATGTGTACTTGTAAAGAAGAACGCTGTGATTTTGCTTATGGATGTAGCAAACCTCCATTAGACTGTATAGAACATAAATACTAGTATATACAGTACATGTATCTTTTATTTCTAGGTATAGTTTGTTTTCACTGCCTTAGTGTTTACGACTAGCATTTTATTAATAAGTTTGAAAAAAAAAAGATAGACGAATTATCAACAACATAAAGTGTCATCTTCTTGTTTGTATATGTACCGTGTCTGTTCCTGTGTAACTGTAGAACATTTTCTTACAAAATATTAAATATGTTTAGAACAAAAATTATAATTGAAGCAGCATTTGATTGATTTATAGTGGTTTAATCAAAAGAAAAACCTGTATTGTCATACGTGTAGCATTTATTCATTTTATCTAAGTTTATGCTATGTAATGCAACTTATTCGCAAACTGTAAACCTGTAAATTTATAAATATTGAATTTGGGTTTCTAAACATTTTAGCTTCTCCGAAAAGCCACGACTATAGGAGCATCGATATCACAACAGAACGTTCTAACAGTAATAACATCAACACTGAAGGTGGTAATAATTCTGGTTTTTGATTTATATTTAGTAAATGTTTCATAATTAATTTTAAGTTCGTACCTTTCTAGCTCGTCAAATGCTTACATGAAATTGGAAAAGTTAATTTTTAAAACTGTATGTTATTCTTGGACAAACACATGAAGTTAAAATTGATTTAGAGCACAGCATGTAACTGAGATGCTACAAGTCTTGCAAAAATCGTTAATTAAAGATGCCCTTTTTCAAACACATGTCATTTAAATCAATATTTTTTAGATTCTAACATCATTATGAAAAAATCATTCTGAGAGAAAGTTAATGATTACAGAAATTAGCAGCTGAGTACAAGTAATTTAAAATGATATGAAAAAATCAAAATAGTCCATGGGTGTGACCATGCGCCACCCATTCCACATGCCAATGTAAAAACAAACCAAAAAACTCCATTATATTTCATTTACATTTCAAAAGCAATATTCAGTACAATTTATTCAGTTTACAAACTATTATAGAAACTATCCAAAGCAATTATATGAAAATGATAAAGGGATCAAACATAAAAAGGAATTAATACAAATGAAAAGTTGTATATAGTTAAAATAAGCTTCGCCCTGTTTTTTTTTATAAAATCAAAAGTAATTTATCTGCTAAATGTTCTAGTAATTTTGTTTCATCCCTTTTTATTATTGTAAACGAACGCAAAACACAAAAGCAAACAAAACATGTAACTCATTAAGCCTATATATGTTTATTCTTCTCAAAAAATGTCATACAACGATATGGTTAGTCAATTTCTTTTACCTATACATCAAATGCTAAAACTACAGGTGTTGTAAAGCAAAGATTTGAAGATTAACCTGAACAATACTTAAAGTAAAACTCTTTTTTTATCACTGATATGCTATTAAAAATATTTTCATTCGTAAAAAAATATGATAATTTCATTCTAGTGTTTGTTGATAATATAACTATTTATATTATCTTCAACATTCAAATATAATTAATAAACTGTATCTAACTTTTCACTTTTCGACATTTATTTGATAGGCAGTTCAAACACAACCTTTGGAATGGAAGCTGATAAGGCAAATAACAAGAAATACTATACCACAACGTCAACAAGACACACATCTGATGATCTTATGCATGCAATTATTGGACCCGCAATACTGGTTGCTTTGATAGCTTTTATATATTTTTACTTTCATCAAATAGAAAAGTATCAACAAGGCATCAGCACAGTTTGGTTTTATTTTTCAATACATTTTTAAAATGGAAATAAATTCACGTCAGTGATATGCTGATATATGTGTAATGTGTTTATCTGTGTCCGTTAATTGAAAATCGATATGATATGATGCTATTAGATACCCACCTGTTTGATTATCATATATTATTGAGTTATATTGACAACAACCTTTGTATTTCAAATATTCAGTGTTTATAACAACATATAAATAACCATCAGATATATGTAACTGTACATTGTAAAGCATTACCCCCCCCCCCAAAAAAAAAAAAAAAAAAACAAAAAAAAAAACCCACAAAAAAACCCACTATCTGTATCAAAAGAATATTATACATAAAAATCATACTGATAATTTAAACAATTATCCAGTCAATACAGTTCAAGAACAATGAAATATATTACGTACAATATTTGTATCTATAAAATCAAAAGCAAATTTGAAATACATCTGATAGCTTTGACTGTCCCTAGATCTACAGAAATTTGAACACAATCAGATTTTGATGAAAATCTTGCCAAACAATCAATTTTTTCTCAGTGGATGCGCAGATGTTAAATAAAGATTAACTAACTTAAGACATCCGAGAAAAACAAACAGGAAATAAAAAAAAAACCCAATGCATTTGGTACAGGTACATGCTAATTATATCATTACCGGTCGCCAAAAGGCGGTCGGTTATATACTATGAAAGTAAAAAGTAGCTGTGCGTTTCTGTGGAGCTATTATAAAAGTATATTTCGGCAAGACTTGTTTGTCTAAAATACGCAGCTTTGTTCAGATATATCGTGTGTTTGAACGAAACTATTTATGAAATAGTTTTGTTAAAAAGTAATAAAAATGTAAATTGTGTTAGAGAAATATGGGGGGGGGTTTTGTATTTTGTTTTTTTGTTTTTTTGTTTTGTTTTTTTTTTTTTTGCATTTTAATCATTTTCAAAAATAATTGCATGATTTACATAACCGTGTCCATATGTTTGTAAGTGGATTGTTCACGTACTGCAAAACTCGATTTTTACCGTCTCAAATATTTTTTGTTCAGAACAATAACTAGATTTTGGCCTTTCTTTTGACGCTTGTGTCAAATTTCTTCTTGTATAAACCATATTCTGGACACTGGTTTTTTTTTCAAGGGTTATAAAGAAAAACAATTCTTTACGTTTTTCTTATCAAATAAATTGATTTAATACTGAACCATTCAAATAAAATGTATTTTTTGGTTCAAACTGCCCTTTTTAATAGATACATTTGCTTCTTCAATAGAATGTCTGTGTAAAAACATCCCTTTCAAACCGCGCAAGATGTTAATATGTAAGGATTTCTTTCCGTATTAAACATAAACTGCATATTTGTCCTCATTACTATATTAATATATTTCATTTCTTGAATACTACGTTCAAACACAAAAAGACTGTTTGCAAAGAATTTTTAACATATTTTTTTTCAACGACAAAAAGGGCAATGCCACTTTAAATTCATAGAATGATGATCAAATATGTATGTTGCATGAAATCAAATATGTTTAAGTTATTGTCGAAATGAAATGATGACTTATTTTGAAGTACGTCCTTTAAGCCTTTAAATGTTTTGGTTTTTTTTTCATTTTGCTGACACAATGCCTGAAGTCAATTTTCATTTTTATAAATGATTGCGAAATGACGAATACAATAGATTGATAGATATGATATCCGTCTTATCTACAAATATGAGTAAATGCATCTCTTGATGAAAAAAAAGAAAAATGCATTTCATTATCTCAGTAATAAGCCACCGACATGAAACAAAATATCTTTCTTTTTAAAGATCTTAATTTCTATTCTATTATGTGTTACATGTCTGTTTTCTAGGAAGTTTATTTATAACAGATGGCATTAAGTCTGTTAACCAGCAGTTTTGAACTAATATATTTTAATTAAAAAAAAAAAAAAATAGTGCAATTATTGGAACCATAGTTATTCACAAGGAATCTCGTCAAACAACTACATTTTGAAATAAAATATGCAACGTACTAGTAAAAGGATATTTATGTAAATGCCACTTATTTTTTGTTATACATTGTGCACAACCAATTCAGTTCAATGCAAGTAAGTCTTATTGCGGGTTATTGCACGCCATTTAATATGCCATTAGAATTTCACATGGGAATATGCAAAACCAGGAAGCATTCCGCTCGATCCTGACGTTGATAAAGCAGACGACTTCGATAATGCAGCCATAATCCAAAATAATCATCAAGTGCCCATTTGTGTAACTTAAATACAAACAACATGAACTGATAAAACGTAACACACTATGATATTATCAGAGACAGCTGCAAATAGATTTATGTGTATCAAAATATATTTCATACATTTATGTGTTTCTATGAAACATTTGAAAAAAAGACGATTTTTATAGTTTTGGGGGATTAAAATACACGTATTGAAGTAGCTACTAGATATATCAGATTGCGCCTCAAACAATATGTAATCATCTCATTTTTCTTGTTTTATTTATAACAGAAACGAATATTGCATTTACTGAGATTAATTAGCACCCAGGTTATCTGGTACTCAAACCAAGCACTGTACCGATAGTGCTCACATGTCATATATCGCACTCCACAACTTCTGTGTGATCCTCCTAATACAAGTGTTGTCTTCAGGATATACGACTTATTAAAATAAAATTGTTCGGTAAATTACTATCATACTTGATGAATCTTAACAAATTTATCAAAATTCTGCTCAAATTCTAAAAACGGATATGATTTGATTAAAACAATAGACAAGACAATGATATTATCATGAATAGAGAATAGACACGTGTTCTAATTTTATATAATATATCTCACTTTTTCTGTTTAGATTGTTAATTTCAGTATATATTATTCAATATGAAGGAAGGACGGAAATATTTAGTTATCATAAAATAAAAACAACAATCTTCTAACAGCAAACAGAGAGACTCCAGCTTTTGTATAACATAGAAGAATTACATGTCCAAATGAATATTACAGTTATTTTGATAAAAGTATGTTTTATAAGTTTTCTGATAGACCATACGAGTGAGACGGACATTTGTGGAGGGTAAGCATTTTAACTTTATTTATTTAATAAATTTTCATTAAAGATTAATCAATATAACGAAAAAAAGTAACGAAATGATATTAAGTCAATGGTATCATAGAACACATTAATCACAAAAGTAGCCATATCCTTTCGTAGCCAAATTGAGAATACGTGTTGTGCAGGATATCAATGGAACGACACGCTAAGAACATGTATACGTAAGTATGATATAGAAAACAAGCATTGTTTTAACATTGAGATAACCAACAATATATAATATTTGTCTGATATTCAACAGGTTGTAAAAAGGGCTTCGATGGTTTTAATTGCACGATCCTCTGTCTGTTCCCAACATACGGGTTGGACTGTCAGTTGATATGTCACTGCAGCATCGACGCATTTCATTATGGGGACGGCTTCATCGGAACAACTATAATAGGTGAACAACGAACACATCATACCTTATATTTAATGGCATGTTTTTTTTTCTTTAATTATGGCGAGTATTGATTTTTATAAAAAATATGAATTACTCAAATATGCTCTTAAGATTGATTTTATAAATATCAACAAACAATATAAATTCATGTTAGAAACATTGGAGTAAATTATTATGAATCCGTGTAACCCAATTTCATGTAATATTGTCATTCTACTGAAATCAAGGAAAGGATAGAAAAGAGTGAGGAGAAAAAGAAAGACAGACAGAAAGAATGACAGACAGAAAGACATTTTTTAATCTTGCATTTCCTTTTTAGGAAACGACAGTTTGTATAGATTAACATCTAGAGACAGCCTTGATAATGGAATGAAGCTAAACAGTCAGCCATCGAAGATGACGATTGGATCCATTGTTCTTGCAACAATTGCGTTCAGCATTTTACTGGTGATTCCTATTACATGTACCTATCGAATGGAAACAAGTATAAGATTTATGAACCATCTCTCACAATATGTATGATTCAGGGAAATCAAATTAACATTCTGTGAATCATTATTATTCACTGTGTTCATGTTTGTATATTTCATAGGTGTCCTTTATCAAAATATCAAGAAATTTAACCCCAACAAACCATGTTATGTAAAATTAGTCCCAACAAATGTAAATGATAATGAACTATATTTTATAAACTACTTGGTTGTTCTTATTATATGTTTGATTATAGGATAATAAAATCATATTTGTTATTATATGGTTATTGTTTATTAGCTGCGAATGTTATTGGTTGTTTGTTCTTGTTTGTAGTGTAGTGATTTAAATATCTACAATTAATTTGATCATCGATAGCCTTTTTACAATATGTACGTATGTTGTTTAAGGCAAAACAAAAAACCCATAATTTAAATTGCAGCTCTTGTAGAAAAATAAATGTTTTATAAAGAAAAAAAAATCTTATAGACATTGAATAGATACATCGTTTTTTCGATTATAATATTTATCTATCATAATTGTTTTAACAAAAATCAATCACTGAGACCATTTATAATGATGTTTGAAACATAATGAATGTAATTTATTTTTATATACATGTAAATATTAAAGTTTCTAATCGGAAGAACTATAACACACATTCTTCCCGTAAGAAGTGAATCTATTGTGATCGTTCGTGGGTCTATTTTGGTCATGAATTATACCTGCATTGACGTTTATAATTTTCCCTCTCAACTTACCACTGGGAATTCAAGTGCAGCATCCAGAATTAATGATTAAACCAAAATTATGAAAAGTTTACTCCGCTGTTAGAAATTATTGTTCAAATGATCCATCTATCAAATCTTAGGCTCTAAAATGCCTTTATCGCAGTCAAAATATTTTTTTTTACCGTTTCTACAAAATACATAAAAGTTCGCATAAAATAAACCAAAGCCGATATTGGTTTCTGATTTGTAAAATCATATTTCAAAAAAGATTCTTTATCGATCCATAAAATAAAATAGTGGTGTGTAGAGAAACGTTAAATCAAAATATTAAGAGAGATCGATGGTTGTGACCATTTTTAGACTTTAATCTTAGAAGAGCTCGTATAAAGCTACAAGGAACTGATAAATTTTAAAGCTAAAATTTCGGATTTTTTCTTTACTAAATGTTAGTACATGTATATGGATGTTAATCTTATGTTAAAGTTTAAGGCAGACCTAATGGTTAAATTGTTGACCACCCAGCCTCCTTAAGAACGTGTGTAATGTAATAATATACTTCAGCCCGTTCCTACACGGTGTTCACAGATACACTGTATTTACTATAACATAAAATTGCAATTGAAACTTTGTATACTTAAAAAATAAAATATATACTGCAAGTAAAAGGTGGTTTTTTTTTTAATAATTTAACTAATTTGAAAGTCGAATATCTTGAATATCTCTTATTGTTTATGACAGGGGCCTTTTTTCTACGGGGTCGTTTCTTTTCATGTTTAACATGAAGAAAAATTACTCCTGGGTCTTTTCCTTCACTTCAAAATAATCAAATTATTCTGCATCTTGAGGGGGGGTCCTTATTCTACGTCGAAAAATGATCCCCGGTCATTATTCTACGGGGGTCATTATTCTTCTTTACATTGGTATTTGTCTTCTGAGGACCTGATAAATACAGGAAAGAAAAGACCAAGTATCTGACAAATACTTAATAGTCTAGAATGTGTGTGGGTGGGTGGGTAGGTGCTTGCTACTCAAATAAAAAATCTAAATACAAAATCTATAAAAAATAATATTTATTAGATGATAAAAGAAATCATTTAACATTTTCTTCGTATTTGAAAATGCATTTAAACTTTGGGAAGTTAATTAAATACGCACTCTATTCTTCAGAACAGTTAGACCCTGGCAACCAGAATGGACGATGCAACTAAATTAAAATACTCCCGCCCTCTTTTTAAAAAAGAAAAACTTATTTCAATTTGCATTGTTATTAAACCTTATTACGTGTTGTTCAATTGAAAAGGAAGACGGAAACATTTGGTTTTAGATAAAAGAAACCTGTTTCAGTATGATATATTAAAGTGACATATTCATGTACAATGAACCTGTTGAAATGAATAAATCGTTAATTCTGATTACGGTTTGCTTCATGAGCTTTCAGATAGCATTTACCTCTGTCACAGGACTTTGTGGAGGGTAAGATTTGTATCTTGTCTAAATTGTTATTGAGAACCAAAAATTATAACCCCCCCCCCCCCCAAAAAAAAAAAAAAAACCCATAAGGTTTTTATTTATAGCCAAAAATTAAATAATACGCAACATCGATATGATATATAATATAATCATTTTGTTGAATGAAAATTAAATTAATTGCAAAGAATACGATAATCTTTTTAGAACAAATATCGTATAAAGAAAAATAATGTAATTTATAATTCCAAGTTTGTTCGTTTTTCTTCTATTTATCATGAATTCTTTTTAATGAATTGAGAGAATGCGATGTTCTACAATTACTCTGCCGACTTCTTAAATATTCTTTCTCACTGAAATACTAAAAAGTCCAATCCTATCCAAGGTCAATTTCAGACATCCAATCGACGATTATATTTTGAGGAACTGACCAGCAAAAATATATATATACTATTTACCTGTTTTTGGCTATATATTAGGATGTTAGTGAAATATTTTTAGTAAAGTGTAGTCAAGTGGACAAGTGTAACTGTTTTTTTCATTTGCTGTTTCTTGCTGAATATTTGCTTAATTCCTCAATATCAGAAAATGTAAGTACTTTATAATAAAAAATGGCACTAGAACGGTTTTCATATTAAATGCGAAAAAATAAAATGTGATATGAAAATATTCAGTAGTTATAATTACATGTTTTATGTGCCTATAGCATAAATGCATTTTTACTTGAAACGTTTTTTTTAGATAAAATAACAGGTTTATTTGCCGTTAGTTGATAAAAAAAAACCACAAAGTCTCAAACCATCTGACAATCAAATCATCATCACTCTTTTTTCATTATTTTATATTAGACGTAATCATTATCATGAAGACTCATAATGAAAAAGTACAAATGGCTAGTCGTCAATATCATAGATTTCGATGGTCATTAATATAAACCTTTTGTTTTGTAGTATCAATGGAACTACATGCTGCATTGGTTATCATTGAAATGACACAGAAGGAAGATGTATAAGTAAGTTTGGCATAATACTAAAGCAATATTTTAGCATTTAAATTAAGATCATGCTAAGTTATCACCAGAGTATCTACAGGTTGTGGAAAAGGATTCACCGGGATAAACTGTACAATACAATGTAAGTTTCCACAATATGGATTTGACTGTCAGTCGACATGCAACTGCACCATTGAAACGTGTCACTATGCGGAAGGCTGTATACAACCAACTGACAATCTTAACCTTCTGAAAGGTAATGAGTGAAAACGCTATGCATTTATAATCTCATAACGCGTTCTTGATTCAATGCGATCCAAAATTTGAATAAAGACTATACAAATTACTCTGACGTGGTTCTTGGTGATGCTTGTATATTCTCTCATATGTAATGTGATACACGTATATTTAAAGGTATCTAAATCTTCTTTTTTATAATAGTACAACATGTGAATGACGATAGAAGATCAGTATGTTAATCTAGAATTCAATACAAAATATCTTTATAAAAATGTCAACATTTAATTCACACACTTGAATCTTAAAAATTTAATCTTTGCATCGCCATGTTTGGTTACCAATATCTTTTTTAATCATTAATAAATCGCAAAGTTTTGCTGATCAGTTCATAAAAAAAACGTAAATTATGAAACAGTAAGCCTTGAAAATATAATTGTTTATTCTGCGTATAAAGCCGCTTAGGGCTTTGGAAAGGATAAAAGTCTAACTATGAGACATAATAAATATATTTATAATGGGACGATTTCTACTCACAGTGAGCTACAAGCATCATCTTCTGCCATTCGTTAAAGCATGACGGGTTATTGGAATTGGCGTTTGTATCAACCGATTGCGATGAATGTTTGTTTGGGCCCGAACGGAAATGATTATTTTATTTTCGAAGGCTGAAAACGTCGAATTAAAATATTTAATTGACTTCACCTTGAGACGGAACAGCCGAAGAATTTATGTTCAGAATCATATTGAGTTTTACTGTGTCCGAAAAACTTTTATCCGAAATATTTTGTTCGAGGTAAGAGAACAAAGTGTATTCATATTTGCTTATTCTAATTGTAATTCCTCGAAATTTTGTTCTTATCAACATCACTTTACTTACTTTACTTGCCTTTTCTCCCAACTCTTAAAAACTCTCAGACACCACGTTTTCTTTATCTTTTCATTTCATTTCAAGATAAAGACATGACAAAATAACAGCAGTGCCCCCCCCCCCCCCCCCCCCCCCACACACACACACACAGAGAGAGAGAGAGAGAGAGAGAGAGAGAGAGAGAGAGAGAGAGAGAGAGAGAGAAACTAGCGAACAGTAATATATCTCATTAATGTTTGTAACGTTTAACAGCTACATAAACTTCTGATGATTATGAGAGAAAAAATACTATTTTAATCCTTTAATATTTTGTTATTTTGACACGATTTTCAGCTTTTGTACACCCCAAGCTTTGCCATGGAAGGTATTGGCAACCCATTCGATATACATGTCACATATTTAATTGAGGAAACTGACTTATATAGATAACTTTTCCGCATTAATATACATTGTACTTGTTGTGATAATTTACTCTCCGGTTGTAACTTGGCAATTAACAGTAATAACATACTTCATAGTAACAGGAAGAAAAATTCTATTTACATTTCATTCTGAAGTAGTGAACATTATAAACCTAAATGGTGCATACCAATTTAAACATGAGACACATCATTTACCAATGATACACTATAATCATTGTTTTTCATAAATTTTGTTTCAGTTTATGAATTTAAGCAACACTCAGAACCTTTAAAAACAGCAAATCTCAAATTTCAAAAAAAATATTGACGGGTACACTCTCTTAAACCTACTTTTTAAATTTACAATTTTCAGAAATTAAACAGTTTTACAATACAGAATTTATTTACATGTAATTTGTACTTGTTAAAAAAAAGTTGTTTCCTGGTTTACATAAGTAAATATCAATAGTCCATCTATAAACTTTATGATATTTAGAAGGAACAAGGAAACATGAGTCGTAAACCATGGTTTAATACATGTACACTACTTTTAAGGGTCTGATAAACTCGTTCTTTCTGTAAAAATAGGACCAAATAAAATGGAATTTAAATTTAAGTTTAGCATTGCTTTTATCACGTTAGTCAACATTATGCAATCTGTATCTAACAACATATGCCGAGGGTAAGTTAAATTCATTTTTAAAAGTAAAAATGTAAAACGAAATTGCATGTACCATTTCCATTAAATGAAATAAACATGGTATTGTTGTAGAAACGATGGTGGAATTTTATGTTGTATTGGGTACAAGTGGGACAACACTAGTAAGGAATGCGTACGTAAGTGATATGTAGGGTATCTTATAAAAAATGATATTCTGATATGTTCACTTTTTCATAAGAATAAATAACAAACTATTATTTATAACATAGCTTGCACAAAAGGATATACTGGAAATAGCTGTGACACCAAGTGCACTTTTCCTTCATATGGACATGACTGTCAAATGACATGTGTTTGTCAAAAAGAAGACTGTAATTTTGTCAGTGGCTGTAGCCGATCTCTAGATGGTATAATTCTTAAAATATATATACAATGTAAATTGTATGAATTCAGCAGCTTATTCTATGATAACTGCTTACCAAAGAGTCACTAATTATGCAAAAAGTGCCCCTTTTCTTTGTTTTGATTTTAAGGTGTAAATGTGGACAATTTTCTGATAAGATATTAATCTTACTATTAAGAACTTATTTATGAACCAAAATTCTTCTATTTTTTAAAGGAAAAAAGGAAACAATATAAGTGTCACCTGTGTATATTCACATACTACTTACACAAGGTTACTCAAATAACCCATTCTTTGCCATGTAATGGGACAATTTATTTGCCAAATCTGAACATGTAAATGAGTATCAATATTGATTTTGGTTTTCTGAACATTTGGTAAATAGTTTCATCAGTTAGCTACAACTACAAGAGCAAGAGTGTCGACGCAACAGCAGAAAGTTTCACTGGAAATATTACCAATACAAAAGGTGAAGAAGATACTGGTTTAAAATGATAAATATTCACTACTTATTACGGTCTTACAGTCCATTACTTGTTGCTTACGCAAAATCAAAAAGGGGTTATAAATATAGCAATAAGTATAGGCTGTTGTAACAAAGAATATGATGTAAGTGTTGTAAACTTAATAACAAGGCGTTTTACGTTCAAAATATTATATATATTTTAAAGTGAAAGTATTTAAAACAATACTTATCGCAAAATCAAAACAAACCATGTTAATCGCATACAAGTTCTTGAGACTGCTAGTAATATAATATTTTTTAGGGAATTTTGTACATTAAACATAAATACTGATTTTGAAAATGATTAAATTTACTTTGTTTCTGTATTTCATTGCACCAAAATGTCATTCACTTCTTGCTTATCGTTCACGAACCTTTTTGTCCTCATTTTGTTTACTTATTTTGAACGAACTCGTGACAAGAAGAACCAGGAACATCAGAAAGAGGTATTCTCGAGATACGTCTTAAACCGTGTAGTATGTGGTAATGGGTCTGCAATGCTTGTAAACAACAATAATATGATTCAAATAAATGTGAAAACAACTTGTTTTGATAATGAACATGCAAACTTTACAGTGCATAACTAGGTTAATATAAATGCTTTATATAGATTTCCGAAAACGAAATGCTAGTATTGCTCATTTTATAACGATTTTTAAGGAAGGAGTCTTTTCTGGTTTTCGACTTGTCTAAAGTAAATTTGATTAAATGGTCATTAAATCAAGATGAAAGGAAATAAAAATATCATATTTTTCTTTCTTTTTTACAATCATACAACTTGGCATAGAAATAGTAATCAAAGTTTAGAATCTAACAAGGACTATATTTTTGGCGGAACATTGGCGTAGGAAAATATCACATGTTTTTGCAATTCAGAATTGCTGTAGATTCATGAGTCTATTTAACATTTTTAAAACAATAACATTAATGTCGGATTTTTTCACCTAATGTGAACTAATGATAAGGTACTTGGATTTCAGAATATGTTTTTAAAATATGATTTGCCTATCAATTTACATTTTTATTAGCTTTTTTAAGCGCTCAATATATAAATAGATTTGTGTGAAAAAATCACTAAAGTCGAATTTTCTCTCTTATTAAATGGTCAATATATAAGCTTTTCTGTCATTTTGTATCTTTATGTAAGGTCTTCATAATATGTAAAAATCAGAAATATTTTAATATTGGAAGCATAAAAAAATAATCAAAATATCTTCAAAATTTAAGAAAATTAGAGGAAATGCGGGCTAAGCAATATCAATTTTAGTTTAAATATCAATTCCAATTTAGTAGCATAAGCTGATAGACATTCTGATATTCTATCATTTCATTGAAGAATACACACTTCAT
Source organism: Magallana hongkongensis (assembly GCA_016163765.1). Taxonomy (NCBI): domain Eukaryota; kingdom Metazoa; phylum Mollusca; class Bivalvia; order Ostreida; family Ostreidae; genus Magallana; species Magallana hongkongensis. The sequence goes on along the minus strand of WFKH01002636.1, from coordinate 15,016,872 downwards.
ATCTTAAACAGATGTCTACATAACTGCAGATAACTACATTTATTTTTATCATCCTTTAAGTTGAGGAAAAGGGTAGTGACCTTGACCTGACCTTGATGCAAAAACAAGAAGGTCAAATTTGATAAAACTGATAGAATCATTTGGTTATATGATCTGTTTGACTGTGTCAAAATTTTATGCATTTCTTAATATAAGAAGGATGTCTGATAACGAGAAGACTCCTTCCTTAAATTCAATCTTTCAAAACAGCAGTCAGCTGTTTTTATTCATGATTTATAATGGTTATTTTTGACTGTTTATTAGGGAAATGCATTTATCAGTGTGATATATTTATTTCTTAGATAGTTTCAAGACTGCTTCCGGTACAGACGATGATAATGCAAGTTACAAGCAGTGCAATTCTACGCCGACGAAAAGTAGTAAATCTAATGGTCTTATGCATGCAACTATTGGACTTGCAATAGTGGCAATTTTGATTATTGTTATATATCTTAACACTCATCTACTTAAAAAATATCAAATACGCACTGCTACGATTTAGTTTTTACTATGATTTGTTTAAGTAAATTTCAGTCTAAGTCCATATTTTGTTGATAAATGAATTGTGTATCTATGAATGTATTAAAAAGTATGTTGTATTTGATATTGTGTCAATATTGTAATCAACGCATATGCCTTGCATTTGTGCAGGGGTTATTCCCAGGAAAGTCTAACGTTATCTTTAACGCAAATACATTCATTGTCTATTTTAGAGGTTTGTTGTTTATTTAGGTGGTATATATTATATTGACAAACCGATTGGGATCTGATAACGCTTTAAATTATTACAGACTGGAATGACAAAACTGACAAGACAAAATTGTTTGCGATATATATGTAGTCCCACCCATCCATATCTATGGTTACGTAGTTGAATATCACCTTAAAGATTTACTTGCCAACTCCAGGGAACATTTGTTTTAAAAACATCTTTCTTAGCAAACTATACCATCTTAGCAATTTATACCATCAAAACTTAGTCCATTTACATGAACAATAAATTTTTTTTTTTTTTTTTTTTTTTTTTTTTTTTTTTTTTTTTTTTTTTTTTTTTTTTTTTTTTTTTTTGAGAACCAAATGCACTCAATGACATTTATATATAATTAAAGCATTTAAACGATTCAAACATTCTTTTATTTTGCGAAGTGTCAATTATTGATAGATTCAATTTTCTTATTTGTTTAACCTGTTTTTATAAACAGGCCAACTAAAGTGTGGTTTTTAAAGTGTTCCGTTTCAATGTTTTCAGTGGTTCTTAATAGTAAATGGTCACATCATTTTCCATTAAATATTGTCCAGGCAATTTCTAATAAAATCATCCCACCGATTACCATCATTTTCCCACAAGGATCAGAAAAATTTTGAAATAATATGTTTTTTGAACATTTTGAATACATTACATCCGGTTCTGAATAATTAACAATTTTTGATATTTGTATGACCTATTTCGTGCAGAGAATTCTAAAAATCTATTCATGAAATGGATGTGAGATTTTCAGGATAGTTCATAGAAAAAAAAACGTAATATGTTTAGCGTGTATTAAGGTGTATAAGGGAAACATTGTGACAAATGCGACTGCTTATTAATTGGTATTAATAGAAATAACAATGTAAATTGATGTTCTATTTTATGATATCATTTAATAAGTAAACAACGTTGATCATATATTTTAATGTAAAATAAATAATTTTGGGATCATTCATTTTCCTACATTTCATAGACAGATAGAGACAAAAGGTACTGAGGCAAACATGGCCTATGTTTAACACAAGTGCTTATTGTGCTTAACGAATGAGAGTCATGGACACCTCCCCCCCCCCTTTGATGGGGCTCCTGCCTACCGCAGCTTAAACCCCCGGCGTAAGCCGGTAGCATATTCAATCTGCCGGACTGAGACAATACGGATAAAGTGTCTTTCTTAAACCACAACACAGAGCTTCAAGTGACCACTGAAAAGGGGAGGGGGGGGGGGGGGGCTTGTACCAGCAACGTTTGGGTTGCTGACTAAACACCTATAAACCCTGAAAAATGTGCTCCACCATATACAAACAGCTGTTTTGGACAATTGCAGCTTCATTTATGATACATATTTAAAGAAAAAAAACGCCTTAAAGAAAGCAAGAAAGCTCAAAACAAACCGTAATCATGTATAGCAAGACTGCATATGAATTGTAGAGTGCCGATTTGATCTGTCATAAAAACGCTGAAATGCCATTCACAATTATTGTAATTGCGAAAATAAATTAAATCTAACTTTGTATAACAGATTCGAATTTTCTTTTGACATATAAAATGAATTAATGTAAAATAGGCACTCAACTTAGAGATCATAATAAATATTGACTTTAAAGGTTTGTTTGGTTTTCGTTCTAAGGTAGTTTAATTGGTGTCTTATGTTTTAGATGCGTTGAAATATTTTAGACCAAATTCTTTTTTGGGTGAACAGTTTAAAATAATCAATTAGGTTTTAAATTTGCGGCGAAGTAGTCAAAAATCATAAATGTACAAATAATACTAACTGCATTCATCTGTTAACCATGTGATGAACTTCTTTAATTTATCTAAACAAGGACTTGCATAGTTCTGACATTCAGTTACCTTTCAATGATTTTCAATGGATGTTTTACTAATTTATCTGACTAATTTATTTAACAGACACAAATTCTTTTAGTAAACATTGAGTATTTCTACTTAATATTAGACCAATTACAAAAATTTACATCCGAAGTTCATTTAATTAATTCATGATTAATTTCCTTGAATTTTCAGGGAACAAGGAAGGAACAATAATAAATAAACAAAAAAATTTGCCATAAAATGTCTTAATTTTAAATGAAATATTCAGCTTCAACAAACAAAAATGAATAGTACAGTGGTTTTATTCTATTCATTGGTGATATTTCTTTTGAATTTTGAAGTTATATATGCGGCACTTTGTGGGAGGTAAGTGATCTTACAAGTTGAACTTAATATAGTGTTTTAATTTCTAGATTTTGATTGTAATATAAACAATATATGAGTTTATCATAATTTCAGTGTAAACGAAAGATCTTTCTGTTCTGGGTTCCATTGGGACGAAAAACAAACGAGCTGTATACGTAAGTGTTGCAGCTATGTAAAAGAAATTAAGAACCTTCTTACTAACAAGGCGACATTGACGTTTATTGTATTTCGTATGTACACTTGATTGATTTAGCTTGTAAGGTGGGGTACTTTGGAGCAAACTGTGACGAGAAGTGTCTTTACCCTTGGTATGGAAAAGACTGTCAGTTAACATGCAATTGCTCAAAAATAGACTGTTGGCATGTGGGAGGCTGTAGAAATTCAACATGGAAAACTGTTGGTAACATCTGTGGTGGGTATGTAAATTGTTTTTACATTAAATATGATTCATGATGAATTTTCCTTGAAATAATATTTTCATTCTATTTATTTTGGTGAAGACAAACAGGGGCTATAATTTGTTGTAATGGATACAAGTGGAATAACGAGGAGACAAAATGTATACGTAAGTAAACTTACACCATTTTAAACTATATCATAATATGGAAAATAATCGGTATAATTTTTTAATACATATCAAATAACATTTAATATTTTCTAAATTTATATTACTTCAGGTTGTGACAGGGGGTACACTGGACAAAACTGTGAGGTCGTGTGCCCTTTCCCTACTTATGGTGTGGACTGTCAGTCAATATGCAACTGTACAGAGACAGGGTGCGATCCTGTGGACGGGTGTAAAGGACATCCAACAAAATTTGGTATAAGTTTTAAACGACCCATAGAAATGTAGTAGTCAAAACTTTATTAGCCTGCAAAAAGGCACATTTTAAGAACTCTGTCACAATAAATCATCATCAATATATATTCAAAACGTATACTTACTGAAATGCGATGAGGGGGTAAAGATTCTTATTTCATAGATAAACGAATATATAATTGATTATACCAAATACCAAAAAATGTCAAACAATTGATGTAAGACATTTGTCACATCATCAAGTTCTTGGAAAAAGTGCGCTAATAAAAGATAACGAGCAGAAAATTAAACTTTTCTAAAACTCACTACAATAAACGCTAATGAACTTGATTTTTTTAAAAATAAAATAGGGGTTATAACAATTTAGAGTTTAATGCAATAATGTGCACGTAGCTCCTTCGTTAAGGTATTTAATGGATAATGACCATATTTTGTCCCTAATATATGAATGGTCCGCTATTTTTTTTATTATTATGGAAGCACTTTGCAGGTGTTTCATTGATATCCAGCAAAACATATTTAACCAGCTTAAAATGATTCAAAAGTTCTTTATCTATTCATTATATACTGAATACTTTAAAACCCTTTTTTATCATTCTACAATATGTTGCGTAAATAAAGAGTGTTAAGTAACAGATGGCGATAAATCGTGTTTTTAATTTATCGGTTTAGTTGTGGAGAATTTTTCTTTTTACTGATTAACTTAGGATAATCTTGAAGAAAAGTACTCAACGTTGCATATTGTTTAACGGCTTTACGTCGACTTGGAGGCACCCCTCCAATCAATGATTCTGATCATAAATACCACAAGATTTGTTTAATTAAGACAGTCAATTATCATTGTTTGGTAAAACAAATTTAACTTAAAATTTAAAAATTTGAAAGAAACATTTGCATAATTGAAAAAAGTTGAATTGTATTTAAGCAATTAAAACATGAGATATCAGTTTTATTTTCCGCACATTATCCTTTTTACTTTATTAACTATAAAACAGTTTCCATATATAATTTTATGTTAATTTCATAGTAATCCAATCGCCAAAAGCAAGCTGTATTTAAATATTGAAATACAATAGTTTCTTATATTTGTATAGAAACCCAGATGCCAAATAACTCCACAATAGCTGTTGACTGGAAAGATTATCAAAACGTATCAACATATAAGAAGCAGTCAATGTTAATGATTGGAATCGGTGTTCTTGTAGCAGTGGCTTTATTCATTGTTCTTGTTATATTCTATACCTTCCGACTTGAAAACGTCAATAAAGAAACCGAGTCCAGCATTTACTGTAGCATCAAATAACGACAAGATTCTTAAAATTGTTTTGCTTTACAAATGACATTTATCGCGTTCTTCACTTCTGTCTTTCGTCATTTTATTGCTGATACATGCATGATTTATTTATATTTTTAAAATAGATTGACACCGATGGACTATTGACTCATGTTTACTGATTATTGTACCATAACTAATAAATAAAATAAATTAAATGTGATAATGTTTCTTGAATTGCATGCCTGGGTAATGCCATCCGGACAGGTTTGTGTCAAGAAACGAAAACGACGCAACAAAACATCGTATAACACGTAAAAATCTTTACATTTTGCCAGCATCCAATTAAGCTTGTTAAAGAACATCTTTAAGTGAACAATATATTGTTAAAAAGTATATAAATGACAACAAAATAGTTTTTTATCGTGTGAATTACATGTATTTATTTTGAAAATGTGTACGTTAAAAAAAACTTTGCTTCCGATGAAAAATTTCAATGTAACAACTCTGCTTCATATAATTTTCCATTTTTGCAACAGTAATTCAAAAGGTAAAAATGACAGCAATTAATATACCTTTAAACAGGATTTAACAAATGATGCCTAAATTGTGTTATAACAAGATGGGAAATCTGTTCATATATTTTAGGTTTCAATTGATAAATAAATAAGTACGTCACAAAATGTTCAATTACATATGTGACAGTAGATTAAACCAATATTGTATTGATGGGGAAATTAATACAATTTTATAAATGTGTAACCAATGCGTATCAAACTTAAATCAAGGTCCATCACCAATTTGTATTTAGAATGAAAGAGAACACAATGCAACAACATATACTCCCGATTTTACTTGTGTTTAAAAGCTGTTAATGTTGATGTGTGCCACCCGTATAATTTTATCTCAAAGGAAGAAGAATGTGTTCCACGTTAATAAAATCAATCGATGTTTTAAAAAAGAAAGAAACTAATATTTAAAGAATAAACAAAAGTTTTATCCAATGGTGGATCAAAAAATGTACTCCGTTGCCTGGACGTTTTGTACAAGTAGAGCTGTGACAGAGAGCTTTATTGGTTCCAACTTTTTGTCAAAACTACAAGATAATGGGTAAAATATAGATATGGTGAAGAACGCAAATGAAGGCAATGGCTGCACAGACGCAAATTACTCAGACCCGATTGCATAAACATTTTTTCTAAAATGAACATTTTATAATTTTATCGTCTGAATTCTAATACGGAAACAACTTTCCTAAATAAGTTAATTAATTTTACCCGTTTCAATACATGGTTTTCCATTATATTCTGTATATTTCCCTACATTGTATGGTTTAAATTATCAGCTGTTTATCATACTAAACAACCATCATACAAAGTTTCTGCTGAAAAACAAATTCATCAAATAATTCCATTATTGACCCAGGAACTAATTGCTAGTTGGTTTAATTAATTTTATTTGACATGTTGTTGAAACATTCACTAATTACATCTGGTGGATACGGAAAACTTGTAACAAAACTTTAACGTGCTTTGAAAAATAACAAAGCAAGTGGTTATGACAAAATTGTATATTTATATATTAATTTCACTTTAATTACCATATCAACAATTTTTACATTTACCGGAAAGAAGGAAACATGTCCAGGAAATATGTTTTGTTTACAATTGTTTCCAAGATGTAAGCAACTTGGCTTTTTTGAAAACCATTATCCGTAAAATATGAAACATATGGTGAAGTTGGGACTCGTTTTAGTGTCGTATCTCAATATTCCGCCATTGTCTTCTACACAAAATGTAATGGGTATGTACAAATAAATTTGAAAATCTTGACCGTATAATTGTGAAAGGTGTTTCTAAAAGGTTTAACTGTAATTGACTGTTATCAATATGAAAACCTGCATCCAATGATAAAAATACCATTATTGTAGAATTCAAGGATATTCTTGTTGCTTTGGGTATAAGATGCATACCGCTGGAGGAAAATTTATTCGCAAGTGGCCCATTAAATATATTCATTACAGTTTCTCATTTGTTTAAGAATTGTCCAACAGTCAACAAGTGTCTTCTTCCTACATATGGACCCGAATGTCAGATGATATGTACTTGTAAAGAAAATATTGTGATTTTATTAATGGCTTTTTAATCAGATTTTTGGATGGTATGATCAATACATATAAGAACATGAATAAATTAATATATCTAGTATTCCTCTGATTATTTTTTAATGCTTAGCAATGTTTCATCATAAAAGTATGCTCAATAACGTTAAAGAAAAAGTTAAAGTATAAATCGTCTTAAAGGTGTTTATATACAGCATTATCAGCGACATGCAGTGTCATTTTCCAAATTCTGATTTGTTTATCTAAACGTAACTTTAGACGAATACTAAAAAAACTGTTTATTAAGAATTACTTTCTGATCAAAAAACTCGTTTAATTCAAACCAAAAAAATTGTATGACGCAGCTATGTTACCTTCAAATACTTATTTCACAAAACGCAATTAATTTTAGCAATACATAAATTATTTTAGAAATGTAAACATATATTACTTTTGAATTTTAAATTTGGATTTCTTAACAATTTTAGCTTCTCCAAAAACCACAACGAGAGTGTCGATATCACAACCGAGACTAACGGTTTATTCATCAGAAAGAATATACAAAATACGCAAGTATAAAAGATATATGGTTATTAGCACGTATACATGTATGCACATTTTGTATAAAATGCAAATGAAATGTAACATTAATAGCTGGTTTTGAAACAAAAACAAAACGACATATAAGTTTAAGATTTATAAATTCATTAATGGTTTGTATCATATTGTGATATTAGTCATGCGTTTTAAAAAAAATGATTGTATCTGTTTGTTAATTGTTTTATAGGTGGCTGCATCTCAACGATGGATAGAGAAGATAATGACACAAAATACAAGAAGGGCAATGCCACATCGAGAAAACATGTTAATAAATCTGATAGTCTAACGCATGCAATTATTGGTCTTGCAATAGTGGCTTTGTTGATAACATTAATATAGATGTACACCCATCATCTAGAAAAACACCGATACGCAATGCTGATACAGTATAGTTTTTTTTAATTATTTGTAATAGTGTATATATATTAATCCACGTCAACTTTTTTTTCGGTATATGAGTATATTTTGTACTATGCAATACTATGTATTTTTGGTAAGTAAATATCGAGTTGACTGTAACTGTGTTCATTAAACAACAAGTGCCTAATTTTCTTCTATTTTGGACTACGGTTTATCTGTTTTAATTTGTTTACATTTTTACTGAGCTGTACTTATCGTTCTGCATTCATAAGTAACAACAAGATTTGGATACTAGGTAAAAGACCACAGTGTCAAATTCTTCAAATATGGATCCACAATCGTAGACTTCATCACCGAACATCATCATACATTAGAATTTCACACGGGAATATCCTAAAGCAGGAAACATCCATCTTGATCCTGAAGTTGATAATGCATGTTTTGATAATGCAGCCATAATCCAAGATTAGCATCAAGAAGTGCACATTTGTGTAACTTGAATACAGAAAGCATGATATGATATTACTAAACAATCATCAGTCTCGATCATGACATTGATAATGCCGATTTTTATAGTGCAACCATTATCAAAGATAATAATCAAGGAGTATACAGTTGTATAACCTAACTGCAAACCACATTTACACAACTGTATGCTCCTTGATATTTATTATTGTCATTGAATTATTCATTATCTAAGATAATTATCAAGGGTTTCACATTTGAATAACATGAATAAATACAACATACTCCAATAAAACAAAACATAAAATAATATATACTATTAGAAACATCAGCAAATGGACTAATTCGTGTAAAATATATATTTTATGAACAAATCAATGACTGTGCATTATTTAAACAGCAAAAATGGAATTTAAAGTTAAGTTTAGCACTGTTTGTTACGTTGGTCAGCCTTTCGCCATCTTTATTTTGCAACATATGTGAAAGGTAGGTAATATTCATTTTAAAAGTTGATATTTCAAAATACAATTAACTTTTGCATTCAATTAGACGTATAACATCACTGTAGAATCTTTGGTGGAAATATAATATGTTGTGTTGGATACCAGTGGGACAACACTAGGATGCAATGCTTGCGTGAGCGATATGGGTATATCCCTCTAACTATTTTTAGAATCGGTAGGACAACAA
>WFKH01002636.1:14979803-14992939 GCA_016163765.1 Magallana hongkongensis | reverse complement strand
ATCACAAAATGAAGTTAGTATACTATTACTATTACAAAATGAAGTTACTATACTATTACTATGACAAAATGAAGTTAGTATACTATTACTATTACAAAATGAAGTTAGTATACTATTACTATTACAAAATGAAGTTAGAATACAATTACAAAATGAAGTTTGTATACTATTACCCTTATTGCATGTTCACACCCCGAAAAATGGATTTTTGCTATAACCAAAGGACTTGGTAAACAAAGCTTCACGACTCAATGACCATGCTATTGTAAAAATAGTTTTGGCAAAACGGTTAATAAAAAGTTGTGTAATTTTCTGTTGCTCTCATTTTTCTAAAAAAAATTATTTCTTTCTTAGACCAAAAAATTTCAATTACTACATTGTTGCTAATAATAAAATTGCACACTAAGTACATAAAACAAGAAGCCCACGGGCATTGGCGGTCACCTGAGTATCATAGATAGACTTGTAAGGGAGTCGCATGTTTGCATTTTAAGCTTCAGTTTGGAGTCTAATCACTAATCCGACACTCATTCGACTGCTGTCCCAGCTTTAATTCTTTGATGATGGCAAACATCAATTATTAAAACAGGGGATCTCAGATTATCGAAATCCTAAATTTAGGAACTAGAAATTGTAATTCGGTAAAAAGAGACCTGCAGGCCTTTAAAGGTCAGTTTTTAATAAGTAAAATGAAGATTTGTACTTAAAAATGTTATGAGATTTAAAAACATTTATGATCAAAATTACACTTTTTACTTCTCTTCATGATCAGCTATCAAAGGATTGTGAAGGCAAATGAATTTATTGCATTAACTATGGTCTACTGTGTATAGTAAGGTAAGTCCTAATTTAAAAAAGAGGATATTACGGATATAATAACAACCATTTAGTTTATCGTCCACGACTGTGAAAGTACAGAAAAAAATATACATCATTATTTTATATACATTTTCACTATGCGGCCATTTTGGCAATACCCAAAGATCTGAACCCATGGATTTAACTACTTAGGTAGAGGGTTACAAATTTCAAAACCATGCATTCAGTTTATCTTCCTGTGCTGTGGGAGTAAGGAAAACAAGATTTGATACATTTTTACTATATGGCCATATTGGCTCCATCTTAGGTCCTGCAGCCCTGACCTAGGGGCCAGATGATAGGTAGAGGATTTAAAGGACATCATAGCTATCCATTTAGTTTTCTCACTTTTTATAGGGAGTAGAGAAGAATATTTCTAAAGTTTTAGGACATGTTTACTATTTGGTCATATTGGCTCCGCTTTAAGGTCTTAACCCCTGAAACATGGGCCATGAATTTCACAATTTTGGTAGAGGGCTTCATGGATGTCGTAATAATGCATTTAGTTTTTTCCCAAATGTGTGGGAGAAAAAAAGAAGCTTTTTGAAAATTTGGCCTTTTTTCATATTTTTCCCCTGCCCATGAGTGGTAAGATCATACAATCTATATATATTCTTGAGATGCTTTAATAAGAATGGCAACATTTGGTAACAACTGGACATGTAGTTTAAGGTGGTATGGGACACCTTCATATTGGTATGCACTTCCTATCGAAATTAACAATGAAATCAGGTATAATTTTTTTATAAATATTCTCTTTATCAAATTTGTTACCTAACAGCGTAGCGCAATGGGTTAGAGCGTTCAGTACGAATATGTAAGTCATGAGTTCGAGACCCGCTGGGGGCTTTTATAATTTTTGCCTTTCCAACAAAAATTTAAAACGTATTTTTTGGTCAAATTTTGTATAATTTGATCATTCTAAACCGGTGAAAGTATTTTGATTATTATGTAGTTTTATCCACATAAACATCGACAGGTGTCCCATACCACCTGAAATGAAGAAGTTAAAAATGTTAAAAATGTAAACGGACTAGGCAATTTGCAGGACAAGACGACGACTAATGTCTACTGAGTGACCCCGATGACCTAAAATCGAAATTTTTACTACAAAGACCGCATTTTCTCCATTTTCTTATCTTTTATAAATTCAGTTAATATTCAACGCCTCTCCAATAGATTTATCTTACTAAAAGGATTTTTTACCAATTTAGACATCGGATTTAAAAATAAAACAATTTTGAAATAATATAAATCATTTGTAGCTTTTTTATAACAGAAATGATGTGCAATGTCATTATAATACTTAAGTAAAATTTCATTAAATTTTGTTTGGATGACAATTTGATGACCAGTTAGTGATAATAAGTGTATTATGTATGAATATTTATTTACCAATAAGGTGTAATCTACAAGATTTCCACATGCAAATGATGTAGAGGTTAACCAACTAACATTATGAAAATTCTACGTCCCTTGTCTCTAGTTGGTACATACATTGTATAACCTTACTAATTGTGATCTCCGGTTTTAAAAGTAAAAGACATTTGGAACGAAAGTCGTTAATTATATCTAAAATGTCTAAATTTTAATATAAATGCTTATTAGGAAAACCCCCCAGAAAATAAGATTTGAAGAAAGAAATAAGGTAGGATTTTCTGTACATCAATATAAAAATTAGTGGTATTTGTATGTATTTAAAAAAGTAAGTATTTGACTTCGTAAATAGTAAACATGTTGAAACAATTGAACTTATGAAGAAAAAAAAATATGCTTTTTAAAACTACATGGAAACATTCTTTGAGTATTATAAGGTAATCATTATAGTTGGGGCGTGATCAAATTCACATACATATACAAATGGTTAGGACACAAGTTCTAACAACTTACGAAGTTTTCACTTTACCGTAATGATCACCTTATAATATTCAAAGAAGGATTCCTTTTTACTTATAGTTACATAATTCTCCGGACTTACATTATTTAATATTAAATATTGACAATTTTACATTATATTCATTCCATAATATAATGCAAATCTCCGCTTGCTCCTCAACAGGACGTCATTTGCGTCATTGATGAAATGTATTTGACTAACGTTGCAAATTTGATTCGAAGTGTTTTACAGACAAAGACACTGGAAAATGTTAATATTCATATTTTAGGGTTTTTTAAAAATATTTTTTTTTTGTTTTTTGGTTTTTGGTTTTTTTTCCTAGTGTTTAATTGTACTATAAGGATGTTTTAGAGTAATTAACAACTGCACTTACAAAGAGGTAACAAGAGAGAGACATCTCTTTATTTCCCTCACACTGCGACAGAGCGTTTCGTGTATCTGTTCTAAAAAAAAATCAAAGATAAGCATCGTTAAAAAACTGTAGCAAAAATTAATTTTCAAAATTATTGAAAGTGGAACTTCACCACGATGTATAAGTATTGATTGATATATATTAAACAAAATCCTTTTTAACGCTGATTTCATACACAGAGGTACCAATATCGCTTTTAATGAAGTAATATGTTCGGTATATTAAAATGATTTTGTTTACGAGCAGGATATTTAGAGTCAAAACAGTGGTCGTCGCTGGTGCATAATATAAATATCTATAATCATTATGCTATTTAAACGAAAGTCTGATCAAGTTGTTTAATTTGAAATTAAAACAAGAGAAATATTTATAACATATCTTTTATTAAAATCTATATTATAATCTACAGTCCAACAATGATATTTGCACACAAACATTTTTTAATAATTTAAATCGAATGAAATCCTACCTTCGTCTGTCCTTTCCATAACTTCTCGTCGTGAATAACATTCATTTACTCAAAATATATCATAGCGAGATGCAGAAATCACGTGATAATGCACGTTAGTTATTATGTATGCTTGCCTTACTCAAAATTAACTTACAGTACAGTTGTCTCTTATAACCAAATTGAAATAAATATATAAACGGCCTGATCGCTGGGCTAAGCGCAGCAGTCAGTATACTAATGCTACTTAGAACATGTTTCACACCACGGACAATGGATTTTTGCTGATACCAAATGGCTTGGTACACTCAAAGTTCAAGCTTTATGAGTTCGTGACCATGCTTTTGTAAAAATTATATTGGCAAAACGGTTGATAAAAAGTTTTCCTTTTTTATTTTGCACTCTCTTCTCTAAAATAAAATCATTTTCAGATAAAAGTATTAAAGAAATACATTGTGACTAGCACATATAAATATAATGTTGCAAACTAAAGTACATAGAACAAGAAGTCCATAAGCCTTGACGGTCTCCTAAGTATCAAAGATGTACTTTTAAGGGAGTCGCATGTTTGCATTTTAAACTTCAGTTTGGAGTCTAAACCTTAATCCGACATTCACCAGATTGTTGCCCCCGTTTTTATAATTTGATTTTTGCAAAAGGTTATTAAAATAGGGAAAGTAATCTTAGATTATCTTAATCCTAGCTTTTGGGTCCAAATATTGTAAACTTTTGGGAAAAAATACCTGCAAGCCTTTAAAGATCACTTCTCAATGAGTAAAATGTGTAAAATGAAAGTTTGTTCTTGAGGATGTTGTGAGATTATAAAAGATTTGTGATTAAAATTGCCGTTTATAATTCTCTTCAGCTATCAAAGTATACTGAAGTCAAAGGATTTTATTGCGTTTACTATGTTCTGCTGTGTACAGCAAGTTACGAGATCCTAATTTAAGAAGAAAATATTATGGATATAATAACAATCCATTTAGTTTATCTTCCACGATTGTTAAAGTACAGAAAATTATATTTCATAAAATTTGAAACATTTTCATTAGGTAGAGGGTTCCATGGACATCATTACCATGCATTTAGTTTATCTCCCTATTGTAGAAGTAGAAAAAAACTAAGATATAATACATTTTCACTATATTACCATATTGATCCCATCTTAGGGCCTGAATCCACCCAGGGGCCTTAAATTCACAATTAAGGAATAGGTTTAGAAGGACAAAATATTTATACATTTAGTTTTTTTCACTTTTTATTGGAAGTAGAAAAGAAGATCTCCTAAGATTTAATAAAAGTTTATTAACCCCCTTCCCCGCAGTAACGCACTTTAGTGCATATACTCTTGCCCCACAATCACGCATTTTGACGAATATACCTTTTCCCCACCATCACGCGCTTTAACGCACTTTTCATTGTTGACTGTTACGGCTCCGATAACACGTTATTTATTGTTTTTTTTTTTATCAAAATATATTGATGGTATCATAATAAAAGATTGTTATAATAAAGTTATGTCATAAGATTTCGAAATCTTTTGCAAATAATATTTTTTTTTTATTCTTGAAATGTCCTAGTTGCCTGATTAGCTCGCAAACTTCGTGCAACATAAGTTTTGATGACGGCGATTGAAGTTGATTATTATAACGTTAGCGATGTTAAAGGAGTATTCATACAGCTCCCTTAAAACAGCTGGTTTTTCAAATGAAGTCTGTTTTAGTCACTGTTGGCGTCTCTCCCTCAATTTAATTTGACCCCCCCCCCCCCACCACAGTTTTTACGTACGAAAAAAATTTCTTGAGTTGCTTCTCGATAAAGATTGTTTAAGAATATATAAATGCAGATGATATAAACATTACCATGCTACTAAAATACAGCAGAGAAAATGTTTGGTTTTTAAAGGTTTTACATTTTTATTTTCGATTCAAATCGGCTCCTAGTCAAGTAAAAATGAAGGGAAACTGATTGTTTTGTTTATTTTTCGACGTAACTTACAATACTAGCAGGTATGGTTATACGCATTGCAGGAAAAAGCGGTATGTACATGACTGTAAAGTTGATAATTGATGTATACAAAAAGAACTTAAATTAGTTTATAAAATCGAACAGTGAAGAATCAATATTCTTGACGAATTTTGATTTTTAAATTACACTTTTCAATGTCCGGAAAGTATGATTACTGGAACATCTTCAACCTGTATATATAATCATTATTGATGTTTTGGGTTATTTCAAAACATTGAATAAGGGATGATTTTCAGATGAGAAAAAAATTGACAATTATTAACAATTTTAGAGTTACTTAGCAGCAGTAAGCAACAATATACAATTATAACGTTTTTTTTTTTTATTTCTAGATTATTGATATCAGTTTATCAGAGAGTTGGGAATTATTCAATCATATAATAAAAACAATTTTTATTTTACATGTAGCACAATAAACTGGTCTCGATTTTTGTGTCGATCGTAGAAATAGAAGCCTTTAAGCGTGCACAATTTAAAACGACCTTGCCGCAGTCTGTACCTCTCGGTCTGAAAAAAAAATACCTGGGTCGTCCATCCAATTTTTTTTTTTCACATCGGGAGTCATAGACCTGCAGCTAAAATCAACCCACCCTATTTACCCCCCCCCCCCCCCCCCCCCCCCCCCCCATCCCGCCCTTTATTTAAGTCTTCAATACTGAAATACTGTTTTAAATGTTTTGGTTTTTTTTTTTGCATTTAAGGTTACCTGCAATTGAGTTTTAAATTGATAAACTGAATCGACTTCTCATATGGATTGCTGTCTTTGTAACAGACATTAATAGAATTGTAAAAAAATCTAACTCTTCAAAAAATTCATATTTACTTGTTTTTATAATAGAATTATAAGACTTTATATTTTAATGTGATCTGATGACAAGTAAAAAATACCTCCGTGTTTTGATCACAAATTCACAATGTTTTTGTAACCTATCTTACAACTCATCTATTTTGGTAATACTTTGGCTGTTACTTCAGTTTTTCCAATGGGTAGACTTGAAAAAAAAAGAAAATATTCCCATCGGAAGGACAAGCAAACAATGGTCGATATGTCCTTCAACTTTGTTTTAAATACATTGATTGGTATTACTATTCAAAAAAAAAAATCCCAAGTTTGACAAATATTATATAAATACAGACGGCATTTTGCTTTACAGTCACTCAGTAACTGATCAGAACGTTTACGACACAACCAACGATATGAATTTATAAGGCTTGATTTTTATTTAACGGTTTTAATTCTATACATTGAAATTATTATTGTAGTGCAATACTATAGGTTGACATTTAAAATATATATATATATATATTAATATTATAGATTGATTTTATTTGAAAGCTTATCATACCTTATTATTTATTGTTTGATTTAAAGTTTGTTAGTTGGAATACTCAAAATATGTACATATTTTTTAACTCTTCATAATATGTCTGCATAAAATACAGTAAGGCCGCAAATGGCGGGTCACACCAGGCTCACCGTAAATATTTCTCAAAAATTAATCAAATCATAATATATGAAATATATGTTTTGAACACTTTAACGCGAAAGAAATCCAACAGTCTTTTTGTTCTGTTGTAGAATCCTCTTAAGGTGGAATAACACGCTTTGAAAAAGTCACTCAAATTAACAGTAAATTATTTGATTATAATAATTAAAAATTATTTGATTAAAAATAAGCTAAAAGTTTGCAGTTTGGGGATAAAAAATGAATATCTAAAAAATTCAATTCAGTAAGTAACAACAAAAGCCCCTGCGGAAATCGAACTCGGGATGCACAAGCCCGACACGTTATTCACTCGGCTATGGAATAAGTTACATGTTACCGTCGATAAAATCCTTTTAATAAAACGAAATGTCGTTTCGACAGAGGTCAGCCATTTTGTGATGATGTGTTATTCCACCTTAAGCAATAGTGCGCAAACAATGCGAGAGGATCGTACATATTGGGCGTGGTTTGCTACAATGATAAATAAGATAATTTATACGGGAACAATATTTGCAGAGATATTTTATCCATGCATTGATTTTATACAATTTTATTGAACAAAGACTTTATGATTATTTCCTGACTTAAATAATCATATGCCATGATCTACCGTCATAAGTGTATAGCACATATTTTGTTTTATCATTCACGGTACAATGTTGAAGGGTTATTAAGTGAATAAACACAATGTTTGTACTACTGACACAGAACTGGAAACGACAAATAAATATAATGAAGGGCATCTATTCAAGTGCATGCGTGCTTATTGGAAAAATGTTTATTCCCAGTTATTTTTTAAAATTAGTGCACGTGCGTAATTAATTGAAAGCGCAGTAATTTATCAAATGTGGGTAACGAAGGCATTTGTTTGACAGAAATGCTCCAGAAAAACCTTCGAGTCATTTTAGCTTTAGCTTCTTTAACGGAAAAAAATGTTAAGTACAAGGTTTATGATTTCAAAGTCTTATTTTTAAGCTAATTTTATCTAAGCGTAGTTTACAAAGCAGACTTAAAATACAAAAAATTACGATTTAATTGGTGTGGGTACTAGATAATTCGCGTAAAAGGGTTCGGAGAATATATATAAATCGTTTGTACTTCTCATTTTATGTGTTATATTTACTTTTATTGTGAGAACAAAAAATTGAAATATTTTTTATAGCATACAGGGAATTTTATTGTCATGACTATTAACCAAATCTACCGATTTTTTTTTTTAAACTGTCGAATACTATAGGTCGTAGCGTACGAGGCTTTGAAGGGCAGGTTGCGTATAGATAGTTTGTTTTTAGATTTTTGATAACAGAAATGATGTGGAATGTCATTAAAATTCGTTAGGATGAAATGTGATGACCAGCTAATGATAGTCATTGTTTAATGTATGAACATTTATTTGCTGTTTAGGTGTAAATTGCAAGATCTACACATGCAAATGTTGTAGAGATTAACCAACAAACATTACCAAACTCCTACTGCCTTTTGATTGGTCGGTTCTTACTTGTATAACCATACTAATTGTGATCTCCGGTTTTGAAATAAGAAGACATTTTAAAAAGGTCGTAAATTGTATCTGATGTGTCTAAATTTAAACGTTAAATTCTTAAAAAAGCCAACACACACAAAAATAAAAGAAGATTTTAAGAACAAAATAAGGTAGGATCTTCTGTACATTGAAGTAAAAATTGGTAGTATTTGCATGTATTTAAAAAAATATGTATTTGACTTCATAAATGAAGAAAAATATGCTTTATTGACGTTTTTGGAAACTACGATCATTTAATAAAAGGATGTGCCTTTTAAAAATACATAAAGTACAGTAACAAATAACATCTTATTCAAAGAATATGTAATAATTATTTTAGTATTACGAAGTTATCATTATAGTTGGGGTATGATCAAATTCAATAAAGTCTGAAGGGCTTTTTATGATAGATTTGATTACACCACGATCGTAATGATCACCTCATAATATTCAAAGAAGGATTCCTTATTACTTATAGTTAAATAATTCTCCGTACTTGCATGATTTAATATTAAATATTGACAATTTTGCAGTATTTTCATTCCATAAAATAATGCAAATCTCTGCTTGCTCCTCAACAGTACGTCATTTGGGTCATTAATAGAATGCATTTGACTATAAGTTGCAAATTTGGTTCGAAGTGTTATCACAGACAAAGGCACTAAAATGTTACTATTTTTATTTCAGTTTTTTTTTGTAAGTGTTTAATTGTACTATTAGCATGTTTTAGAGTAAATAAAAGGGAAGAGAAAATTAATAGAGGTAACAAGAGAGAGACATGTCTGTATTTCCCTCACTCTACGACTGAGCGCCTCTTGTTTCTGCTCTAACAAAAACAAAGATAAGCATCGTAAAAAAAAAAAAAAATAATAACTGAACGCGGAATTTCACCACGATACATAACTTGATTGATATATAAAGGTTCTTTTTTCAAATATGATTTTACACGGAGGAGACCAATGTCGCCTTTAATCAAGAAATTTTTTCAATATTTTGTGAAAACTGGAAAAATTATTTTGTCTACGAACAGGATATTTTAGAGTTAAAGCACTGGTCGTCGCTGATGCATAATATAAGAATCTATAATGTCATTTAATTTAAAGTCTGATCAAGTTTTTAATTTTGAAATTAAAAAAAAATTATGGTCGCTTTATGTGTTTTTTTTCGATACATTTTTATATTTATACATGTAACTAAAACTTAAATAATAATATACAGTCCAACAATGATATTTGCACACAAACATTTTTTTTTAAAATAAATTAAATCGAATGAAATCCTACCTTCGGCTGTCCTTTCCATAACTTCTCGTCGTGAATAACATTCATTTACTGAAAATAACTCATAGCGAGATGCAGAAGTCAAGTGATAAATGGAGGTTAGTTATTAAGAATGAATGCCCTACGCAAAATTAACTCTAAGTTGTCTTTTATAACCAGCTGAAAATAATTATATAAATGTCTGATCGTTGGACCAAGCGCAGCATTACAAAATGAAGTCAGTATATTAATGCTTCTTAGTACATGTTTCACACCTCGAACAATGGATATTTGCTGATACCAAATGACTTTGTACACACCAAGTCCAGTGTTCACGAAGCTTTACGACACAATGGCCATGCTATTGTAAAATTAAATAAATATTTGCAAAACGATTTAATACATTTTCACTATATGGCCATATTGGCCCCAAATTAGGGCCTGAATCCCTGACCCACCGGCCATGAATTCACAATTAAGGTAGAGAATTTAAAGGACATCATAATTATGCGTTTAGTTTTCTCACTTTCTTATTGGGAGTAGAGAGAATTTCCTAAGATTTAATACATGTTTACTATATGGTCATATACGCTCCACTGTAGGGTCGGAACCCCTGACTCAGGGGCTATGCATTTCATAACATTGTTAGAGGGCTTTATTGATTTCATAACAAGGCATTTGTTTATTTTCCACATGTGTAGGAAAAGAGAGGAACTCTTTTTGAAAAAAATTCCTTTTTTGCTTATTTGGCCCCGCCAACGAGCAATCAAGATTCCTCTTATCCTTGAGACGATTCAAACAGAATGCTAACAATTGGTAACATTTGGACTTCTAGTTTAAATGACGAAGTTTAAAATGTAAAAGTATAAACGGACGACGCACCTTGCAGGGCGCAAGACGACGGACGAGACTGATGTCTACTTAGTGATCCGATGACCTAATCTCAATTATTTATCACGAAGACCGGTTCTTTAACTTGACTACACGCCTCAAACATTATAATGAGAGTATACACTGCTGAATAACTTCAATGAGATTAATATTTCTAAACCTGTTTCATTCGATTTACAAATCTAAATACGGTTGTTTTACTGTCTAATGGTATGTGTACTTTTTCAGAACATTTTGTGGCAATTTAATATAATTTATGCAAGAAACGCAGCTGACATTTCGAAGCTCTCTAAACAATGATCATTCTGCTGTGCTTCTTTTTTCTATTAATATAACTTGTAAAAGAACAAAGGGTCATAATAATGAGAACCTGTATACAATTTGATTTTTATATGTAACTTGCGGAGAAAACATCAAGATTTTTTAAAAAGAAATTAAACGAAAAATCAATATCAAAATAAAAAAATATTATAAGTACAAAAAACTCTGCAAATTAACCATGTTTTGGTTTCCAATTAAACATCGTATTCTGCTATAATAAAAACTCTCAGGTCCGTTATAAAGTTTACTGACAGATAGATAACCATCAACACACGTGTACAAATCACGTGGAGCTTATTCACCGGTGTGTAAAGCCATACACAGTATGCGTGCATGCTTCTCAATCGCAGTTGCAGTTGGTAAAAAGCTACAATGAATACAGAAAAACCGAATCAAGTTTCTGACACAAATTGCCTTCCATACAAAATATTCTTAAACCAGACTCCAGTTTTCACAATGCATCTTGCATTCGATAAATCATAATTAGATATCACTAATCAATAAGTTCATGAATATGCATAACTAATTTAATTCACAAAATTAATATTTAAAGACAATGATAGTCCACATGATAGTTATAGGTTACAGAACGTATTTCGACAAAATGGCACCATACATGGAGCGCATGGCAAAAAATCTAAACACGATTTATGAACAGTTACATCTGTAGCATAGTTTACAGTACTAGTATAGGTACAGGTAGCTGACAATGTAATTAAGGCAATAATTGACGAGTGTAACTCTTAAAATGACTTAAACCTTGAATTATGAGCATTCAGACCAGCATATGAAAACGCCGTGCGATAAATGGCGGCACAAAACATACAATAATTTAGTCATACGTAAAATCATTCGTATTCGATTTAAGTCTAATTGACGTAATAAAAATATACCTAATTTTTTTAATATTTGGATAAAAAAAAAAAAGAAGACGGACTACAACGTTTAGCTTTAAAAGTTTTGTGATAAATAAATGATATATTTTCCCAACAAATTAAACAATGTTAAAAAAGTATGGTCAAAATTTTAATTTCTATTTTTAACACCAAGGAAAATAAGCATTTTATAGTTCCATATTTGGAAGCTTCAGGTATCTTCTTACTGCAAATTACATATTGCCCAGTACCAACTGCATTGCTGTTATTTTTTTGTTTTGTTTTGTTTTTATTTGGGTTTTTTTTTTGTTTTGTTTGTTTTTTGTTTGTTTGTTTGTGGGTTTTTTTAATTTTTTTTTCATAATGCTAGTTTGATTCCCACGTTTGCATATATGCTAAAGTAATAAAATGCTGCGTTTATTTAGAAAAAACCCTCAAAATACTCCAAAGCCCAATATGGGCAGCTAGTTACATGTATCATATATAAACTGGTTGCCGTTACAGTCGCTGTTACTTACTGCTTATTCCATACTTTATCTTGCTGTGTGGTCTGTATATCTACAGAGAAGTGGCTAGGTAAAGGAAGTAACTGCGTCATACTAAATCGAAAAATTAAATTACTGTTTTGATTTAGACCCAAAACTTGGTAATTTCCGTTTAATGTGATGCCAATTCAATAAAAGTGGGTAATAGATTAAAGCTACCTCGACCCATTTTCACGTGATAACTAGAAATAGGCCTATATATATAATATATAATATATATAATAGCTTTAAAAACAGTGAAGTAAGGAACACATATGGTTAGTTAAAAAAACTGTACCTATCTGAACTTTGATGACATGTGACGTCATTTCTGAATGACGTCGCAAATTGCCGAATTTTTCCAACACACTTCTTTAAGAACTACCGATGATTTAACGAGGCCGAGTCTAATTTATTATTTCTACCCTAGACGATTGAAGTCGAAATGTATTTCTTTGCATTATTAATAGAGAGTGCAGCATTTAAAGATAAATGAAAAATTCTGCTGGTTCTGAAAATGGCTTACAACTAGTTGTTTTAATGTATTTTTTGGCAAATTGTTCGGAACATTGTTGCTGTGACAGAAATTGTCAAGTGCTGTCTGCTCCACTTAC
>WFKH01002636.1:14956337-14977154 GCA_016163765.1 Magallana hongkongensis | reverse complement strand
TATGTTGGATGGCTTGTTAACGCCCCCACATACATATAAAAAAAAAACAAAAAAAAACCCCATCAGCCCCTGTCTGATGGTAAGATAATAGCACCTGTTAAAATTGCCCTCAGCCCCTGTCTGATGGGAAATGAAGGTTATGTAGCTTTTGCTAAATAACCATTCAACCATAAGCCCCTGTCTGATGGTTGAACATTAAATGTATAAATTCTGGAGATAAGTATTAAAAGAAGGCTTATTGTAAAGAGTTTATTTGAAGGGTTGGAATTCTGACATATTTCTTGAAAGCTGATGAATGCCATCTACCCATGGTTTGTATTTGTAACTCTGAATAACCTAAAGTAGCTGCTGTACTAGCTGCTCCAATCCGAAAACTATGTGTATGGAACCGATGCAAGTTGAGATTGCAAAATGAAAGGACCCCATTTAGTTGTTGTGTAAAATACTGGCGAGATACCGGAGCATTATTCATGAAAGAAAAAAGTGGGTCTAATCCTGAGGTGTGTTTCCTGAGATTAAAATAATCTAACAAAGAGCGATATGGACACAGTTGGGAATTGGAAAAATTCTCACAAATGCGTAAAGTGGTGTTGTTTGATTTTGAGTGTTTAAAATGTGGTATTGTAATGTCCATGTAGTTTTTGTTGTGTAGTGAACCCAAAGTCACATTTTGAAACAGAAGAAAGTGTTGTGCCGAGCTTGATGTCTTTGTTATCTCTCCAATCCTTAGGAAAGCACAAAATGCAAGAATGAACATGGCTTGAAGCAATTTCCTAATAAACATAGATTTGGTGGTGTATTGAAGTGCTCTTGTTATTTGCATCAAGATTGAAGGTGTAATAGGAAGTCTTGCATCTCTTGATGGTTTAGATTTCTGGAAACCTTGGAGCATCTTTTTACAAATAAAGGGCTGTGTGATATCGGCATAGTTTCCCAGTTGAAACACAAAACTAAGGGAAGATACCAATGTACGTGTTGTTGCAGCTGCCAGACCTTTCAGATAACAATGGGCAAGGAAGGCAGACAAATGGCGCATCGAAGGTGGTAAACATTGCTGGTTCGGAAAAAAGGAACACACAAAATTATGGAAGGTGTTAAAGGCATATTTGTACGTTGTTATTGTGGAGGCTGACAGAGAACTACGTAAAAGTTGGTCTTCAGCTTGTTTTAAAGGCGCAGGGAGTCTTGAGGTACTGGGGTTGAATCTTGATCCATATAAGGAAAGCGCATCTTGAACTGAGTGACCTGTAAACGAGATAGCATATCAGCAGCTGTATTATAAACTCCTGGAAAATGACGAGCAGAAAAATGAATATTATTTTTAAGTGATAAAACCATCAGTCGCCTCATCAATATCATCAAGTTTGTGTCTTTAGATGAAGTTTTGTTAATGACTTGAACCACAGCGGAATTATCACAGTGAAGTACAACTGAGGAATTTTGGAAAGTGGAACCCCAAGTCTCAAATGCTATAACACTTGGTAGAAATTGACGAACAGAAATGTGATAATTTAGCCATTGCGTCTCAAATTTCCCAAGGAACCATTTCCTACCAAATGTGCAGCCAAAGCCAATGTTGCTGGCATCCGTGAACAAGTGCAGTGAGGACGAAGAATGAGAAATTCCTGAAGGGAAAAAGGCTTTGCCATTGAAGTTTTCGAGAAAAATTGCCCAGGCTTTAAGATCCGCAATAGCTTCGGTATCTAGTCTTTTCTATTGCTTGGGCCTATTAAGACCCATTGTAAGGTTAATAATTCGCCGTAAAAATGATCTTCCTGGCGGAACTACCCTACAAGCAAAATTTAGCAACCCAATCAATGATTGGAGTTCTTGGAGTGAAGTTGTCGTTTTGTTTTGAAATTTTCTTTTTTCTGATTTCATTGATTCAAGTTTATCTGCAGGTAGTCTGACTTCAAATTTTAGTGTGTCCAATTCAAGGCCTAAAATGTTAGAGTTGTAGTCGGATACACAGTTTTCTCCGCTTTGATAGGGAGTCCAATATCTCTAGCCAAAGTGTAAAACGCCATCAGTGCACCATAGCATGTTGATGAACGAGGTGTCTGTCTTTGCCAATAAGGCTCCCTTCCCTAACTGCTTAATAATAGCAATAGCTGTATCAATAGACTGATACTGAACTGTGCAGAACTCCTGGGAAATGTTGGAATTAATGGAGTTTCCCTCAGGGTAAGAAAGATGATGGATCAACCGGAATTCCCCAGGTGACTTCTTTGGTACTAATCCTAAAGGAGATACTTGAATATTGGTAAACGGGGGTTGAGTGAAAGGACCACCAATGCGATTTGCACGAAATTCTTGGTCGATTCTTTGGTACAAAATCTGTTCATTTCCATGGATTGATGATAAATTCTTTGAAAGCCGAAAGGTACGTTGTCCAGTGTAAGGAATTTTAAATCCAAAAGTATCTCCTTCCGTTAAAATTTTTATAAGATTTGGTTTGTAGCCTTGCAAATATTGGAAAAAGGGGGCAACTTTAATTGGAGTTTCAGTTTCCGAGTTGTTGCTTGCTTTGCTGGGTCGTTGTTTGTCTGTGGTTGTCTTTTGAATGCTGCAGTTTAGGGATAAAGCGCCTGGGTTTGGAGCAGTGTTTGCGGGGGTTTTTCCCAGCACAGTACTGGCACAAGTGGGGGTGGGGGCACTGACTTCTTCTTTACATGTTCCTTGATTATTGTACGAGTAGCAGTACTTATGTTTCTTACGAAAGGGCTGCTGCTTGTTAGGTTGGATCTGATGATCAATGCCCTTAATAAAGGCATCCTGGAAAAGCTCAATGTTTTTCACATGCCATAGACAAGCCAGAGGGTCCTGCTCCCTCCATCTTCTATATTTTTCATCGTAGGTGACTGCTGCCTGGTCCCCACAAGAATCAGCAATTTTCTTGACAATTTGTGCATAAGCCATTAAGGCGGAAGTCTCAGTGGGAAATTTCTCAGTGTAGACAGCTACAAACACATGAAACGCTTCCATCCACTTGTTGATGGTTTTAAGGGGATCATTGTCCTTAGCCTTTACAAAAACTAACTGGCCCTCCCTTTCCACCGATTTGTATCTATCGTTGTCCTCTGATGTTAAATCTTTAGGCAGTAGTGAGGAAAAGTTAACAAACACCCCACTATAGATCTTTGTTCGCACTTTCTCCTCAACACCGAGTGTTAAATTTGTAGGGGTCCTGGGGTTTTGAGGCGACTGAGGGACAGCTCCATCAAACATGGTTGTGCTATTACCTGCTGTTGTTGGTGGCAACAGCCATGATGTCCTCTAACAGTGATGGGAGAGCTTGATCCTCTTGTCTGGCAACTGCTGTTGTTGTTGTTTGTTGCTGTTGTTGCGTCCCCTGGAGAAATTGTCTGCAGGTTTCCTCAATGGTGGGAATGATTCTTGCCACACAAGCCTGGACTAGATCCTCCATTTGAGTGGACAATAATGGTCCTGCTGTCCCTGGGTCAGGATGACTGGATGTGGCAGTGGTTGATTTCCCGCGTCTTCTTCGTTTGGGTTGGGATGCCATCGTGCTATTTTAAGGAAAAAGAAACATTAAATGGACCTTACAATAAATAAAACATTTAAAAATATATATAGCTATAGCTAGTATAGCTGAGCTATTTTATTTTCCTATATCATATGTATCAAGTTATACTAAATGTATATCATTGCTAAGCATTTTGATTATCGAGTAATTTTCAGAAAGCAATGACTATGACTGCACAAAAAAAATGTGCCTAGACAATAGTTGAATAGATATTGACTGAGTTATTCAATGCAGCAGTTGGCTTTATATAGCTCTACATATTATGCAACATAACAACTGGCTTTATAAGCCTAGTTCTATACATTATTCAAAGCAAAACTGATTTATATATAAATATTATTTAGCTATAGCTAATATAATTGAGCTAGATTGTTTTCTTATATAGATATAGCTCTTTAGCTACATGCACAAAGTATATCGTAACTTTGATAGCATTTTGATTATTGAATGTACCTCTCAAGAGGCAATGGTTATGACTGCATCAAACTCATTGCGCCTTGGCAATATATATTGCACTGAGAGATTCAATGCAGCAGTTGGCTTGATATAGCCATACATACATTGTTTAATGCAAAAACTGGCTTTTTATAGCTCTACACATGTCATTCAAAATTGGCTTTATATAGCTCTATAAATTGATAGAACCGAGAGATTCAATGCAGCAGTTGGCTGAATATAGCAGTGCACATATCAATTAATGCAACAACTGGCTTTATATAGCTCTATGCATTTTTAATTCAAAATTGGCTTTATATAGCTCTATTTATCGATGTATAAACATCAAATAAATATACACCACTTTTAAACGGAGCTGGTAAGGATGTCACACAGTAGCATTTAAGCTTGAAGCACTGTAAATAGCATGGAGCTGCTAGTGAAATAGTCGAGTAAAATTCAGCATTAAACAATATTATTGTAAATTACCTGTGAAGGTTGAATGTATCAAACAAAATCAGATGAGAAGAAGGTCTTTTTGTAACTCTTCGGCTGAAAACAGATGATAAGTGTTATTGTATAATACAAGTACCAGGTAATCATATAAATTTTGCATACTCTAACAGCAAAGGGCAGTATGTTTTATAAACATAAAATTGTGTATACCTGTAACATTCAGTACAAATAGATTATAAATACACTTTATAATACAATAATTATAATCAACGAGCTTGACATATCTAAATTAACATGTTAACACGCACAATGCTTGAAGCCCCTGTCTTCAAGTTAGAGTTGACGGAGGAACAATCCCCTGAGCTGTCGTAATAGTTTGTAATGGCATCCATGAATAGGAGAGCCAGACTATTAGTGAAAACGCGCAATTTCCAAAACAGAAGTCCATGTGTCTGACAATTTGATCTCAAAAAGACATTTGCTATGTTTACTTTTTGAATGTAACTATCTGGAGATAGGTGTCTCGTTCGTTTCCTTTCAAAGAAACTTAGAATTGTCACAGATTTTACATGAAACGAAACCTACAATTGTGTAAGAAACGCAATGAGTTTGTTCAAAACACATTCCACTGAATCTGGTGAATCCAAGTCATTACCTCCTAAAATAACGATAAGATGGCGCGGTTGATTCTGTCTTACAATTGCAGAAAATTTCCTCAAATGTTCGTTATTGGACACAACACCGCCGCTTATTCCGAAATATTCCACTGTTTGATAATTCCCGAATATTATAAACATCGACTGAAGAACGCTTTGGTCCTATGAATTGTCTTAGTCTATTTACATGGGAATCTCCGATTACGAGTGACGTCATAATTGTTAACAAAGCTAAGGCCTAAGCGGGTTGACTTTGATAACATTGTTAATCAATCGACTCGCAGCATTCTAGTTTATGTATGCATATTAGTGTTGAATAATCGGAAAAATTTTAAAATCGATAATCGGTTAAAATCGGAGAAGCATAATCGATCAATGATCGAATTTATCAGTAAATAAATTATTCACAAAATTCAATTTCTGTTTAGCATTTTTTATGCATAGAACAAACTAAGGACAAAACATATTAAGTAATTTAAGTTTAATTTCAACATTTCAAGACAACTGTCTGTTGCATTAGTAACAAAAAATAACAATACAGGACTTGTCCAAATTAGCGTTTATCGGTGGACCATCCGTCTTTTTGAGAAAGCCAAAGAACTTCCACAAATCAGATTTTGCCTTCTCCGGGTAGGGAAATATTTCTATTTGGTTATTATTTATCTCTTCGTCGACCCCGGACGCCATTTTCTCTTGTTTCGTTTTCAATTGTATCATCGTATTATTAATGCGAACGTGTTTGTTTCGTTTTACTCTTACACATGTTTATTGTAGCGACAATCGATCATAAAAAATCATAATCGAAATCGGCAGCCCATAAACGATCGACAATCGATCGTCGGCGACAATCGTTTCACCACTAATGCATATGCAACTCATAAGTCATATAATCACAAGCAGTTTTTAGTACATAGGAATCCTTTAGTTCACATAGATTCTCTCACAGGCACAGTAATTCCGCGTGTACTTCAATAGATCCTCTTTGGCTTTACAACCGACTCTATCTCGATCTCTCCAAGAACAATGTAAATATTAGCTATTTGTCGCTCTAGAATTGTTCCGAGGAACCAGAGTTATTATAAGAAACTTACATTTCTTGGATGTTCCTCCTAATGAATTAAGTATCGTTGTTTTCTTATTCGTTTTTAAATGCAGTCAGTGTTCCTCGGAAATATAACTATACTCTGTCACGGGTTTTTGCTTCCACCACTTTTCGCTTGATATTTCGATAATGATAAATACCTTTGTGCTCAAACTACGTTCATCCACTTATATGAAAAATGTCCAGATTATCTGTTTTGAAACGCCCCCTCTACCGCTTCAGGTTTCAATACACATCCCAAAATAGAAAGTCTACGAGGATTTTGCATTGCATCAGCCATTAGTAAGCCCGGATGATAACGTTGAAAAATTGCGAGAGGTGTCCCGAGAACTTCCGAATGGAGAAAAGATGTAAACATTTCCCATTATAAATCTCCGTAAGGAATTTGTTTTCGTTCCTGAGTGAAAAAGGATAATTTGTCAATGAAGATATCTTGGATATTTTACATATCATCGATTTCAAACGTACTTCTTTCACAAGTATGTGTATTTTTATTAAAATATCATCAAAAAGTGATGGAAGCAATAACTTGGGACAGACTATAGTAATGCGCATATGCGTAAACCACAGTAGTTCGAGGATAAACAATTCGTACACAACATACATAAACAATTTATCACGATAAATTATGTTATAAGTTACAGGAAAATTGTCATTCATGCATGTAGTAATAGCACGTAATGAATTGTGTGTTATTCAACCAGTGATTGGAATTTGTGACCGTTCTTGAAATATTTGGGAAAGAAATTTTTAGGGGCCATCCTTTTATCTTCTTACTGGGTCCGTTTAACAAAATTTGAGTAATTTCCGAGAAATCGCGTGCACAAAAATCGTTAAGAAAAGAGGAAGAAAAGAATAGTAGAGGAAACAGAAACCAAAATAAAAAAAGGTTTTCCGTTGGAAACGAAAGCCCTTAATAAGGGAGCGGGGGAGGATTGAAAATTCAAATTTATTTAATTCACCTTGTAAAATTACTAATCAAAGGCATTGGATAACTACTGATGCTTTTTTGGCAAATGCAGATGAGTGTGATTTGCTTTCTGTCTCCATGACTTCTTGGATTTTGCTTAGTTGAAAGTTAAAAAAAGTTTTTAAAAATGTATAAGCATGTACTACAATCAGGTGTTGTACTATACAAAACATTCATTACGCAATCACCGTGCGCTTATTTTGGGGAAGAACAGTCCTGATCAGACAGCAAATACAAAATACAGCATATAGACGTTTTATATAAAATATATATGTATCAACAGGCCCTGATCAACTATTCGAGTGCGCGTGGAACCATATGCATGAGTCCAGTCGGTTTGAAAATCTCCGCAATCTACAAAGTAGTATTTTCAATCATGTGTCCTCTACTCGCTTTTCTTTTGTCCGAATCTATAGAAAACTCTTACTCATCGAATATAATATTTTTTTTTCCTCATAATTAATAACAGAAAAAAAAGTAATTTAATTAAATGAAAGAATAAAATCAGCAATGAGTTTGCTTTTTAATGAATCGCACGACAATTCAGAAAAAGTTAAACCGATAGTGTGACCGCTATTCTTTCACGGCCTGAACTAAACAAAGTAATCAGTGGTTCCTTCAATTCCTTCCGTGTTTGCGGACATCGGCTAGTTTTATCGTGCCCGCACCGACCGCATGCATGAAACATTGTAACAATTGAACTGCCTTATCTTGAACGGTTTTAAATTTTTTTTTTTAACTCGCTTTACTTTCTTCACCCTGCTTAATTCATGCATTCAACTTATATATCCTCGGCCATGAGCGAGGGATGTGTTTTGTAAGTGTATACTCAACGTGGTGGGTTTAACATGTTTGCAGTTTAATAACTGAGTTTTATCACCCCTGCGAATGTTATTGTCATTTAAATTTTAGACCACGTGGTTTCATTTGACCTTTCAGTTTCGCAGTAAAAATCGTGCCTCGTGGTTATAGTCTTTTTCATAGAATCTAGGTACTTGTAATCAAACATAAAATCTAGACGTTTGTTGATTTTAAACTTTGTCTTCATTAATTGGTCGTTTTTCATATCATATCCTACTTTGATTTATTTTAAAACACGAAAATCTATTAAGATGTATGTCTTATTTCATCATCTAGCAGTTATTTAAATTAAACGATGTTATTCAGAACAGAGTTATCGTTCGTGTTCAACCACTCTACACGTGGTTGAAAATATAAACACTGGGTTGCTTAATAAAATCATAGCCATGTTTGATGCTTGTGGTGTGCAATACCATGCTTTAAAAAAAAGAATGGGTGTCTGTTTTGTATAAAAACTTAGTATATCGAGCCATTTTCAAGGGCCATTCTGCATAAAATAGTATACATATTACATATTTTGAGAATATTATCCGAACACTTATTCTTCCGCTCGAAATTTCACAGGAACTGAACAAATCTCGGGGAAGTATCGTGAACTTTCATTCGAGCACCTTTGGATTTATTGCATACTTAGCAACGATAAAGAAAACATTCCGAACACATTCGCAGGGGTGTTTATTTTCCAACAATAAAACTGTTTTATGACATAAACAAGATCACAAAGAACACCTTTTCAATGACAGTCATACTATTTACCTTTTTTGAATTACGAAGCTAAAACAGCGTAGGTTAAGGTTTAATCTTTTTTTTCTTTATACACTTTAGTAAATCGTTAAATCGGAATTCTTTGTGTTTCCGGCTAAATAATGCATTGCAGCAAGTCGGAAATCTTGTGTACATGTATTATATATAACAGCAGACCGCTAGCAAGTCCAGCCGCGACCGATTTTCTTCGGCCGCGGTCGAGGGATCGGATACGTAATAGTACACATACACAGCTCGGAATCCAGCTAGATTTTAAATGCTGTGCAGTATAATAACTCAAATACATTGCAAAGAAGTAATTCCTTTATCCATAATGTGTTTCACTAGAAAAGAAATAGAATGTTTATCCATATAGTATCTCTTTCTCGTTTTACGAGACTGTCCATTATTAAAAAAAAAACTAAACGAAAGTGACTAAAAGTCCTCAAATAAAAGTGATAAAAAAGCTTGGGTACTTTAAAAAACTATTTAATAATATATTTAAGCATCATGTATGGAAGCTGGTACACTGTCTATGGTAGCTATATATCAGTTATACGCACAAAAACCTAGTTTACTTTGCAAATGAAAACAGATACATGGTAACAAGTCTAGCTTTTTACAATCATATTACGCGATAACCGAACAAAATATTATTGTAACGACATTCATAAGATCATAATAAACAACTTTTTCAGCGACAGCTATATCGAAATCTTAACCGCATTTGCGTTATAAAGCGAAAACTTTAAAGGACTCAAGGCCCCTAATTTGAAGAGCCAGCCCCTTTTTCTTGATGTCAAATGAAAGTTCTTGATTTATAAAGTTTTTTTGTTCTACAAAGTTTTACAAAATACTATTGAGAAAAGCGATATTTAAAGAAAACCACGAAAAATCACGACGTTTTTTTAACCTTAAATTTCGGTCTTTGGCGAGCTTCGGCGCTTTTGGTCACAGAACAATACATTGTATAAATGCCACATGTGAAATTTACAACCTTTCGTCTACAATCCCTGAAATTTTGAACTCAATATCCTAAATCGTTTAGGAGTTTACCATTGGACAAACCGACCCTCTGAAAATCGTTAAATTGTAAATATCTCAAAACCGGAAGTGATGTAATCAATAAAAAAAGTGCAAGAAGGTTCAAATCATTATCTATTATATCTGAAAGTTTCATGTAAATCGCTTGGGTATTTTTGGAGAAATCGCGTACACAAACTTTGTAAGAAAAAAACAATTGGGAAAAAGAAACCGAACTAAAACAATAAGGTTTTCCGTTTGAAACGGAAAACATTAATAATGAAAAGAAACCGAAGAAAAACAAAAGGGTCTTCCGTTTCCTAATAATAATAATAGGGAAAAAGAAATCGAACAAAAACAATAAGGTCTTAATTAGAGAATGTCAATGCCTTCCCTACGCACACACACACGCACGCGCGCGCGCGCTCACACACAAACATACACACACATATATATGTGTGTGTGTATATAGATAGATAGATAGATAGATAGATAGATAGATAGATAGATAGATAGATAGATAGATAGATAGATAGATAGATAGATAGTCTGTAAATCGGATTACACCGGAATCCAAGTGTTTTTCCCCTTAATATGGTTATGACTGTCAGTCAACATGCAACTGTGAAAAAACAGAATGTAATCATGTAAAAGGATGTAGAACTGTAAAAGCACGGTATTTCATAAAGAACTTAAAAAGATGTTCATAAATTGTAAACCCAATTATATCTTGCATGCATAGGGACCATTAAAAACACGATTTGGTATGAGTCATTCATAAAAATTTGCTGACAATAACAAAAATTTGATTTTGTTGCTGAAGAAAAAAATGGAACTAGGATTTGTTGTAATGGAAATAAGTGGAAAAGAGAGGAGAGGAAATGTATACGTAAGTAAACTTACACTCTTCTAAACCATTAAATAACATGAAACATGTTAAATGGTATTCTAACACACTTCAAATGATATTCATTGTTTTCTTAATTCATATTACTTCAGCTTGTGACAAGGTGTACACTGGCCAAAACTGCGAGATCATTTGCCCTTTCCCTACTTATGGTCTGGACTGTCAGTCAATATGTAACTGTACGGAGACCGACTGCAATCATGTACTAGGCGGTTGCAGAAGACATTCAACAAGTTTTGGTATAATAATAATCTTCAAAGTAAAGGAATCTTATCTTGGTTGAATTTTTAACCGAAAAGTTTGTACGGATTTATATTTTTTCAATTACAGTGTTGTTAGCCTTTAAACTGCTGTTGGCCAGTAATGACCACCGTAAAATGTGTGTTTAAACTATGAAGTTCAATAGTTTCTAATATTTCTTTAGAAACCCGTAAGCCACATACCCAAGTGATAGCCACATTGACTTATCGTTTGCTTTCATTTTACTGAATAGAAATTCTTTACCAAACATCTTTAAGTTATAGATAAATTCAAAGATCATGTAAAATGTACATGGTAGTAACACAGAGTCATTATTATATGATTTTCTTCTTTAAATGTGCATTTATCTGCCTTCAATGAAATAATTCATAATTCACTGGTAACAAGTCTACTTCATATGAGTTTTAATATTAGCCACAACAGTTAAATGTGTTTAATGTAGCTGTAAACAAATTTTAACAAAGGATATCTTCATAAATTCTCTAGTTCAATATATAATTTAATAATATGCGTATGTTTCAAAATTTTCAATATTATATGTGAAAAAAGATAAATTCAAGGTTGTGTTAAAATATAAGTGCGAACGATACTCAAACAAGCAATAACTAAAAGACCCATTATTTGAAATCTAGCTCTATCACAAGTTTATTATCAAAATTTTAGATTAATAGAATCATTCATTATATACTCGTGTGGGATAATGAAATTCACTATCTAACACGAGTATATAATGAATGATTTTTTTTCTCGCATTATTTTACATTAAAAAAACGATGTTTGACAACTTTCTGTTATGACGTTCAATAGATTACTCTCGGTCTATCCCTCCGCGTGCTTCAAACAGTGCAAGTCAAAATGAGAGCATACGACAGTTTTTTTTTTCAATAAAAATATGGTAAATTGTATTTAATTAAGCAAAACAATTACTTAATGGATAATCTCAATCCATCATTTTGCATTTCTCTACAGCAGACAACGTTTATTCACGTTCTAAAGCGGCGTAGTAAAACACAGTGTAAGACAGAAAAATCTCACACTGCTGTCTCACACTGGACAAACCGATCTCACACCGGTGATAATGCGAGAAAATAGAGACCTTTAGTTACTCGTTTCGGGCGAACTTGTACGTATGACGTCATCAAATTATTCGTACTATGCACACATGACGCGATATTTTTACGTGTAGCTACTCGTTTTGACCTTGTAGACAGAGACCTACACGTACACTGTAAGTAGTAAACTTGTGTGTTTGCTTTATGATTTTGCAACATCTATCAAATCCTTTGAATTCTTAATAGCAAATTTCATAAAAATATCATGTTGTGTAACTAATTTTCTACATGTTTCATTCAGTGAAAGAGTTGTGAACAATATAATGAGCCACTATAAAAGTTGTGCTTGCACGTTGTAAAGAACATGTTCATCCACGACATACAAACTTTTGTTATTTATTTAAATCAGTTTAAAGACAGTATTAAATACTTTTAATGAGTACTATCAGGTTGAATAAAAATTATTGTTATGATGCATTCACATTATGGTGTCAATTATACAATTTTTCACAATCCCGACTTACCCCCCCCCCCCACCACCATACCCCACCATACCCCACTCTCACATATCCGTATGAGAGGAAGGACATAACGATAGATATAGCTATTATATTTTTTTTTCCGGTTCAGAATAGCTCAAATCGTACAGATCGTCTCTTTTTATACCAAAACAGTAAAATAAAACATATAAATCACAATTTTGAAAAGTAGTCTACTTACAAATAAAATAGTTTTGAGTTGAGGGTGTTTATCATCATAATTATAATTAATTACACATTATAGAATAATCACTATATAGAAGTAAAATATATATAAAAGAGAGAGAAAAAGAGAGAGAGAGACAGACAGACGGACAGACAGACAGACGGGGGGGGGGCATTATCTTCAATCACCTATAGGCTAAGTCAGTCCTAAAATCTTTTTACAGTGTGTTACAACATCTTTATTCATCAAACACTAATCAATCAAAAACTTTCTTTTTGTAAAGTTTTTTTTTTTTTTTATCTTTAAAGGTTTTTTGATCGAGATACAGCATGCCAACGACAAGGAAGAAAATATTTAGGTTTTCGATAAAAGATGACATAGATTTGTTGAAAGAAATCTCAGCTATTAACCCCTTTACCGGTGACGGATCCAATAATTGGGCTGAAATTGCAGAAAATTTCATGATAAGTCACAAAGGCATTCTCTGGACGGGAGACGATCCACTCTTCTTATTTCCTATTTCAAGGCAGATGACAGGGGATTATTGTACAGGTACATAAATTAAGCAGTTTATCTCCTACCGGGGTACATGTATATAACGAATAAACCTTAAACGAGCAATTTTAATCATATTGCTTGACAATGTATTTTTGTTTAGTTCCAAAACATCTTTGCGTGATGTCCTGCTTTTACAATCTTATGCATACAACTGTTTTTTTAAAAGATCCGCAACTGAAGAGGAATATGGAGAGAAGGAGCAGCTTTTACAGGAGGTTGTGGATCTGTCTAAACAAGTGAATGTCAACAAAAAAGATCAAGGGAAGGAAGAGTGTGAAAAGGGAAAAAAAATTACGAAAAAGAGCAATTGAAAATTTATAAACAGGTTCTAGCTTAGTGGAGTGTTGGGGTTGGTTAAAATTATACTCTTTATTTCTTTATCTAGATATTAATATTTATGATTGTTTTCAATTATTTTAGCAATCTCTAACGAGAATGGCGCAAATTCGAATGACGACCTCTGCAGATCCCACGGTGTGAAGAGAAGAAAGTCCAACGCAATGATCGATTTCCTGCATTATAAGGCTGAGAGCGAGAATATCTTAAAGAAAAAATTCAGTTGGAAAAAAAGAAACTGGAGTTGGAGGAGAAGCGACAGCAGCATGTCCAAGAGAGGTTTCGCCTAGAGAAAGAAGAAAGAACTGCCATGATAGATTTGTTTAGGCAGCTCATCAACCAAAAACAAAACTAGCTGTTTAAAAGATGTGTATGTTGTATATTAGTGAATACAAATTTTACTTTAATCAAGTGTGTTCAAAACACAAGGTTAATAAAGATTTGACCTATTCATTGTTAATGTATTCTTCCAATGAAGGAGGATAAATCCCGAAGTACTGTGTCGTTTGATTGTAACACAAACAAGTGTGACAATAGGTCAGGAAAGCTCCCGCAGCGTAGTTCTTCCCGACAGGCTGGAGATAGAGTTTTAATTTTTTCCCGTAATCAAGAAACGCAAATGTTTGTATGACTTTGTTAAAACCCCATTCGACACATTGTCTAACTGCTGACATTTGCCGGATAAATTCCGCTTCTTCTGGGTTTATTCGAATACCTTTGACGGGCCCAATAACATATTGATTTACGGCGTAGGCAGCATCTCTATACAAGCAGTACGGTTCTCCTTTGGAGAATTCATACAACGTGGAAGTTCGTCTCCAAGATCGCTTTCTGTAAACATCGCTGCATCATGCCGCTTACCCTCAAAAGGCCCAAATAAATTTGCAATAAAACCATTGGGAGTGACAACTGACTGAAATTTGATACCATGTACATGTATCTGTTTATGCCCTGAAAATAGCAAATATTCATATAGTTCTAACCGAAATAAAGAAAAAACACTGCTCGTCGCTCAGTGCCGAAAAATTCAGTCTCGGTCCGTCTGGCACTAGCCGGTGGAATTTTGTGTGTATTGTGGATTCTAAGATGAGGAATTCCTCAAAATTTAATTGCCCTTCATCCAGCAAGTAAAGTAGATTTTCAGTGCTAAAATGGTTAATATGGTAAACAAATTTTTAAAATATGAAGACAAGTTGTTCAAAGAATTTACAAGCACTTCCGGTATTACGCATAACTAAAGCATTTTTATGTTTACGACTAGAACGTGTACCGGTACGTTTCACGTACACGTTATAAACTTCGTGTAACTAAAAGGTCTCTATTACCAAGTAACAAAACGTATTTATGGATAAAAGTAATAAAGTTAAAAATAATTGTTCTGTTTCTTCTGTTTCAGAACATACTATTTTTCCTCGTTAGGTCTTATTTACACTATGCTATCAACGGAATATATCACATCTAAAATCAGCATTTCAAAAAGTAAATATAAATCTGGAAGAGTCAAACTGTGATTGTAAGTATTAGTTTGGATGTTGCTTTACGAGAGCTTTATGAAAGCGGAAAGAGTTAGATTGTAAATTGTTAGCATTTTTTTAAACTCTCTATTTCGATTTTCTGAATGTAAAAATAATTGTGGGAAAATCAAACTAGCGATTATCTTAAACATTTGAATTCTAATAGTATATACATCAATATAATATAGTACACATGCAACTGTCTTTGAGAAAATGTTTGAGATAAAAAAAACTAGAACAGCCATAATTTCCTGTCGGAACATACCTTAATTACAAATTCCATGTATCATACTTACGTGTTACTAATTATACTCCTAAAAACCTTAAATATGATACCATAGTTAGCAAGTTTGTTTTGTTTTTTTGAGTCACATTTTTTTCTAAGAGATAACATAAAAGTTTTGACAGATTGCTCAGAACAAAACTGAGACTTGAAAATACATACTTATTTTTATTTTACATATAAAAAACTATATCGGACAATTTTATGTGTAAATGTAACAATTGCTTGTTTTTGTTTTCATAGTTTTCTTCATTTAACATAATGTTTTTAATGTTTAGTTAGTTTTCTATGTCTATATATCATCATCAACAGGCAATGCCGAAAAGGAAATCGGTCCATCAGCCCTCGACAAGGCGGCGGTCAATAAGCCCCCGATACTCAGAACTAGCATAAAGACATGCAGCCCACACAGCAGTGCCACTGCGTGGTCCTTATCTGCGCTCAACAGGCGGATAAATACGTGACGCTCAAATAATCCGCCTAGCAAGGCCATCTTAGCGAGCTCGACCTGACTTTGATAAACATCCAGGTAATCTGTCTTACATATCCCTTTGCCAAGTGACCAGTTACAATTTGAGTTAGGTTTCAATGCCTCCAATATGATTTAGAATTTGCACCAGTTAATAATTTAACAAGTGAATGCAAAATGCTTTAGTTTTTGTAACCAAACTTACATGTAATATCTGTCAGTTATACTATGTTCCAGAATATACTCAATACTATATATACTCAGAATATTGTCTAATTATTAGGTCGATGTTCATAAATACCTCAGGATTTAAGTGCTATTTAGTTAATAAATTTTAAAAAAGAAATTATATAGATGACACAATTTAATTGAGAAATCTTATATTTCAAATGTTATGTGTATAAATTTTGCTACAATTTGTCAGTGACAAAAACTGTACCCTGGGACAGACTATCGATATAAGGCAGCCATGCAATGACCTACAAATCCAAAACTTTATACGTTGACAATATTCAAGGGTACGTAATTATTGCCGATATATTCATAACATTCATTTATTCTTCAGCACTCCCTATGCACGAGGTCACTGCTTGAATTAAAAACATGCATAATAGATTGTTGTTGTTTTTTTTTTTGAAGTTCACAGTTCATTAGATCTTGGTTGCCCAACTAAGCTATTTAGCTTGGCTTGAAAAAAGATTAAACCAATGTATGTCATTGCTAAGGTTGACCTATAATTATGGTCGTCGTACATGCTAGACCCATCATCTAGAAACAATAGACCAAGATAGCAAATGTAAATTCTCCAAGCAAAATCGTTACTGTGTAATCATTAAATTTCGTGGGGACCAATTTTCGTGGATTGCTTATTTACAGGTTCATTGGGACGTAATTTCGTGTATTCTCTAACACCTACAAAAAGAAATATGACTTTATTACCCTAATTTATTTAGTCGTGGAGGATGGAAATTCGTGGATGGGAGGTACCCACACATTCCACGAAAAGTGAGCCACTACAGAATCTTATGATTCCACAGTAATCTGCATAGGATTCAACAATTCTGCTATAATTTCCTAGCTGATCCCAATGTAGGGGTAACTCCAAAGAAAAAAAATCTTAAAAAATCTTACTCGGGAATTGGATAGCAATGTGTATCCAAGACTAATTCAACTGTTCGTAATATGTGATGCATTTGTCTACTAAATACCTAGTTCAAGCTTTAATTAGAATAGTTATTTTCACATTGTATCTGCTTGGTAAAGAAACAGTTGGTTATGGCTATTTTTGAATGCTAAATGTTTTGCAAGGCAAATTGATTATGCAATCTCTGGGTTAAAGCAAGGCTGTTTATTATGGTAGTTTACAGGAAAACCCTTTTGTGGCTTTTTACATTTGCTGTTTTTATGGGCGTTCACTTATTAATGAGGTGACCCCAAATTTTTGTGCTGGGAGGCCCAACAACAAATTGTCATGGCTCCCCTTTATTTATCTTGAAAATTTATAAACATAGTACATGTAAAAAAAAATACCCCAATAATCTTTTAGAACTTTTCCTGATAGACACTTATTGGAAGCTACCATCACAATATAAAACAGTGTCATTCAGTCAACTGCATATTAACTGAAAAGTCTTGAAAGATGACTGAATGACAGAGCTATGCCTTTCAGTCACTTTTTCAGTAACCATTGAGTCACCTGAATGCCCGATTTTCGTCTTGTGCATATTACATAATATAACACCAACTCTTCAAATCGAGGTCAAAGAGAATACCATATGGACGCCCTGCTCCCCTTACGCCCCCCGGTGCAGTAGAAAAGACGTGGACAGTCGTTAAGGCGGACGAACTACTGGGGCCGACTGGGTTCTGATTGTTTTAACCATCAGATCTAATGACCGTAATATTAAGGAGGTTGGATGGTCAACAAATTTACCGATATCCCTCAAACTTTGACATAGCTTATTTTCTGCAATAAACTAACGTTTACATATAGTAAAGAAAAAATCCAAATATTTTAGCTTTAAAAATAGAGCATTTTCCTGTATCTTTATACCGAGCTTCTCTTCATAAGGAAGTTAATATAGCCTAAAAATGGCCGCGGCCATCGAGCTCATAACAAATTTAAAAAATACTAGATATTCCAGGATTTTATAGAATACTGTTTACTTTAACATAACATGGTCTAATTGAACTGTACAACATGTCTTTAATACTTTTTTACTTTGAGTATATTCGTATTAGATGTTTATGCTACTGTTTGTGTTTGTGATTAAATAATTATTTTGTAGTATTGGTTTTTCTTTGTTCCTATTTAAAATGAAAATTTTGGTGAAATAATTATGTACTTTTGCTATATGTCATGTGGTATGTGTTAACTTTGAGTCTACTGGCTTTTCATAACTTTTCATGGTGATTTGCTGAAGAGTTTGTCCAACTGTAGACTTTATGTAGATGATGAGTACCTCAAGCTTTGTGCCCAAATGTCTGCAAGAATCTTCAAACGCCAGTGCTTGATTACTTGTGTATTAGGAATCACCTATACAGGTACTAGTATTTGTAATATGTGAGAATGATAAATTGTGAGCTAATGTATCTCCCATTATGATATATTTCATGGGAGCTGAATTGCTAAATTATATTGAGATGACCGAAGAAATGATCAAATAATTGCATGATTATGTACAAACTTAGTTAGACAAGTCAGAGCTTACGATTCGTTTCACTTGTTGAGAGGAGCAGAGGGGATCATTATCAATAAGCTAGCAAAGATTTGTTATTTGCATGTATTCGGTTTTCAGAAAAATATATTTATATCAAAATAAAACTTGTGTAAGCGTCTCTTGCGTGTCCTTCATGTTGAAATATGCTTTTTTGGTAATGGTATTGACATTTTTTTAAAATGTTTAAACTGATATAATTACCGAGGTTAAGTTTTTTGCAATGCAGTAATGAACACGTTTTGGTCTGCATTGATGTATAAAAGCGCCTCTAGAATCGGCGTATATATCGGTCGTATAAAAGCGAGTCAAACTCATTCTAAAATATCTATCATGAATGAAGGATACGCAGTATATATTTACATCTACGTAGTCTTTTCTTAAAAGTCTTCGAAAACAGACCCATTTTTATATCGGTAAGAAAAACTGGTTAAATTTGTTTGTTGGTGATTCTGTACATTTATTTTCTTTCCAAAATAACTATTGTATTCTTTTTGTATGAATGACATATACACTTATTAATGTAGTTTTTACTTTCTATATGTTTAAATAAACCAATTTTACCGATAATACATTGGCTATTCTTTGTCAAAATTTCAACACCAAGCTCGTTAAACAATTACAAACAATTTACCTGTTTACCAATAGTGATATATAATAATTCCACATCAGGTGAAAAACATAATACATACATTGTAATCAAATAATGTTGTTTGAAAACATAGACAACATTGCCTTTTTTTTTATAAAAAAAAAAACAGATCAAAAATGAAGAAAGGGTTTAAAATAAGTCCCAGTATTTCTCAGCTCAGTGTAGAATTCATGATTGAGTTAAAATTTCCAATCAATTCATTTTTTAAGTATTCTTGTTATCAAAAGGTAGCCGGTAGTATTCCACTCATGGTAACAAGACTACAAGTGTTCTTGACTAACATATCACTATCTCTGGTTTATCAGTTACATGTAGATGTTTACATCCATTATGAAAATTATCTCAATATGATATTGTTACAACATATGGTTTTTCAAAAGTTTTTAAATTTTTAATTGAACATCGTGGACACGGAAAAACAGAATTTCTATCCATTTCACATTCAGAAATGTTTAAACATATTCCCAAAAGATAACGATGCTATCAAAGTTGTTCAGTTGTTATCATCTGTTGACCAAGTGTCACAAGTAGATGTTATATAATTCTGCTGGAAAACGTTTTTTTTAATTAATATTTGTGAGTGTAGCAGTATTATCAAGAGTTTTAATGAAACTGTGGTCTATTTCCCATAGAAATAGTTGAATAAATATGTATGCATTTTAAATATACAAAATAAAAGTTGGTGATTCTGTACATTTAATTTCTTTCCAAAATAACTATTATATTCTTTTTGTATGAATGACATATACACTTATTAATGTAGTTTTCACTTCCTATATGTTTAAATAAACCAATTTTACTGATAATACATTGACTATTCTTTGTCAAAATTCCAACACCAAGCTTGTTAAAACATACAAACAATTTATAAAAAGAGTTGTTTTAATAGATATATACTAAATTAAGATTAATTTGTTAAAAATAATTTTTTGGGAACATTTAAATGGTATTGTACCTTTTCATGATTTTATGATCATATTATTCTTCTTCAAAGTAGTTACAATATATTTGGCATTTTGATGCATAATAAAATATTGTAAGACATTAAATAAAATAGGTACGTTGCTATGTTGATGATAAGTGACATGTATATTTCCACGCCGAAATCATTTGTTGTGTTTGATTGACAAAACATTGATTATAACTTTTGTATTAAGCCAATTCAAGGCATACCTTTTATGCAATGAGAACACAACCTTGCCAAACAAAATTAAATAATTGAATTCAGTTGATGCACTTCATCCCTTCTTAGTCCTTGACGGTGATTGGTTTCCTTTATATAGGTATATATGATCGACAGTAAAATGAAAAGGACCATCGCTGCAAGAACTATGATTCCGATCAGTAGTGGTGACATTCTCTTTTGGCTAGCTGATATATCTAACCATCGTTTTTGGAAGAAAAAACCACACGCTTTAACAGAGCAGGAAATGTACATGTAAAAGTGAAACATTATCCATGAATTGAAAATACATTCAAGGTTTTGTTTGTAGTCAAAGCAATAGGACAGTATTTGTTTTTTGAGAGAGAGAGAGAGAGAGAGAGAGAGAGAGAGAGAGAGAGAGAGAG
>WFKH01002636.1:14938345-14956327 GCA_016163765.1 Magallana hongkongensis | reverse complement strand
GAGAGAGAGAGAGAGAGAGAGAGAGAGAGAGAGAGAGAGAGAGAGAGAGAGAGAGAAAGTATTGTGTTATAACCATGCAGGGTTCATCCTAATGATTTAGTGAGTGCATTTTGTTATTTTGTTTAGTTCTAAATGTATGAATTCTTTGTTTTACAAACCAAGAGACAACATGTATATTCTACTATACGCAACTTATCGAAATCTTTTCACTGATATCAGTATTAAATTTATAGATTTACTTAATCTAAAGTGAATAATATAATAAGACATCAAATTAGAACCATAAAGCAGTTTTTTTTTACTATTGCCATTACCGTTTTTGACGTTCTTGTCATTCGTGTCCATTTTTGATGAGCTAATTTGATTGTTTTCACCTAAATACAAAATATGATAAAATGCTGTAACAAAACTTTAACAAAATAAATTAAAAAACGGCGTAGAAACAATAATTATTAATATTATAAAAGATCATGCCATAATTAACTAACTCTCTCTCTCTCTCTCTTTCTCTCTCTCTCTCTCTCTCTCTCTCTCTCTGTGCGTGTATTCCGTATATTTATTTGTAAAATTAAGGTCATCCAATTAGTTAATTAAACTGTGTAAACTGTAAATTTTATAATGTATGATCGAGCTTAATCTCTAGTAAAATACCTTCCATATAATGTTTTCTACAGCCATTTATAAGATGACATTCTTCTGTTGAACAATTACACGTTAAAAGACATTTGGCTCCATAGAATGGATAATCACAAGGTTTATTGCAATCATTTCCGTAGAAACACAAGTCACATTCTACAATGAAGGTGGAATATCTATTTTAAATTTAGGATTAACAAATTTAAATAATTGTTTTACGTGTGGTATAAATTTACTTACTTGTACACTTCTGTTTTAATTCATCCCACTTATGTTCATAAGCGCAAGAAGCTCTACCTAAACTACACAATACCAAAGCGATAATATGCTGACCAGTTACATTAGAGCTTTAAAAAATGAACGAAAGTATTGTCCAAAATACAGTAATGCGTCAGTAAATAAGTAAAAAGTATTAAATGCTTACCTTTCATTAGATGTAGCATCAATGCAAAGTAGAATTAGAAAACAAACAGTGTAGGCAACATAACCTTTAGTGGCAATTCTCATTTTATCAGAGAGTTTATGAGCAAGTTTATCGAAGCGTAGATGTGAAAATGCGTTTTAAAAGGATTATATCGAATATTTCTAACATTTTAACTAGCCTCATGCTTCCTTCTTCCTTCTGAATTAATCTGAGCATAACAGAATTTGCATAGATGTTTATATATAGATATCCATAAATACACTACAAATTTATTTACGATAAAAATGGTCTTATTAACGCGAACATTTATTTAAGAAATCAGAAAAAAAGTGTTACATACTGTACATACATGTATGCATTTATGAAGATGAAAACTTTTTCCCTTTCAAATTGCATCTTTAACTTTCAAAAATGAAATTATAATATTAGTCAGGGCAGTATGTTTTGTAAGGATCAATTCATACAAATCAATTGCTTAATAATGGGGTCAAGTGCATGTTTGAATTTATATAAAATATGTGTAATTTTTACTTTTCTATGCACTGAATTATTTTACAGCAGTTTTAGATTGGTTTAAGGTTTTACGATTTGTTTCAAGAGCTCCTGGACCA
Organism: Magallana hongkongensis; assembly: GCA_016163765.1. NCBI lineage: Eukaryota > Metazoa > Mollusca > Bivalvia > Ostreida > Ostreidae > Magallana > Magallana hongkongensis. Next base: position 14,954,656 of record WFKH01002636.1, on the reverse strand, counting down.
GGGTCATAAAGTAACGGAGGAGGATGTTCTCATTGTGGCCTCCAGCTGACTCTCGCTCCCGTACAGCTTAATGTTTTATAGCCTCTAAGCAGATTTCCTTTTGATCAACTTCCAGAAAGGAATAGCGTCTTATCAATTTACTTCAATTTTAATTACTGTATTGTAATATTAGGATATTAAGCAAATTGCTTCGGCAATGGGTTTTCCAGGGACAAACAAGATGAGCATGTGAAATTCTCATTTGGATTATTATTCTATATATGTTCCCCTTTTTAAATCTTTTGAATTGGAAACTTGTAAGGGGCATGGTCACGATTTTGGTCAAATTTTATTTTTCTATTTTTTTTTAATGCTGAAGTAATGCATTTCTAATGATCGACCAAAATTTGAGATCGAGTCAGTCCTGGAGTTATAAGCAAGATACAGAGCTTACAAATATTTGTTATGTAAACAAGGTTTGTGCCATGTTTTTGTTTACATTGGTTTAATATACTGGTAAAAATTGTTTTTCAAGCTATTTTTTCCGTATGAAAAATAAAAATAAGCGTGTTTATTATTATTACATTGTAGATAAAACGCTTTTATATATTTTTATCTCAAAGTATAATTGTATTCAAATGTTTTACACAGTATTAGCACATTTATCTAACGAAGTTGTAATGGAAAGTATTTTAAATGTGTAACTTTGATTAACATATTAAAATATGTATTAACTGGGTACGGTAAACAGCAAAATCGGCCCCGTTTTCAAAGTTAATGAAATTTTAAATAAAATATTTGGAAAATTAACCGGTATCAAAACAGTTTGATTTTTGAAAATATCTTTTACGGTTTCCATATAATAGTTATCTAAACATAGCATTGTTTATAGCTATTCAATTAACCAATAACGTCATGACGTCATGAAATGTATTGACAACGTTCTTCAAATAATAATTATAGAAAGGATGTGCTGGTATATAATGTAAACGAGGACAGATTTCATTCATATTTCTTTGCCTTTTGCAGTAAGAAATTAATTATGTTTCATGTTATATAAATTTAAAACATCATAATATTTTGCATTCTCTCACCAGAGGTCGTGTTACGCAAGCTTCTCTTGCACCTCTGTCAAGGCCCGATGTAAATTAATGTACAAAGTGAGACGATGAGCAAAATGTAAATGGAATCGATGTATTTTTTTTTATCTAAAAGCATGATAATAAACAAATCAATTTAAATGTTTAATGCATGTGAACATCTTTCTTTCAAAGTTACTGTAAGAGCTTTTTAGCCCAGGTAAAAATTAATGCGGGGTACATAACTAAAGATCAATTCTTTTACAAGAACTGAGGCTATCTTATACGAAAACTGCACGATTACATTTTCTAGTTTGACGGAATTTTGAAAGACTGAAAGGGCAGTTTTTGCCTGCTCCCGATTCATCGCTGGTTTTATAGAAATCAGCAGCAGTGTCAACTCCTATAATCTTATAAACTTGCCCAAAATGGCTTTGCCGTTTCTTGTCCTCTCTTTAAGATGATTAGACAGGAGAATGAAAACAGCAATACCACGTGCTTGTCATCTTTGTTTTGAGCATGTGACAGACTATTTCTTCAGTGTTGACAGAAGACGGACAGACAGACACACAAGGGTAAAACGATATACCCCCTTCTCCTTCGGAGCGGGGGAATAATTATGAATTCATGTGAAGTTATCGCGCGAAGTCCTACTTTTAAATTACCTAACACTCAAGGGATGAGATCTCCGATGTTTTGAATAAATCCATTGGGAGGGGGTCAAATGATATTTTTTTTTTACATTTGTTTTGTAACAACTATATATATTATACTTTAGGTTGAATGTTTTAGAAGAAATTTATCAAAGAAACACTATGATTAATGTACATTTAGTAAGACACGCGAGTTATATCTTTTCAAGATAAATGAAATCGATCAATTGATCGAAAATCGGGGCACACTCCTCTTCGGTGATTTAATTCCTCCAGTTAATATTCCAGCTACATGAATACATATTTGTTTCAATCCAAACTGATTATTTTTTGTTAATAATGATAACCGTAACAGGTTTAGATCGATCAAGAACTAATTAACGCAAGTATTAAAAAGACATCCATGAACGATGTATAAAGTACAAGTATTTAATGTATTTTCTAGAATTAAAGTTGTCATTTAAAAAGCAATCACAGCTAGATCTATCATTAGTTTTAAATTCCTTCATTCTTACGCAAAATGTTAATTTTTTTTATAGTACTGTAGAATTGAACCGTACCTTGTAGTACCGGGATTTTTCAGCCGAGTTAAATTAGTGTGGTGGTTTTGTGTGTATTTAATATTGTGTATTTATTTGTTTATCTATGTGTGTCCATATTTTATTCATATTTCCCCTATTTGTGTTTACTTGTCGTATGGGTTTTTTCCTTTGATTATAACCCGTCCGGGTTAGGCGCGCCCGGGTCTATAGTACCCGACCCGGATTTGTTATTATTCAAGGAATAAGGAACCATTCTTTGAATATTATGAGGTGATAATTATGGTCGGGTGATCAGATCCAATAAAGCCCGAAGGGCTTTATGAAAGATTTGATCACGCCTCGACCGAAATTATCACCTTATAATTTTCAAGGAATGATTCCTTATTTCTGATATATTTTTATTTTTCAGCACTTGTATGATTAAATATTTGAATATAAATAAGCAAACCCCACTTGTGCCCCAATTAAACGTCCTTTGAATTTATTGGACCGTATAGTACAGAATCAATACGTAATGTTATTACAGGCAGAGACATTGAAAAATGTAAATATATAGTAGTAAATCAGACACTGATTGTTTACCGATTCAGTTGAAGTAATTAAATCAAACTTAAAAACTAGAAAAAAATCGGGCGTGATCAAATCTATCATAAAGCCTTTTGGGCTTTATTGGATTTAATCACACCCCGACCAAAATTATCACCTCATAATACTCAAAGAATGATCCCCTATTCCTTAAATATTTGTAATAACTTTGTACCAAATATATAGATCTACACAAATATCGTGTCTTGAACCTGACTTCTGAATTGATAATAAAACTGTTGTGAAATTTTAAATGTATCTATACAAACTCTCTTTTCGTTACTTTATGACGTCATTTGTTTACATTAGTTACGTCATTTATGTAGAGTACAACGGCACACAGATAACTGCATATTCATAATACAGCAAGTTATAAGAAATGTTGAGGTTTTTAAAATAATATTTCTTTTTATATTACTCATGAAATCAATATTGTATATTTGTTTTTACTACACAACAATGTATTGACCATTTTATCTGCAATACACGGCATGTAATTGTGAGTAATTGAAATACACTGTGTCTAAGGACTAATAAACTAATAAAAAATATTCCAATTTCTCCATGGAACCGTTATATTTTTCTTTAATTTAAGTCAGTTGTTACTATAAGTCGATTTTTATATTTACATTTTTTTTTTAGGCATTGTCATATTAAAGTAACTCATCTTACGTCTTAGCTGACCAATGAAAACATTAATTTTTTGTTCATCTTGAAAAAAGAAAATCATAAAAAACGAAAGTGGCCGCAGTCTTGTACATAACTTTTTCCGTTTTTATGTTAATAAGCAGTCTAAAATTGTGCTATTCTGAAATTTTGGTGTATGTACTCGAATGCGGCCTTATAGAAATATCAGATAAAACATTACAAAAACCCATATATTTTACAAAATCCGTAAACAAGGTCCGGTTTCGGAGCTTATAATAACCAAACGCACGTGGATTTTAGCAAACGAAAGATATTTTCATACATGGGGTGTTCTACATGAATTATTCCGGCGAACATATTAAAGATATCATGTGTTTGATTTTTCACATTTCGACAGGGCCGATATGTTATACTTAGCGTACCCAGTTCTTTGACAAATGTGTAGACTTCACATCATTTGTCGATTTCTAAGATGTCAGATGTGTTATTTTTGAGCATGGAGAAACAATTACAAGAATACAGAAGAAAATAAGTCTATTAATGATAGGTTAACTAGAATAAACATTCAAACAGCAAAGTGTGCTTCTTACGAAGGATTAATATCAAGAAACTGAAGAGTCAAATCTAAAGTATTTATCTCCAATAATTTGAATGATCAGTTTATATGCAATTTATTCTACGATATAATCTGATCCTTGTAAATTATTTAGCTTAACAAGCGGAAGTCGAACATTTATATGACGATGTAGCAATCCAACTCAATGTCATTTACTCGTCTCTTCATTTTTGTGAAAGGATTAGGTGCCATAACACATAGCCCCCTTTTTATACCACAAGCTTATCTTTTAAAAAAGATAGGTGAGCTAGCGCTGTACCATTTTTATACACAAAAAGGAAGGTTAGTGATGAACTTGGTTAATTTGCTGAAAATTTCCCGCGTGAATGTCGTTTCTTTGCTCGGATTTTTCCGTATGATAGACTCAAGCGAAATTGACCAATGAGAAATTATCTGTTTGTGCTTTGACGCAAACTTTTCCCGCTTGAATGTCGTTTATTTGTTTATAACAATCAGGCTTTTCCGTCAAAAAAGAAAAATTAAAAATTAAAAAAAAATTATCAGTGTGGCACTGCATTTTATCAATCGCTCTTATCTTTCCGACATACTCTGGAAAGATTTCCTGATGGGTTTTTTATGAGCTTGCCGGAATTATCTAGGAAGGTGGTATAACCGTAAGGAAAGCTAGGATTGACCATGCACTTGATCTCTACAATCTTTATGACCTAAGTTTTTCTTTTACTTTTATGTGTAGGTTAGACAATGAAATAAGAAACTTCAGATTCCGGATCATATCTATTTTTCATGATAAAACGAAATTGTCATCATAAAGTCTATCTACAGTAGTTTTCCCAGAATGCTCGATCGTTAGGGGGAGGGGGGGGGGTGGACTTACTTACTGGGAGCCGTATTTTAAATCATTAATCATTCTTGCAAATATAACGGTGTAAAATAACAGAAAAATATTTCTTGATTTTGCATTGTTCGAAAGTAAATAATGTGCTGGGTGACTGTGTTTAAAAGGTATATGTGCCGAAAGTAATAAGGTTGACATTTTTTGTCTGTATTACTTAAGAGGGCTCGGTGGTTGTTGCCACTTTTTGACTGTATTGATCTCCTTTAGAAAAAGAACTCTACATACAAATATAGGAAAATATATACATTTAAAGGTAAAATGTATGAATTTGTCTTTACTTAATTGCTCGACAAATCATATCTTAAAGTTCTAAGTAGATCTGATGGCTAATTTGTTCACCATCCATCCTCCTTAATAGCAAATGCGGTCGAATTTGTGTACTTAACTGAAGATCAATAAGGTTTCTCTGTATTAATTAGTCAAATCTGTTTACAGTATATTTCTTATAGATTGGTATTTGACGTATACGTTTGTTTAATCTTCAGTTTTAAAACATTTTACATTTGAGGAGATGTAATATATTAGAACAAAATAATGACGTTTCTTATTACTAAAGTACGCAAACTGTAAACCAAACTTTTATTCGCGACGACTTCATTTCGCGGATTATCGGAGACACATTGGTTCGCGACGATTAATTTTCTTAATCAAGATATAGATTATCTGAGAAATTAGACAGCAGAGACATTTGTTAACTAGTTTTCTGGGAGAATTATACGCGACGACGAAGCACTCGAGAACCTGGCAAAAAGTTTCTCGCACGCGAATAAAAGTTGCCATACAGTAATTATTTCTAGCTCGACATATAGTTTCAGATATTATATTTCACAGCTCAATTCTACTGCAAAGTGCTCAAACTGATATTCAGAATAGTCATTTTCGAAAATGTCATAATGTTATGAATACCATATCAATCGTCATATTATTGGTATTTCCTCAATTAAGGATTAAAATGATTTTATCATTCATCGTATATTTTGTTAGACCGAAAGTGGAAATTACGTCATCATCTAATGATACAGTCATTTCATGCGACAACTATAATGAAAACAACTTCCATGTTTTAAAATCGTAAATCTTAAAATATTTTTGAAAAGGCTTCTAACATGTTACTTGTATATCTTTTTGGCCAGTTATTTGTATTTCTTGATGCAATGCGATGTGAAGGGTATATATGAAACTTTGTAATTATTTAAGAGTCCGAAAATTTTTATGATGATTTGACTATTCAATTATTACTACATAAGTTCTGAAACCGTTATATTATTTGTATATGTACTAGAGGACAAGGAGAGACATGTTGCTTTGGATATCAATGGGATCCTATAATAAATAATTGTACAAGTGAGTATTTTTTTCGGTATCAAACAAAATTATAAAGTACTCGATCCACCTTAATACTAGTAATTAAATATAAGATGATGTACATATGTATGCTACATTGTTTAATTAGCTATATATGAAGAATTAAGAAATGTGACTTGTGTTTAAGGATGTGAGATAGGTTTTTATGGACAACTGTACGCTGCAATGTCCCCAAGGTACCTATGGACTGGACTGTCAACACAAATGTAGTTGTGATATTAAAGACTGCCAACATGTGTTCGGTTGTTTTAAAGGTAAGGTTATAAACTTTTAAGATAACATTCCAATCGAATATACAATAACATATTTCTTAAATTTACATTTATTTTATCTAGTTATTCTTCATATATCAATTAGTCGTACTTTTACATTGTAATGCATGCTAATTAAATGTAATTCACTAGACATTTCCAAATTTTCTTATCTTAATGATATCATTGTTTTAAAAAGCTTCAACACAGGCTACAAACAACATAACCTACGGTAGAGAAGTAGCAACGATTGAAAACAGTCACCAAAGAGGTAATTGAACTATCCAACACGATTTCTTTCCAGAAAATATATACTGAACAAAAAAGGAAAGGTATAGATATAAATGTACATTTTTCTTTACTTTTATCAAGGCACAACTTTAACAAAAAACGTCCTAATTATAAAAGACCTAAGCTTGAGTCTATTGTGATAAAGTTATCATGATTATTCAAGCGAAACATTTTTTAACTGTCAGTGAGTACAATGGGTACAACCCCTTGCTCGAGAAAGACTGACAACGTTTATCCCTTCTTGGCATAGAAAATTCTTGTCTTTAGTCCTGAAAGAAAAACTAAAATTTACTTAAATTTCAAGTGTTTTTTTTAAATGCCCCGATTATCTAAAGCTAAGGGTGCATATTCCGTAGGGATACTCCAAGCAGGCATGTCCCGAAACGCTATTGCAGAGACAGTCGAAACAACTCAGAAGACCATTTCCTTCCTCTGGAGACGTTTTCAAACCACTGGATCTACTGATGATCATATCGACCGGCCCGCAGTAGAAGACCTAGAGGTAGCACCCCTAGGGAAGACCGTCAAATCCGTTTGCTCCATCTGCTAAACAGTTTATTAACTGCGGTAGATACTGCTCACAATGCTTTAGGAAGGAAGGTTAGTCCTCAGACAGTGTGAAATCAACTAAAACATTAGGGTTTAAAACCCCGTAGACCGTAAAAGGGACAGAACCAACAGATCGGCACAAGACAAGAATCGGGCACGGCATCGCTTGCGCTTTCGATTGCAAGAATGGTCCAGTGAACTCTTTAGTGGTGAGTCTCATTTTAGGTTAAAATTTGCCGACGGAAGAACCCGTGTCTAGAGAAGACATGGAGAGCGTTTTGCTGGTTGCTGTGTGACGGAAGTAGACAGATTCGGGGTTGGTAATGTTATGGTTTGGGGAGGAAACAGCACAAGACTTGTTGTAGTGAACGGTACCCTGACAGCCCACAGTTACAAAGATGAAGTTCTCAGTTGTACTGCCATACCTACCACCAATGGTCCTGGTTTAGCATTCCAGCAGGACTCAGTTGTACACTAATGAAATGATCAATAAAAACAAATTGAAAAAAAAGGAATTCTCTAGTTGTTCGTGCCGTGTGTGTTGTACACACGGCACGAACAACTAGAGAAAATTTCTTGCAACTGGCGACAGCACTATAGTCTGTCCCAAGTTATTGCTTCCATCACTTTTTGATGATTTTTAATAAAAATACACATACCTGTGAAAGAAGTACGGTTGAAAACGATGAAATGTAAAATATCCAAGATATCTTTATTGACAAATTATCCTTTTTCACTCATAAAAGTTCACAGGAACGAAAACAAATTTCTTACGGAGATTTATAATGGGAAATGTTTACATCTTTTCTCCATTCGGAAGTTCTCGGGACGCCTCGCGCAATTTTTCAACATTGTCATCCGGGCTTATTAATGGCTGATGCAATGCAAAATCCTCGTAGACTTTCTATTTTGGGATGTGTATTGAAACCTGAAGCGGTAGAAGGGGCGTTTCAAAACAGATAATCTGGACATTTTTCATATTAGTGGATGAACGTAGTTTGAGCACAAAGGTATTTTTGATTATCGAAATATCAAGCGAAAAGTGGTGGAAGCAAAAACCCGGGACAGAGTATAGAAGAGGAATGGAATAATATTCCAGGACACGTAATTCGACGATATGTATCCTCAATGCGTCGCAAATGTCTCGCAGTACTGAATGCAGACGGCGGTCACACAAGGTACTAACTTGTGAAATCCAGTTTAATCCCCAGGGAAGTTCAAAGAAATGCTCAAAGCCAATGTGATTTTTAAAAAAAGAATATTGTTAAACAGTGGTACCTTATTATTATTACCAAGTATTGCTTTGTTTCTATAACTTTTGATAAATTGACAACAAATTATTTCGACTATACCTTTCTTTTTTTTTTTTTTTGTTCAGTATACAATCTTGTATTTAATAAATAAACATTACTGTTTAAATATATGGATTACCAGGTACAGCACTAGTATGTTGCATTGCTACCTTGAGTAGCATACGTTAGGCAGATTTGTTTAATGAAGAAAAATACCATTCTACTCCAGTTTTGCCCAAGACATGTGTTGTTTACATTACTTAGTAGTGTGGTACTTTAGAAAACAGTTAATTTCTGAAAAAAGGGGTCACACCAGAGTTTCATAACATTATTCTATCAACAATTTGAAACGAAACAGTAGTCTAAAATCAAAAGCACTACAACCTTCATTTTTCAATTTGCTTTTATTGATCATTTCATTAGTGTACAACTGAGAGCGCTGGTACCAAAGAAAGATATTACATGCTTATTTCCGGTAAAATTTACAATTATGTTATCGATGAAATTAATACAATTTCCGTTATAACTCTGCATTGGTGTGAAAATTTGTCAATGTGGTAAAAAGCAGCGAATGTATCAAAGAAACTTTTTTTCAAAAATATACCACACAATTGTTTGGTCTGTGATTTACCGGAATTGCAACATACATCATTTGACGTCTAACTTAATTAAAAGCGTCACGTGACTGCTAAAGTCACTCTTTCTAGAACTTTCAGGCAGAATTTGAAAACATTTGTTATTGGAAAGGCCAAAGAAATAACTGTTGCATTTTGTGACAAAGTAAATAAGTTAATGTTTTAAAGAATTTTTTTTTTCCAAACATGTGCCACAAAAATGTTTTGGTCTGTTACCCATATCATTTGGCGTTTATCTTGATAAAACGCGTCACGTAATTGCTAAAGTCGCATCTTCTAAAGCCTTTCAGGTATAATTGGAAAACATTTTCTATTGGAAAGGCCCAAGAAATAAATATTGCCTTTTGTGACTTTCGTCTATTTTGATCTTGTCTAAAGAGGACAACGATGTGGCCATCGTGTCTCTCTATAATGAAGCCTCTCATGTCTTTACAGACATTAATGTTAGTCCTTGCCTTTTATGGCCATTAACACATATAACTAAACCGTCAGCGAACAACCTTGTATCAGAATGAGTTATAGTGTTTACACAATTAAAAAGCTTTTGCTGTGTTTAAGAACTATCATTAATAAAAAAAAAAGTTCTACACTTTATCAACTTGTTTTCTGTGAAAATCCAAAATGCGCTAGATTTTCAAATAAATATATGTATAACTGTAAGGGTCAAGAGTTCAAACGCATTCAATTCATGTTTGTATCGTTTTAGATAAGAATGGATTACACTCAAAACCCAACCGAATGTGCGACAATACCTTAACGCGTACCAAATCAAAGATGACTCTGATGATGGCTGGAATTATTGCTCTTGCAGCCGTGGCTTTCATCATTTCAATTCTTTATCTTTTCATCCATCGACTGACAGAACGCTTTAAGTTGACAAATCACCTGAGGAATCTTTTCACATTTTTGACTTCTTCTGTAGAACCACTGGGCCAAATTTAACCAAACTTGGTACAAAGCATCCTTATGGGAAGGGAATTCTAAATTGTTAAAATAAAGGGCAAATCCCTTTTTAAAAGGGAGATAATTGCGAAACAGTGAAAATAGGGTGCATGTCTTAAAAATCTTCTTCTTAAGAACCACTGCACCAGAAATGCAAATATTTAAACCAAAGCTTGTATATATAATGAAGATTCTAAATTGTAAAAATCGTGACATCCGGACCAATACTGGGGCCCCAAGAGGGGTTCAAAGTTTAACATAGAAATATATAGGGAAAATGTTTAAATATCTTCTTCTCAAGAACTACAATGCTACAATTTGTGAGATTACTATGCAAGCATCCTCAAATAATGTAGATTATAAATTGTTAAATTCGTGACCCCCGGACCAATACTGGGGCCCCAAGAGGGGTTCAAAGTTTAACATAGAAATATATAGGGAAAATGTTTTAAAATCTTCTTCTCAAAAACTACAATGCTCCAATTTGTGAGATTACTATGCAAGCATCCTCAAATAATGTAGATTCTAAATTGTTAAAATCGTAACTCCCCGACCAATACTGGGGCCCCAAGAGGGGTTCAAAGTTTAGCATAGAAATATATAGGGAAAATGTTTAAAAATCTTCTTCTCAAGAACTACAATGCTCTAATTTGTGATATTACTATGCAAGCATCCTCAAATTATGTAGATTAAAAATTGTTAAAATCTTAACTCCCGGACCAATACTGAGGCCCCAAGAGTTGTTCAAAGTTTAACATAGAAATATATAGGGAAAATATTTAAAAATGTTCTTCTCAAGAACAACAATGCTACAATTTGTGAGATTACTATGCAAGCATCCTCAAATGATGTAGATACTAAATTGTTAAAATCGTGATGGCCAGACTATTACTAAGGCCCCAAAAGGGGTTCAAAGTTTAACATAGAAATATATAGGGAAAATGTTTTAAAATCTTCTTCTCAAGAACTACAATGCTCCAATTTGTGATATTAGTATGCAAGCATCCTCAAATAATTTAGATTCTAAATTGTTTAAATTGTGATCCCTGGACTAATACTGGGGTCCCAAGAGGTGTTTAAAGTTTAACATAGAAATATATTGGTAAAATGTTTAAAAAAACTATTTTAAAATGATACAAGGAACTGTTGTTCAGGTGAGCGATGTGGCCCATAGGCCTCTTGTTCTACTTTTACATTTAGTGTTAAATACCGGTGTTTGATGAGCAATGAATCGCATATAATCAGTTACTGTATACATTGTAAAATAATATTTTACTATTTTACTCTTTCTTGGCCTGTTGTGTGATTTTTCTGACTATCTTACTAAATAAATTTAATGAGCTATACTGTATTTGAAATCACTGAACTGTACTCCAGTTACATTTTATCAATAAGAATTTACAAAACTACAACTCTATGGAAATGTATCTTATAATGAAAGCACCACACCCAAAGTGCGGATTATTATATACCTTAAGTTTTTTGTTTCTTAAGTTGGAAAATAGTACTTTCAGAAACGTGTGTCTTTAAAATTTATGATAGCTCATTGTTAATGACTTCAGTCTGAAATCTATTGACTCCATGGGCAATGATGATTGCCCAAGAAGTGTGCCCATGTTGATAGCTCACCTCACGGTCGACCTCACTGGCCACGTGACCAAGAGCAAGGACCAAGCATTGTTCTGAGCAGTTTTCGAGGGCAGCGGACGTGAATCAATCATGTACGGTCTACAAGAACAGATTCCCACATGGAGATAATCCTGGTAAAATTCTAAAGGTACGTGAATATTCAAATAAATGTAGGTATTCACATCATGTTTTCTTTTTTATGTCGTTTGATGATTGATATTTGCATTTAACAGTCTGTTAAAAAATTAAATGCTTTTTATCTTTTGTAAAAAAGATATCCTTGGATCAAATATGAAAGTAATACATACGAATTTCATTTGTAACAGCTCAAGAGCTAATCAAACAGGTATTTTAGGGGTTAAAGTTGAGAATTTTGTTTGCCGGGGAGATAAAAGGATTATTTTTGGTAACTCTACTATGAATGTGATAGATTTGCATTTTCCCGGTATGGGGAGGGTGTAATTCGGATGCCTGCCACCCCCTTCCCCCCTAACTCCAAGCATGTAGCTATCATGACTATGAATGCACTCTTTAACGTTCTTTTGAAAACTCCTTTTCTTCACATTGCTGTTTTTTTTTTTTACATGTAGAAGAAACCCCTATATTTATCCCCGCCTGTGCTGAAACTGACAATGACGGAACGTAGCTGGGAAATCTGAGCAATTCAACGAATGCTCCGTTGAAGGAAGAAATTAGCAATGCGACTCGGGTTTAAATAGTAAGTTACACTGCTTTAGTTATAGTCAGAATCAGGTGGGGATGGGAGGGGGCAAGGGGATATCCCGCTCCCCCACTTTTTTCGAAGCTGAAATTTTCTCTTGATTAAATCTATATATATATATTTATTTTATATATATAGAAAATGAATTTTGAACGCACTGCCCCCTCTCCCTTCCTGCATAAGGATTTGAATGATTGGCGAGGCAAGATTTTGTTTTGTTTTTTGTTTACTTGTAAAGTTTCGGGGAAGTTGTGCCCTCCCCCCCCCCCCCCGCCCCAACTTTCAAAAACGATGATACGTGCCTGATAATTATAAACCCATAATATATTCATTAAAATTGAATGCTTAACAAACATATGGTAAATGTACTTCTATACGCAGCTGATACTTAAGTTCGGGTATGTTTAAAACGTCAGTAGGAAAAAAAGCCATCGAGAAAACAAAATTGTCAAACTTCAAACGGACTTAAATTATATTTTTACTAATTACATGTAACATATACATGTGAATTAGTCTTCATATGCAAGTGCAGGGGCTTTTCCTTAAAAAAAAACCCATAAAACTTTGTTTGTCCCACCAAAATAAACCTATGAAAAATCTTTAGAAGTGCAGGAAGCTTAAATCATAACAGCAAGTTATTCGTTACATGTGCGGATCTAGAGGTTAGGAACGATGTAGAGCTAAATGAAATAATATTAATTTACATGCGAATTGTTTTCATACAGCTCCCAACATATTTTTATTGATAGGGGGTCTACTAATACATACGCGAATCTAGAGGGGTTCATCTACGCCCCCACCCGAAGTATATTACAGAAATTAGGTCTTAACCCCCCCCCCTCCCCGGCAAAATTAATATTATTCCTCCGCACCCTCCTAAATAAAAATTCTGGATCCGCGCATCCAATATCATTTGTAGAATTCTAAATTCATTTGATTAAATGCATCCCCTAAATTCACCAATATCTAATTCAATTCAAATTTGCACGGCGTCAATTGCACTTAATCTATACATAACGGCGACTAAACTAATATGAAATCAAAAGTTCAACGTCTTAATCAAATCCATTAATTCATCTAGATCCTTTTCCCTCTTTCTTAATATCTACGGTATAATTGCATTTTTATCCAAAGTCGATCACCAATTACTTGCTTTAGGTCAAATCATCAAATTTTTTTTTAATTTGGTTTATTCTCAAAATATTACATCGACAGAAAACTCCATTTAAAAAAATGATATTTAAGATCAATTCTTTTTCTATGTATACATCAAAATCGTTGATAAATATCAAATAAGGCAATGATTTCGGATGACATAAACTTGTGGGGTTCTACATGTGTAACATCCCCCACCTCCTAACTATAACTACATCTTATTTAGTTTTATCGTTATACGTGTAGTTTGGATCCACGCATTTGGGGGAAAGGGGGGGGGGGGGGGCTTACTTGTAAACATTTACAGTTTTAATAATATGTGCATTGTATTAGTTTAATGCTATTTATTCAAATTTCAGATATTATATATCTAATATAATATTAAATAACTAATCAAAATTTTTACCAATTTTTATTTTAAAGTATCAACACTTTTGTAAAGGACAATAGGCATAATCAAGAACAAATACAGTTTGTGAAATGCTATTTTTTTCTGGCAGGTGTTATCTAGTCGTTCATTTTGTTGTACGTGGGCCGTGCTATACATGAAACGGCATAAAAATAGTCAAAATTTCAAATGTAAAGATTTTTATTAGATATTAATGAACAATTACTATCATTTACTAACTTATATTCAGTTTGAATTCAATTGATAGGAAAAAGATAAGCAAATAAAGTTTATGTTCCTTTGTTATTAAGAGGTAAGACGACTGCACTAGGTTTTTTGATGAAAATATAAAAACATAACATAATTGGAGATGAAATAGGCCATTTATTCAAATAAATGACAAAGATGTAAAAAAAACCCTGTAAATATTGAGGGTTTGCCGAAAATATTTCTTAGCAGATTTGAGCGCGTCTTCCCCAAACAATAAAGTCACGTGATCTGAGAAGCCACGCTGATTGGTCGAATCCTATAGATTTCTCAGAAACGTTTTAAAAATAGAACATTAACCCAGAGACAAACAAATACATGACCTTTGGAGCTTTTCTGATTGGTTAAAGTTTTTGCATAATGCAGGATAGTTAAATTAAGACCAAGACATAGCACCTGCTATTGCGTAACACTTGTCAAAAAATTTCAGATGAACAAACAGAATCAATAAACATATGAAGATTTACATGTAGATAAAAAGACATACATAAAATATCTTCACACGTCACATAAAGGGTATTATCGTTTGTCAATAATAATAACTATTTGGTTTTAAAATAATTGAAATGAGGGACCATCTACACTAATGAAAAATAAGTTTTCAAAACTTGTAGAAAATTGGATTTCGTTAATATGTGCATTTAAATGTAGTTACCGTTGTTTCAACATTTATTTTATGCTATTTTACACTTAAAAGTCCTTAAGAATAAAATCGACTTTACGTACTATGGTGAAATAAATGCCTACAATTTAAGTTTTCAAAATTTTTATCATAGTCTAAATCAAAGACAAAAAGCTTGAATTGAGTTATGACATAAATTGTTGAAAGCATTTTTAAAGTCATATTCTACATCATATTTCATATCCCCTGATAACCATAAGATACCCTAAAATCATTGAGCAGTGTATAGAGAGTCCATCATTGATTTTTTCCTTCAAAATTTTAAAGATGATAAAAGGTTGATCCTTATCTAGTAATGATAATCATATCCCATATGGGATCCTTTATTGCTTCAGAAAAACCTGAAATAGATTAATATCCTTTTAAGCTAATCATATACACCGTTTATTTTTTGCCAATTAAAAATTAAAATGCTTAAAGAACCGATAAAATCCTAACTTAAAAACTAAAATTTGTGCACAATGTTTTTAACATATTTGATTGCATATATATGAATTTGCTATATTTTCTTTATTCAATTAATTGTGAGATTGCTAGCACAGTTCAATGAACTTATTGATTAATGAACTGAATTAGTCCTCTAATTTTATCCATATGACAATTATGATAATTGTTACATGCAATATACCTGACATTCCAAATAAATAAATGAATAATGAATGAATAAATGAATGAATGAATTATTAAATAAAAAAATATATAAATAAATAGATCAAAAATATATCTAGGAAACACGTGTATCAATCATTTTATTGTATGTCACGGTTGACTGACTGGCCAGCTCACCATGTGAATTTTCCCGTGGCGACACAGTTCTGTGGCTAAAGGGACATCTATTTACTAAAGTATAATTTTTGCAACTTTTCAACATTAGAATTGTGAAACAGGTTTTAAAAAATGGTTTCTTCGGTGTTTCATGCGGTATTGACTATTGAAGTTCATGTACGAGGTGACTACATTTAAGATTTTATGAAACTTACTGTACTCATTTCTTCTCTTCAGGATAACCATGTTGTTACAGCAAATGAAGATGTTGAATGAAGGAAGACAACCGCCACCACTTCTATCATCAACATCATCATCATAATCATCATCAGCAGCAGCCGCAGCAGTTTCAACATCAAAGTCTTGCAACATGTACTAGTCTATTAACTTTTTTAAGTATAATTTGTTTAAGAGATATCGA
>WFKH01002636.1:14910243-14921179 GCA_016163765.1 Magallana hongkongensis | reverse complement strand
AGAACAAGAGGTATTAATTGTGTTGTGATAACAATTAAACCATGTCTTTTACGTGAGTTTTACCTGTATTTTTATGAAAATTAGGGGTGTAATTGCAGGTAATTAAGTACCACGGATCTAAAAGTGGGGATAATTTAATTACATAACTTTTCTGCTTTAAACTTACATTACCGCATATGCATCCACTCAAATACCATTTTTGTACCATTCTTGATTAAAAGTAATGTGTGATATTGTTTGAAAATTTCTATTCTCATCCCATATATTTATGAATTAATAATTATAATTTATTAGAAAATATAAATTATATTTTAGTGACCAAATATTCATATTCGAAATGCTAACTTAAAGTTTATCCCATTAAAAACAAAAACATTGATAACAATTTCTACTTTATTTTCTGATCATTCAATTCTTTTTAAAACATTTTAGAACAAAGCAAATCCTGTCAACTTTAATACGTACATGTAATCATTAATATCACACATACAAATTCACCATCCAGTCACAAGTGTTTTAGTCACACGACACAACCACATTATGAAATTTCACAACAACCAAAAAATATATCATTCATAATGACTTAATTGGTTGTACAATTAATTGTATGAACTAATTATGATCTTATTTCAGAGAATAATTAGCATGGTCTTCGAATAATCACCGGTTTTATTAATCATAAAATTCATCTGTTAATTGAATTTATTGTGCTATGTGCAGGCACTTCAATAATGCTTAAAATAAAATAAAACCCTCTTAAGTATTTTATTTAATAAATATTTCTGAATATTAACTTATTATTTACATGTATATTTTTCATAAATCATTCATTGTAAATAATGTATATCGATGCGAAACATCGTGGTGCGAACCATCTCAGCGCGAAACAGAATAGGTGCGAATCATCTTAGCGCGAAACATGTTTAGGTGCGAAACATCCAGTTACCCTAGAGTGTGTGTTAATGAAAACAATGCTAACAAATCGTACGCGGAATGTATATCTGCGTAATTATTTATTTAACTTGTATGTTATATAATTCGTTTTTAATGCATCATTTTCCTATACAGAAAGAAATGTATTTATGATAGATTTTATATTTACTTTAAACAAGAGTTGGATTTTTATAATTGAACCCGCTATTTTCTGTGATTTGATCTCGGGCTGCAATATTCGCGGCGATCGGCTAGTGTGTTTGATAATGAAAGCAATGTTAACAATACAGAAAATTTATTGATCATTTAAGCTCATAATTTTTGTTTAAAAAAATTAACTGGTCATTTTTATACATTCTATAAATGATGCAGCGATGATTAACAACTCGGCAATTGTTACTAAAAAGAAATTCCATGTAAATCGTTATTCGTATGTGTTCTTTCCCAAATTATGCCATTATCAGGTTATTCATGAAGATCGTTTAAAGCGATTATACGTTTATCATGTACATCGTTTATCCTTTCCTATCGTGTATCAATCCTATCCTATCGTGCGTGTATACTGTTCTATCGTGCGTTAATGCTATCGTATCGTGCGTGTATATTGTTCTATCGTGCGTTAATCCTATCCTATCGTGCGTGAATCCTATCCTATCGTTTATCTTGTAAAAAATAACGTTGCGGGTACTGTAATATTGAGTTAGGTTAGGGTTGGGGGAAATTATTATACATGTTTGAGTTTTAACTTGTGTGTTCCTATTTTGTCGTAATAAATTTATAAAGGGTTGTTAATCTTGGTTTTCATTTTCTTTAAGTTTTGTTTTATTATATCTGATTCATTTATATTGAGGGTAAAGTCAGTATCATGTAATATTTGGAAGTTAGTAAAGTTTAAAACTTAATGTAGAGGTCAAATTCATCTCAAAACTAAAATAAACACAACGCGAAGTACTGATAAAAAGCCTAAATATAATACAAGGCACTGACCTGCTACACACTAAAATAAAACATATAAATCATAATGTTGTAAAGTAGCCTACTTACAAAATAAAATAGTTTTGAGTTAAGGGTGTTCATCACCATTTACCAAAACAAAGTCTGTCTCCCAACCACCTCCTACTTCACAATACACTATCTATGATTAACCATCCATTATAGAATAATCACTACAGGGAAGTAAAATAGGTAAGAGAGAGAGAGAGAGAGAGAGAGAGAGAGAGAGAGAGAGAGAGAGAAGGGGCATTATCTTGAATCACCTATAGGCTAAGTCAGTCCTAAAATCTTTTTACAGTGTGTTACAACATCTTCATTCATCACGCACTCTGTCTGATCAATCAGAAACATTCTTTTCGTCAAGTGTTCTTTTAATCTTTAAAGTTTTTTTCGATCGAGATACTGCATGTCAACGACAAGGAAGAAAATGTTTAGGTTTTCAATGAAAGATGGCATAGATTTGTTGAAAGAAGTCCAGCTATTAACCCCTTTTCCGGTGACGGATCCAATAAAGGGGCTAAAATTGCAGAAAATTTTTGATACGTCACCAAGGCATTTCATTTCATTTCACTGTACGGGAGACGATGCAGGGAGAGGACCACTCCTCTTATTTCCTATTTCAAGGCAGATGACAGGGAAAAATTGTAGAGGAACTTAAATAAAACAATTTATATCTTACCGGGGTACATGTATATAACAAAAAAAACTTAAACGAGCAATTTCAATCATTGTGCTTGACAATGTATTTTTGTTTAGTTCCAAAACATCTTTGCGTAATGTCCTGCTTTTACAATCTTATGCATATAACTATTTCTTGAAAGATCCGGAACTGAAGAGGAATATGGCGAGAAGGAACAGCTTTTACAGGAGGTTGTGGATCTGTCTGAACAAGTGAATGTCAACAAAAAAGATCAAGGGAAGGAAGAGTGTGAAAAGGGAAAAAAATTACGAAAAAGAGCAATTGAAAATATACAAACAGGTACTAGCTTAGTGGAGGGTTGGGGTTGGTTGAAATTATACTCCTTTTTTCTTTATATAAAAATTTATATTTATAATTGTTTTCAATTATTTTAGCAATCTCTAACGAGAATGACGCAAATTCGAATGACGCCCTCTGCAGATCCCACGGTGTGAAGAGAAGAAAATCCAATTCAATGATCGACTTCCTGCATTAATTTTATAAGGCTGATAGCGAGACTAGCTTAAACACAGAAAAAATTCAGTTGGAAAAAAAGAAACTGGAGTTGGAGGAGAAGCGACAGCGGCCTGACCAAGAGAGGTTTCGCCTAGAGAAAGAAGAAAGAACTGCCATGAAAGATTTGTTTAGGTAGTTCATCAACCAAAAACAAACTTAGCTGTTTAAAAGATGTGTATGTTGTTTACTAGTGAATACAAATTTAACTTTAATCACATGTGTTTATTACACAAGGTCAATAAAGATTTGACCTAATTATTGTTTATGTATTCTTCCAATGAAGGAGGATAATCCCGAAGGCCTGTGTCGTTTGACTGCCATACAAACAAGTGTGACAATTGGTAAGGAAAGCTCCCACAGCGTAGTTCTTCCCGACAGGCTGGAGATAGAGTTTTAAATTTTTCTTGTAATCAAGAAACGCAAATGATTGCATGACTTTGTTAAAACCCCATTCCACACATTGTTTAACTGCTGACATTTGCCGGTTAAATTCCGCTTTTTCTGGGTTTATTCGAATACCTTTGAAGGGCTCAATTACATATTTATTTACGGCGTAGGCAGCATCTCCATAAAAGAAGTACATTTCTCCGTTTGGAGAATTCATATAACGCGCAAGTTCGTCTCCAAGACCACTTTCTCTAAACATCGCTGCATCATGCCGTTTACCCTCAAAAGGCCCAGATAAATTTGCGATCAAACCATTGGGAGTGTCAACTGATTGAAATTTGATACCATGTACATGTATCCGTTTATGCCCTGAAAATAGCCAATATTTATATAGTTCTAACCGAAATAAAGAAAAACACTGCTCGTCGCTCAGTGCAGAAAAATTCAATCTCGGTCCGTCTGGCACTAGCAGATGTAATTTTGTGTGTATTGTGGATTCTAAGATGAGGAATTCCTCAATATTTAATTGCCCTTCATTAAGCAAGTAAAGAAGATTTTCAGTGCTAAAATGGTTAATATGGTAAACAGATTTTTAAAATATGAAGAAAAGCTGTTCAAAGAATTTACAAGCACTTCGGGTATTACGCATAACTAAGACCGCGGAACATAAACTGGCAAAATTGGAAATATACATCTTACGTCAATTTCACCTGTTACAGTCAAAACATTTAAAATGGGCGGGGACAAATTGACGCGGACGTCTGAAAAATCATTGGATTGAAATTGTAGTTATAGGAAGTGTATTTTCAATTCACCTCAGCGATTCTAACTTGCTATATAAGCTAAAACGATCGAAAAGCGTGTGCAATGTTGGTGAATTTTCTGAAAACTTTCTAGAAGAATAAATATATTTCACTTATAATTATACAATAATATATTATTTTATTATAAATAAAGTTGAGTAAAGTAAATGTTAACAAAAACATTGTATAATGTTTTGTGGTCTTAATATCAGTAACGGAATTTTCATAAATATTTACGAACCTCAGAAATCTTCAACAATGTCAATATAAGTGATTTTCGTTAGTGTATGGCTAAATAAACAAAGAACGCGCACATCTATTCGTATAAATTAACCTAGAAGGAAAAAAAGATTTTTTTCTAAGTATAACTATAAATATAATTTAATAAATCGGAATTTGAATTATTCTCTTCTGTGAATAAACCCCGTATCAACAATGGCCTCACTTGATTTCAGACTTGTGAAGACTGATTCTATGAAGTCATCGGACCGATGCTTTGTCTTGCGTATAATCTGAGGATCTTCTTATATTTGCTCACTATTTACTTTATATTGATGAAATAAAATGATTTTCAATCGTTATGCCGATACGAAATAAAATGTATTTCAATCGCTTTAACTTTTATTGAATTAAAATGATTAAGTGAGAAACGCTGATGAGGATTGAAAATACACTTTTCAGTCTCAATCCAATGTTTCCTCGGACGTCCGCGTCAATTTGTCCCCGCACAATTTAAATGTTTTGACTGTAACGGGTGAAATTGACGTAAGCTGTATATTTCTAATCTTGCCAGTTAATGTTCCGCGGTCTTAAAGCATTTTTATGCTTACGGCTAGAACGTGTACAGGTACGTTACACGTACACGTTATTAACATCGTGTAACTAAGGGTCTCCATTACCAAGTAAAAAAACGTATTTATTGAAAAAAGGTAATAAAGTTAAAAATAATTGTTCTGTTTCTTCTGTTTCAGAACATGTTGTTTTTTTTCCGTTAGGTCTTATCTACACTCCAAGACCACTTTATCTAAATATCGCTGCATCATGCCGTTTACCCTCAAAAAGCCCAGATAAATTTGCAATCAAACCATTGGGAGTGTCAACTGATTGAAATTTGATACCATGTACATGTATCCTGACTTTGATAAACATCCAGGTAACCGTGTCTTACATATCCCTTTCCCAAGTGGACAGTTACAGTTTGAATTAGGCTACAATGCCTCCAATATGATTTAAAATTTGCAGTGTGTTAAAATTTAACAAGTGAATGCAAAATGCTTTAGTTTTTGTAACCAAACTAAATATCTGTCAGTTATACTATATCCCAGGATATCATCAAATCACATATTGTCTAATTATTAAGTCGAGGTTTATAAATACCTCAGGATTTAAGTGCCTATTATTTAATAAATTAAAAAAAAATAATATAGAATACACATTTTAATTAAGAAATCTTGGATTTCAATTGTTATTTGTATAAATTTTGCTACAATTTGTCAGTGACAAAAACTGTACCCTGGGACGGACAATAGATATAAGGCAGCCTTGCAATGATCTACAAATCAAAAACTTTATATGTTGACAATATTCAAGTGTACAGATTTATTGCCGATTTATTCATAAAAATTCATTTATTCCTTAGCACTCCCTTTGCACGGGCTCACTGCTTTACTTAAAAACATGCATGACAGGGTTTTTTTTTTTGTTTTTTGTTTGTTTTGTTTTGTTTTTTTTTTTTTATGAGTTCACAGTTCATTAGATATTTTTAGCCCAACTAAGCTATTTAGTTTGGGTTCAAAAAAAATTGATACCACTGTATGTCATTGCTAAGGCTGACCTAGAATTATGGTCGTCGACGTCGTACATGCTAGATCCATAGTATCCCCTAGAAACAATAGACCAAGATGGCAAATGTAAATCCCCCAAGCAATAGAATTATTGTGGAATCATTAAATTTCGTGGGGGCCAATTTTCGTGGATTGCTTAAATTTTACAGGTTCGTGGGGACGTAATTTCGTGTATTCTCTAACACCTACAAAAGGAAATATGACTTTATTACCCTAATTTATTAATTCGTGGAGGATGTTAATTCGTGGATAATAGGTACCCACGAATTCCAAGAAAATTGAGCCACTACAAAATCTTATGATTCCACAGTATTCTGCATAGGATTCAGCAATTCTGCTATAATTTCCTAGCTGATCCAAATGTAGGGGTAACTCCAAAGGTAGGCGACTATGAGCCATGGCTGCAAGATTTGACTTATTTACTGGTATAGATTTGGTTTAAAAAATCTTACTCGGGAATTGGATAGCAATGTGTATCCAAAACTAATTCAACTGTTCGTAATGTGTGATGAATTTGTCTGCTTAATACCTAGTTCAGACTTTAATTAGAATAGTTATTTTTACATTGTGTCTGCTTCGTAAAGAAACAGTTGGTTATGGCTATGTTTGAATGCTAAATGTTTTGCAAGGCAAATTGATTATGCAATCTCTTGGTTAAAGCAAGGCTGTTTATTGTGGTAGTTTACAGGAAAACCCTTTTGTGGCTTTTTACATTTGCTGTTTTTATGGGTGTTCACTTATTAATGAGGTGACCCCAAATTTTTGTGCTGGGAGGCCCAACAACAAATTGTCATGGCTCCCCTTTATTTATCTTGAAAATTTATAAACATAGTACATGTAAAAAAAATACCCCAATCATCTTTGAACTTTTCCTGATAGACACCTATTGTAAGCTACCATCACAATATAAAACAGTGCCATTCAGTCAACTGCATATTAATTGAAAAGTCTTGAAAGATGACTGAATGACAGAGCTATGCCTTTAAGTCACTTTTTCAGTAACTATTGAGTCACCCGAAGGCCCGATTTTCGTCTTGTGCATATTACAGAATATAACACCAACTCTTCTCTGCTCCACTGACGCCCCCGGTGCGGTAGAAATGACGTGGACAGTCGTTAAGGCGGACGAACTACTGGGGCCGACTGGGTTCTGATTATTTTAACCATCAGATATAATGACCGTAGAGCTAAGGAGGTTGGATGGTCAACAAATTTACCGATATCCCACAAACTTTGACATATCTTATTTTCTGCAATAAACTAACGTTTACATATAGTAAAGAAAAAATCCAAATATTTCCACTTTAAAAATAAAGCATTTTCCTGTATCTTTATACCGAGCTTTTCTTCATAAGGAAGTTAATATAGCCTAAAAATGGCCGCGGCCATCGAGCTCATGGCATAACAAATTTAAAAAATACTAGATATTCCAGGATTTTATAGAATACTGTTTACTTTAACATAACATGGTCTAGTTGAACTGTACAACATGTCTTTGATACTTTTTTACTTTGAGTATATTCGTATTAGATGTTTATGCTACTGTTTGTGTTTGTGATTTAATAATTGTTTTGTAGTATTGGTTTTTCTTTGTTCCTATTAAAAATGAAAATTTTGGTGAAATAATTATGTACTTTTGCTATATGTCATGTGATATGTGTTAACTTTGAGTCAACTGGCTTTTCATAACTTTTCACGGTGATTTGCTGAAGAGTTTGTCCAACTGTAGACTTTATGTAGATGATGAGTACCTCAAGCTTTGTGCCCAATTTCTGCAAGAATCTTCAAACGCCAGTGCTTGATCACTTGTGTATTAGGAATCAGCTATACAGGTACTAGTATCTGTAATATGTGAGAATGATAAATTGTGAGCTAATGTATCTCCCATTATGATATATTTCATGGGAGCTGAATTGCTAAATTTATATTGAGTTGGCCGAAGAAATGATCAAATAATTGCATGATTATGTACAAACTTAGTTAGACAAGTCAGAGGTTACGATTCGTTTCACTTGTTGAGAGGAGCAGAGGGGATCATTATCAATAGGCTAGCAAAGATTTGTTTTTTACGTGTATTCGGTTTTCAGACAAATATATTTATATCAAAAGAAAACTTGTGTAGGCGTCTTTTGTGTGTCCTTCATTTTGAAATATGCTTTTTTTGGTGATGGTATTGACATTTTTTTAAATGTTTAAACTGATATAATTACCGAGGTTAAGTTTTTGCAATGCAGTAATGAACACGTTTTGGTCTACATTGATGTATAAAAGCACCTCTAGAATCGGCGTATATATCGGTCGTATAAAAGCGAATCAAACTCATTCTAAAATATCTATCATGAATCAAGGATCCGTATATTTACATCTACGTAGTCTTTTCTTAAAAGTCTTCGAAAACAGACCCATTTTTTATATTGGTAAGAAAAACTGGTTACATTTGTTTGTTCATAATTATTTAGCTTAAATTATTGTTCTTGTTTAAGAGGGCTCTTGGCCATTTTTAGACTATATTGATCTCCTAATGTAGAAGAGTTCTATATAATTATATAGGAAAATACTTACATTTTTAAAACTAATATTTATGGAGGTTTCTTTAAAAATAAAAGTTAATACTTTAAAACACCATTTCTAAAAATTCAAGTTAGATCTGATGGTAAATTTATTAACCGCCCAGCCTCCTTTATACTCTTATATAATGAACAATCAAACCTCAAGAAATACATCCCATAATTGAGAAAATCCTTGTAAAGATCTGGTTAATCAATAAGTTTGATTTATATGTGCCATATCAAAAATATTATATAAATAATAAGATAATGAAAGATAATAAAATAATTTTCTTGCATTTAGACAATCATATAGCATGTTGACATACTTTTCTTGCATGTTGACCTAATTTACATGTACATGTATCTTGCATGTAGAGGGCAGAGATTAAGTTTGCCACCATAACATATTTAGCAGCGATTCCTTTAGTTATTATTGTAACCAAAAGTAATGGTGTCATCGTGAACAAAAATCGGATTTTTTTGTGCGTCCTGGATAGTTTAAATGCAAATAAAAGTAAAAAGAGTTTTGTTTTTTTAAATCAGAATCACCCATTCGCAATTCAGGAAAAATAGGATATGCAAACTGCAAACGTTGACTATGGATCTTTAGAAGACTCTGAGAGAAATAAGGTTTAAGAGAACCCAAAGTCAATAGCTCGGTTTGTTTTGTGGATATTAAAATGAAAACCACAAATATTCAGAGCTTCCGGTCTTTTAAAATATTATTGAAAATGTGGATGTTTGAAATTTGTTATGATGTAATGATGCAACAGTTTTTCCATGTCAGGATTCAATGTTTGACACATCCTTAAACAATATACCTAATTACCAATAGTGATGTATAATAATTCCATATCAGGTGAAAAACATAATACATACATTGTAATCAAATAATGTTGTTTTAAAAAATAGACAACATTGCCTTTTTCTTTCATAAGAAAAACAGATCAAAAATGAAGAAAGGGCTTAAAATAAGTCCCAATATTTTTCAGCTCAGTGTAGAATTCATGATTTAGTTAAAATTACCAGTCAATTCATTTTCTAAGTATTCTTGTTATCAAAAGTTCTCCGGTAGTATTCCACCTCTCATGGGAACAAGACTACAAGTGTTCTTGACGACTAACATATCACTATCTCTGGTTTATCAATTAGATGTTTACATCCATTTTGAACATAATTTCAAGATGATATTGTTACAACATATGGTTTTTAAAAAGTTTTTAAATTTTTAATTGAACATCATGGATACGGAAAAACAACAATTTTTATCCATTTCACATTCAGAAATGTTTAAACATATTCCCAAAAGATAACGATGCTATCAAAGTTGTTCAGCTGTTATCATCTGTTGACCAAGTGTCACAAGTAGATGTTATATAATTCTGCTGGAAAACTTTTTTAAATTAATATTTGTGAGTGTAGCAGTATTATCAAGAGTTTTAATGAAACTGTGGTCTATTTCCCATGGAAATAGTTGAAAAAATATGTATGCATTTTAAAATATACAAAATAAAAATTGGTTATTCTGTACATTTATTTTCTTTCCAAAAGAACTATTATATTTTTTTTCGTATAAATGACATATACACTTATTAATGCAGTTTTCACTTTCTATATGTTTAAATAAACCAATTTTACTGATAATACATTGACTATTCTTTGTCAAAATTTCAACACCAATCTCGTTAAACAATTACAAACAATTTATAAAAAACTTGTTTTAATAGATATATACTAAATGAAGATTAATTTATTAAAAAGAATTTTTTGGGAACATTTAAATGGTATTGTACCTTTTCATGATTCTATGATCATATTATTCTTCTTCAAAGTAGTTACAATATATTTGGCATTTTGATGCATAATAAAATACTTTTAGACATTAAATACAATAGGTACGTTGCTATGTCGAAGATAAGTGACATGTATATTTCCACGCCGAAATAATTTGTTGTGTTTGATTGACAAAACATTGATTATAACTTTTGTATTAAGCCAATTCAATGCCTTTTATGCAATGAGAACACAACCTTGCCAAACAAAATTAAATAATTGAATTCAGTTGATGCACTTCATCCCTTCTTAGTCCTTGAGGGCGATGGAATTCCTTTATATAGGTATATATGATCGACAGTAAAATGAAAAGGGCCATCGCTGCAAGAACTATGATTCCGATCATTATTGGTGACATTCTCTTTTGGCTAGCTGATATTGTTGACATTCTCTTTTGGC
>WFKH01002636.1:14891088-14902120 GCA_016163765.1 Magallana hongkongensis | reverse complement strand
ATATGTAAAGAAAAAATATAATACCGGTAGATACTGATTTGTGACAAAGCCCTTGCTCGAAAAAGGAAAGACTGACCACGTTTATCCCTTCTTGGCATAGAAAATCCTTGTATTTAGTCCTGAAAGAAAAACTAAAATTTAGTTCAATTTCAAGGTTTCTTTTTAAATGTCCCAATTATTTAAAGCTAAGCGTGCATATTCCGTAGGGTTACTCCAAGCAGGCATTTCCCGAAACGCTTTTGCAGAGACAGTCGAAACAACTCAGAAGACCATTTCCCTCCTCTGGAGACGTTTTCAAACCACTGGATCTACTGATGATCATATCGACCGGCCCGCAGTAGAAGACCTAGAGGTAGCACCCCTAGGGAAGACCGTCAAATCCTTTTGCTCCATCTGCGAAACAGTTTATTAACTGCGGTAGATTCTGCTCACAATGCTTAAGGAAGGAAGGTTAGCGCACAGACAGTGTGAAATCAACAGAAACATTAGGATTTAAAAGCCCGTAGACCGTAAAAGGGACAGAACTAACAGATCGGCACAAGACAAGAATCGGGTACGGCATCACTTGCGCTTTCGATTGCAAGACTGGTCCAGTGTATTCTTTAGTGGTGAGTCTCGTTTTAGGTTAAAATTTGCCGACGGAAGAACCCGTGTCTAGATTAGACATGGAGAGCGTTTTGCTGGTTACTGTGTGACGGAAGTAGACAGATTCGGGGTTGGTAATGTTATGGTTTGGGGAGGAAACAGCACAAGACTTGTAGTGAACTGTACCCTGACAGCCCAAAGTTACAAAGATGAAGTTCTCAGTTGTACTGTCATACCTACCACCAATGGTCCTGGTTTAGCATTCCAACAGGACGACAACACACACGGCACGAACAACTAGAGGATTCCTGAATCAAAACAACATGAATATTCTAGACTGGCCATCAATTTTTTAAATCTCCTGAATCTCCCGAATTGAACATGTTTGGGATGAGTTAGGTAGGAGAGTAATGATGCGCAGACCCCAGCAACAGAATCTCTTGCAACTGGCGACAGCACTAGAAGAGAAATAAAATAATAATCCAGGACACGTAATTTGACGATATGAATCCTCAATGCGTCGCAAATGTCTCGCAGTACTGAATGCAGGCGGCAGTCACACAAGGTACTAACTTGTGAAATCCAGTTTAATCCCCAGGGAAGTTCAACGAACTGCTCAAAGCCAATGTGATTTTTTAAAAAAGAATATTGTTAAACAGTGGTACCTTATTATTATTACCAATTATTGCTTTGTTTCTATAACTTTTGATAAATTGACAACAAATTATTTCGACTATACCTTTCTTTCTTTTTTTTTCAGTATACAATCTTGTATTTGATAAATAAACATTACTGTTTAAATATATGGATTACCAGATACAGCACTAGTATGTTGCATTGCTACCTTGAGTAGCATACGTTAGGCAGATTTGTTTAATGAAGAAAAATGCCATTCTACTGCAGTTTGGCCCTAGACATGTGTTGTTTACATTACTTAGTAGTGTGGTACTTTAGAAAACAATTAATTGTCTGAAAAAAGGGTTCACACCAGAGTTTCATAACATTATTCTATTAACAATTTGAAACGAAACAGTAGTCCAAAATCAAAAGCACTACAACCTTCATTTCTCAATTTGCTTTTATTGATCATTTCATTAGTGTACAACTGAGAGCGCTGGTACCAAAGAAAGATATTACATGCTTATTTCCGGTAAAATTTACAATTATGTTATCGATGAAATTAATACAATTTCCGTTATAACTCTGCATTGGTGTGAAAATTTGTCAATGTGGTAAAAAGCAGCGAATGTATCAAAGAAACTTTTTTTTCAAAAATATACCACACAATTGTTTGGTCTGTGATTTACCGGAATTGCAACATACATCATTTGCCGTCTAACTTAATTAAAAGCGTCACTTGACTGCTAAAGTCACTCTTTCTAGAACCTTCAGACAGAATTTGAAAACATTTGTTTTTGGAAAGGCCAAAGAAATAACTGTTGCATTTTGTGACAAAGTACATAAGTTAATGTTTTAAAGAATTTTTTTTTCCAAACATGTGCCACAACAATGTTTTGGTCTGTTACCCATATCATTTGGCGTTTATCTTGATAAAACTCGTCACGTAATTGCTAAAGTCGCATCTTCTAAAGCCTTTCAGGTATAATTGGAAAACATTTTCTATTGGAAAGGCCCAAGAAATAAATATTGCCTTTGGTGACTTTTGTCTATTTTGATCTTGTCTAAAGGGAACAACGATGTGGCCATAAGAATATTTTTCGTCGTGTCTCTCTATAATGAAGCCTCTCATGTCTTTACAGACATTAATGTTAGTCCTTGCCTTTTATGGCCATTAACACATATAACTTAACCGTCAGCGAACAACCTTGTATCAGAATGAGTTATAGTGTTTACACAATTAAAAAGCTTTGCTGTGTTTAAGAACTATCATTGATAAAAAAAAAAAAAGTCCTACATTTTATCAACTTGTTTTCTGTGAAAATCCAAAATGCGCTAGATCTTCAAATAAATATATGTATAACTGTAAGGGTCAAGAGTTCAAACGCATTCAATTCATGTTTGTATCGTTTTAGATAAGAATGGATTACACTCAAAACCCAACCGAATGTGCGACAATACCTCAACTCGTACCAAATCAAAGATGACTCTGATGATGGCTGGAATTATTGCTCTTGCAGCCGTGGCTTTCATCATTTCACTTCTTAATCTTTTCATCCATCGACTGACAGAACGCTTTAAATTGACAAATCACCTGAGGAATCTGCCTGATATAATTCACGTGTAAATGCTTAAAAACATAGAGTACTACTGAATTTATTTGTTTACGTAGTAGATAAATATATTTATATATTGTCTTTAAACCAACTTCCGGAACATAATAGCAAAAGTGAACTTATATAAGTCGACAAAATGTGAATTGACAAAAGGTTTATTATAACACACGCTCATTTATTTTACCACTATCTATATGCAATATATCTTAACATTGGGTGATTTTAAGTGTTGTAAATATTGTTCGGAATAACAAGCCAATTCCTTCATGATGTACTGGTGAGTGGTTTAATATTGTCGTTTCAATGTGTTTGTATACACAGGTGTAATCCCCACCCCCACGCCACAAAAAAAGAAAGGAAAAAAAAAAGAATAAAAAAGAAAAGTATTTTACAGAAATAATGTGGTGTGAAGCGATTAACTGTATGTTTTTAAATGCATACACGTATGTCACTATTTGTTTGAAATGTAAAAAAAAAAAACCCACTTACGTTCCCTGTTTCGACTCTAAACTAACCCCGATCCCACCCGCGAACCCAAAGCTTATGCGTGCATTTAAAGACAACGCTGGTACGCTGGCCTAGTCTTCATGTTGTTCTATAAAATCTTTTTTCATTTTTAATACATTGATGGAAAGCAAGATCCTTTGTGAAATTTGTACACATCTTTAAAAGCGTAAAACATGAATTCATTCCATTTACTACGTAGTCTCGCTTTCCCAAGACCCTCGCTCTCGAGACTTGCACGAGTCTATGGAGGGTAATCGTGTTCAAAAATCCAGTCATGTAAACTTGTTAATCCGAATATGCAATCATGTTGGTGTGTGAGCCTAGTAATGGATGTGTGTAATTCTGATCATGTAATCTATAAAACTCGGACATAAAAACTCTAAAGTTGACTCCGCAGACCTTCAATGTAATTCTTCCTACAGATGCACATTTGCAACTATAAAATGCTGTTTGTTATTTACATGTAACCTGTCACTATAATAGGCATTTTCCATCGGTAGTCAATGCGTTTATATCTCCGTTTTTCTGAAATAGCACAGTTGACATGTTACAAATTGACAAATGTAAAGTCTACAAGTTTGTCGAATTTTGACATGACCATATATGGAAACAGTGACGTCACCGATAGCTGCAGGAAAAGGCCTGCCGTAATCGCTGGAATGGGCACAGAATGAACAAAAAAAATATTACATATCATCATATTATCCCTGGATAACAACATTTTTTTAGGAAGTACGATTTTTCGAAAAATAAATTTATGCTCGGTGTCCATTATATCAAGAGAATCCAGAAAAGATACGAGTGAAGAATTCAATCGACATCAGATATCTTAGATCTGGAAAATTTTACCTATCATGACTTTGTTTAAATGTATACACGCATTTCTATTATCTTAGAGTTCGTACATGTAACAAATCGTTTTAAGATTTTGATTTAGATGAGGCATGAGTAGTGGCATTCCCCCCCCCCCCCCAACGGAAAAAAAAAATCTAAAGAAAGAATAAATTTCCTGGAATTAAAATGTGTATAAATCATAACAAAAATATTTCATTTTGTCGGTAATATATAAAAAGAAGGTGAAAATTAATTGGCAAAAATGTTTTGATTTCAAGCAATTATTACGGGATATAAGAATGGCGTCCTGAATGTCGATTCAATCTAGACACTCAGTGAAGTTGGTTAATCAAAATTTTCCGGAAAGCTTTATAGCTTTACAGCCACTTGTGAACATGTACTGATTACCATAAAGCAGCTACTAAGTTTTGTAAAATTACTGTCAATACAGTATATATTTTATAAGATTTAATAATTAAAACTTTACCAGTTCATATACCATCAAATCTGTTTAACCCACCTGTTCCTTAATTTCAGAAATTCGATTTTTCGAAGAAAAAATATAATTATAAAAACATAAACATACTAGTGTCCCTTTTTTATTTTTTCAAAACTTTCAATTTTTTTACAACATTTTGTACTTTAATTAATGATTAAAAAACTTTTTTTTATAACAGTTTCAGATTGTTTTATTATTTATCATGCACAACACAACAAAGTCATTCTGATATTTGAACAAATATATAGATACATACATTTTTCCGCGAAAAATTACCAAATTTCTTTGCAAGTCGTTTAATTCTAAATAAATGATGAATATAAAATTCACTCTCAAAATTCTTAGCATTCAGGTAAGCAATGAACCTACATGGGGCTTCACGGCGGTCTCCAAACCCCATGCCGCTCAAAACATATTCACCCCCTAGGAAATTTCTTGATCCGTCTCATTTCTAGAAAAGATTACGTATTCAACTTATATTTTCCAGTTTACATTACATGTCAAATTATTTAAACAATATTAAAATAGATATAGGCATTTTTTTTTTAGTAAAAGTTAACCCTTATCGTATTATACTTGTACCAGTGTCCATGGTAATTATATTACAGAAACTAGCGCACTCGTCTCACCGGCACCGATTTTTACAAACATTCACCTTTTCTTGTTTGGTCCAGTTTCAATTATACCTCAATATCTTTTTCTAAAAATAATATTAATAGTATCGTTCATTAGAACAGTTTAACTGAATTTTATGTTTATTTTAGTCCATTCCGGCGATTACGGCATGCCTTTTCCCGCAGCAAGCATTTTCCATATAAGGTCATGTCAAAATTCGACAAACTTGTAGACTTTACATTTGTCGATTTGTAACATGTCAACTGTGCTATATCCGAGGATAAAGATACAAATGCAGAAACTATGGATTAAAAATGTGCAAAGTTGAAGGTCAAATAAACCAACAAAAACAATTAAGCTGCAAAATGTGCATCATAGGAAGGAACTGAGTCAAATCTTAAAGTGTTTATGTCCGAGTTTTTATGGGCTACGCGATCAGAATTACAAACATTCATACTCGAACTCACACACCAACACGATTGCATATTTGAATTTACAAGTTTACAGGTCTGGATTTTTGAACACGATTACCCTCCATACGAGTCAAGTCTCGATAGCGAGAGTCTGGGGAAAGCAAGTCACTACAGTCTATGATTAGCGGAAGCATATTTGGATTTGGTGATAGCAAAGTTTAAAATAATTCCGGTTCAAATTCGGGTTTTTTTTAAAGATATTATTTATGATAATTTATTAATTAACGCTTTTAAAAAAGTTATTTACAATGTTACAATGATTTATATGATATATATAACAATTGACAGAACTATCTCGACCGATTCACTTGTATGAAAGCTCAACAAATCGAATCTTTAATTTTTATAACAGTAGGAGTATAGATATATATACTTGTTTAATAAATGCACGATTCTATAAATCAAATTGTTAATGTACATAATTATTTTTACCTTTTTCTACTTTTACTTTTGGTGTTAAATACCGGTGTTTGATGAGCAATGAATCGCATAATCAGTTACTGTATACATTGTAAAATAATATTTTACTATGTTACTCTTTCTTGGCCTGTTGTGTGTATTTTTCTGACTATCTTACTAAATAAATTTAATGAGCTATACTATATTTGAAATCACTGACAACTGTACTCCAGTTACAATTTATCAATAAGAATTTACAAAACTACAACTCTATGGAAATTTATCTAATTATTAAATTACCACACCCAAAGTGGGGATTATCATATACCTTATTTTTTTTGTTTCTTAAGTTAAGTTGGAAAATAGTACTTTCAGAAACGTGTTTCTTTAAAATTTATGATAGCTTATTGTTAATGACTTCAGTCTGAAATCTATTCACTCCATGGGCAATGGTGATTGCCCAACAAGTGTGCCCATGATGATCGCTCACCTCACGGTCGACCTCACTGGCTACGTGACCAAGAGCAAGGACCACGCATTGTTCTGAGCAGTCTTCGAGGGCAGCGGACGTGAATCAATCATGTACGGTCTACAAGAACAGATTCCCACATGGAGATAATCCTGGTAAAATTCTAAAGGTACGTGAATATTCAAATACATGTAGGTATTCACTTCGTGTTTTCCTTTTTATGTCGTTTGATGATTGATTTACGCATTTAACAGTCTGTTAAAAAATCACATGCTTTTTATCTTTCGTAAAAAAGACATCCTTGGAACAAATATGAAAGTAATACATACGAATTTCATTTGTAACAGCTCAAGAGCTAATCAAACACGTATTTTAGGGGTTGAAGTTGAGAATTTTGTTTGCCGGGGAGATGAAGGGATTATTTTTGGTAACTCTATTATATATGAATGTGATGGATTTGCATTTTCCCGGTATGGGGAGGGTGTTATTCGGACCCCTGCCCCCCCCCCCCCCCCCATTAACTCCTAGCATGTAGCTATCATGACTATGAATGCACTCTTTAACGTTCTTTTGAAAACTCCTTTTCTTCACATTGCTGTTTTTTTCTATTTTACATGTAGAAGAAACCACTATATTTATCCCCGCCTTTGCTGAAACTGACAATGACGGAAGGTAGCTGGGAAATCTGAGCAATTCAACGAATGCTCCGTTGAAGGAAGACAGTATCAATGCGACTCGGGTCTTAAATAGTAAGTTACACTGCTTTAGTTATAGTCAGACACGTAGAATCAGGTGGAGATGGGAGGAGGCAAGGGGATATCCCCCTCCCCCACTTTTTTTTGAAGCAGAAATTTTCTCTTGATTAAATCTATATATATATTATATATATAGAAAATGAATTTTGAACGCACTCCCCCTCCCCCTTACCGCATAAGGATTTGTATGATTGGCGAGGCAATGTTTTGTTTTGTTTTTTGTTTACTTGTAAAGTTTCGGGGAAGTTGTGTCCTCCCCCCTCCCCCCCCCCGCCCCAACTTTCAAAAACGATGATACGTGCCTGATAATTATATACCCATGATATATTCATTAAAATTAAATACATAACAAACATGTGGTAAATGTACTTCTATACGCAGCTGATACCTAAGTTCGGGTATGTTTAAAACGTCAGCAGGAAAAAAGGCATCGAGAAAACATAAATTGTCAAACTTAAAACGGACTTAAATTATATTTTTACTAATTAACATATCCATGTGTATTAGTCTTCATATGCAAGTGCAGGGGCTTTACCTTAAAAAAACATGTTTGTCTTTCAAAAAAAAAAAAAAAAACCCTATGTAAAATCTTTAGAAGTGCAGGAAGCTTAAATCATAACAGCAAGTTATTCATTACATGTGCGGATCTAGAGGTTAGGAACGATGTAGAGCTAAATGAAATAATATTAATTTACATGCGAATTGTTTTCATACAGCTCCCAACATATTTTTATTCATAGGGGGTCTACTAATACGTACGCGAATCTAGAGGGGTTCATCTACGCCCCCACCCGAAGTATATTATAGAAATTAGGTCTTAACACCCCCCCCCCCCCCCCCCCCCCCCCGCAAAATTAATATTATTCCTCCACACCCTCCTATACAAAAATTCTGGATCCGCGCATCCAATATCGTTTTCATTTGATTAAATGCATCCCCTAAATTCACCAATATCTAATTCAATTCAAATTTGCACGGCGTCAATTGCACGTAATCTAAACATAACGGCGACTAAACTAATATGAAATCAAAAGTTCAACGTCTTAATCAAATCCATTATCATCTAGATCCTTTTCCCTCTTTCTTAATACCTACGGTATAATTGCATGTTTATCCAAAGTCGATCACCAATTACTTGCTTTAGGTCAAATCATCAAAATTTTTTTTAATTTGGTTTATTCTCAAAATATTACATCGACAGAAAACTCCATAAAAAAATGATATTTAAGATCAATTCTTTTTCTATGTATACATCAAAATCGTTGATAAATATAAAATAAGGCAATGATTTCGGATGACATAAACTTGTGGGGTTCTACATGTGTAACATCCCCCCACCTCCTAACTATAACTACATCTTATTTAGTTTTATCGTTATACGTGTAGTTTGGATCCACGCATTTGGGGGAAGGGGGGGGCTTACTTGTAAATATTTACAGTTTTAATAATATGTGCATTGTATTATTTTTATGCTATTTATTCAAATTTCCGATATTATATATCTAATATAATATTAAATAACTAATCACAATTTTTACCAATTTTTATTTTAAAGTATCAACACTTTTGTAAAGGACAATAGGCATAAGCAAGAATAAATACTGTTTATATGCTATTTTTTTCTGGCAGGTGTTATCTAGTCGTTCATTTTGTTGTACGTGGGCCGTGCTATATATGGAACGGCATAAAAATAGTCAAAATTTCAAATGTAAAGATTTTTATTAGATATTAATGAACAAGTACTATCATTTACTAACTTATATTCAGTTTGAATTCAATTGATAGGAAAAAGATAAGCAAATAAAGTTTATGTTCCTTTGTTATTAAGAGGCAATACGACTGCACTAGGTTTTTTGATGAAAATATAAAAACATAACATAATTGAAGATGAAATAGGCCATTTATTCAAATAAATGACAAAGATGTAAAAAAAAAAACTGTAAATATTGAGGGTTTGCCGAAAATATTTCTTAGCAGATTTGAGCGCGTCTTCTCTAATTTACAAACAAACATTGAAGTCACGTGATCTGAGAAGCCACGCGGATTGGTCGAATCCTATAGATTTCTCAGAAACGTTTTAAAAATAGGACATTAACCCAGAGACAAACAAATACATGACCTTTGGAGCTTTTCTGATTGGTTAAAGTTTTTGCATAATGAAGGACAGTTAAATTAAGACCAAGACACAGCACCTGCTATTGCGTAACACTTGTCAAAAAATTTCAGATGAACAAACAGAATCAATAAACATATGAAGATTTACATATAGATAAAAAGACATACATAAAATATCTTCACACGTCACATAAAGGGTATTATCATTTGTCAATAATAATAACTATTTGGTTTTAAAATAATTGAAATGAGGGACCATCTACACTAATAAAAATAAGTTTTCAAAACTTGTAGAAAATTGGATTTCGTTAATATGTGCATTTAAATGTAGTTACCGTTGTTTCAACATTTATTTTATGCTATTTTATACTTAAAAGTCCTTAAGAATAAAATCGACTTTACGTACTATGGTGAAATAAATGCCTACAATTTAAGTTTTCAAAATTTTTATCATAGTCTAAATCAAAGACAGAAAGCTTGAATTGAGTTATGACATAAATTGTTGAGAGCATTTTTAAAATCATATTCTACATCAAATTTCATCCCCTGATAACCATAAGATACCCTAAAATCATTGAGCAGTGTATACAGAGTCCATCATTGATTTTTTCCTTCAAAATTTTAAAGATGATAAAAGGTTGATCCTTATCTAGTAATGATAATCATATCCCATATGGGATCCTTTATTGCTTCAGAAAAACCTGAAATAGCACTGATTAATATCCTTTTCAGCTAATCATATACACAGTTTATGCCAATTAAAAATTAAAATGCTTAATCAACCGATAAAATCCTAACTTAAAAACTAAACTTTGTGCAAAATGTTTTTAACATATTTGATTACATATATATGAATTTGCTATATTTTCTTTATTCAATTAATTGTGAGATTGCTAGCACAGTTCAATGAACTTATTGATTAATGAACTGAATTAGTCCTCTAATTTTATCCATATGACAATTATGATAATTGTTACATGCAATATAGCTGACATTCCAAATAAATAAATGAATAATGAATGAATAAATGAATGAATGAATTATTAAATAAATAAATATATAAATAAATAGATCAAAAAATATATCTAGGAAACACGTATATCAATCATTTTATTGTATGTCACGGTTGACTGACTGGTCAGCTCACCGTGTGAATTTTCCCGTGGCGACACAGTTCTGTGGCTAAAGGGACATCTATTTACTAAAGTATAATTTTTGCAACTTTTCAACTTTAGAATTGTGAAACAGGTTTTAAAAAATGGTTTCTTCGGTGTTTCATGCGGTATTGACTATTGAAGTTCATGTACGAGGTGACTACATTTAAGATTTTATGAAACTTACTGTACTCATTTCTTCTCTTCAGGATAACCATGTTGTTACAGCAAATGAAGATGTTGAATGAAGGAAGACAACCGCCACCACTTCTATCATCATCATCATCATCATAATCATCATCAGCAGCAGCCGCAGCAGTTTCAACATCAAAGTCTTGCAACATGCACTAGTCTATTAACTTTTTTAAGTATAATTTGTTTAAGAGATATCGA
>WFKH01002636.1:14879178-14890988 GCA_016163765.1 Magallana hongkongensis | reverse complement strand
GATGCCTCGTCTCGGTGAGCTTTGTAATCTGTGATTACCTATGTTTGCTATTTCGGGCTGGTTTATCGAAAATGAAAGTAGGTTTTTAATTAATTTTACAATAATGATTTAACAGGTAAAATTCAATTATAGCTTACGGACATCATATCACCCGTGTTGAAATACCAAAGGTGTAAGCAGTTACTTTTGTGCAGCATTTTATAGTTTATTGACAAAATGCCTAAATTTATAAGTATAGATAATACTCTGAATTCTGTCTACTGCTTCTTATATCGTTAAATCTGGAAGAAGAAGGCAGTGTTAAAATTTTAAGGGAAAATTAGTATTTACCAATATTTTGAGGTTCCACGCTACCTCCAACCCCATCCCCACGAATAAGGATTTCTATTTTTTTTCTTTGGCTTGTCAAGATGCTTGAGTCGATCTGCCCCCCCCCCCCCTCCCCTCTCAAAAAGGATGCTATATGTACTTGACTGAAATTTAGTTGTATGGCTTATGCATGTAGAGTCTCATATAATACATTATTCTTGTCGTATCTTACGGAATTCCTAAGATATATCTCAACCCTTGGACAGGTAGTATGGCGGGTAATTTAATACTTGTTTTATTTTGAAATCTGAATTAAAAACTTTAAAACTAAGGATTGAATCTATTTTTTCTATTTAGATTTTTTGATGTACACTCACTAAAGCATTTAGTTGAAGCCTTAAGGTGTTCTGGAACATCTGTCAAAATTAACGTGGATAAAAGTACGTTATATTCAAAATACTTTCACCGGTTTAGGTTTTTCAAATTTTACAATATTTGACCAAAAAATACGTTTTAAAATGTTTTGGAAAGGTAACTTATTAGAAAAGCCCGTGCGGGTTCGAACTCATGACTTACAGTTCGTAGTGAACGCTCTAACCCATTGCGCTACGCTGTTAGGTAACACTTTTGGAAAGAAAATATTGATAAATTTATGCTTGATTTTATTGTTTATATCGATAGGAAGTACGTCACAATATGGAGGTGTCCCATACCACCTTAAGACAAGTCAATGTTAAGGATGTTTTGTGAAACAGCTATGGCAAATCTTAAAGAACATCCGAAAGTTTGATGAAAAGTAAATTCGATTTTTGGTTTTTTTTTTAGCCATATTTAATAACAGCCAAATACACAGGTAACAGTCAGCAATTAATTCATTTTTTCCCATGAATTAGTATTTAACAGAGGAATTCTATATTTTTGATTATTCATATTCATTACAATTGTAGCCAACAAACAGAACCGGACATCAGTACCTATGGTGGAGCATGCGCATCAATAATAACCAGTACAAAGGATTCATTATTAAAAAGTTAGTTATTTTAACTAAAAATGCAACGACCTGTATTGTTCTTTAAGGCATTAAGATGCGTCCTTAAACTTGTGTGACTGTGTTTGAGTTGTGGAAAAAAATATTGACCCGACTTTGAAGAGAAATTCGTGCAACTTATAAAAATGGTTATCTTTATTGTCTATTTATGTGCATAGGCAGTCTTGCTTATATTGAAAGATAGTCAATGGAGCTTAGAAAAAAAAATCCATGGTTGGACCAAAAGACTATGTTATATCAAATGATAAAAGTTTATTTTGGACTTACATATTTATTCTTTTGAAGCTATATTAATAAAGTTCTTTGGTTTGTTGTTACTTTTGAGAGAAAAAGTTTGTGTATTGGGAACAGGGGAAGAGTGAGTGTTAATGACAGTTAAGTGAATGAATGATAAAGCATCGTCTCCCTCTCTCACTAACTCGTTCACTCTACTCTTCTCTCTCTTTCCCTGACTCTTTCACCTCAATCATACTCTAACGCCCCACTTTCCCCTCTAGACCATTCTCTAACTCCACTCTGCCAGTGGGTTAAGAGAGTGAGATAGAGGGGAGAGTAAGTGAGTAAAAGCGGGATGAGAAAGTAGAGCGAGTGGATGTAATGAGAGAGTAAATGAAAGAAAGAGATAAATAGAGAGGAGAGAAAAAGTAGGGTGAGAGAGTGAGGTTGGTGAGAGGGGCAAGATCGTGGGGTGAGTGAGGTGTGTGAGAGGGGCAAGATCGTGGGGTGAGTGAAAGGGTGAAAGAGTGGGAAGAGAGTGAGATGAGGGAGCAAGTGGAGTGACTAAGAGGGGAAGCAATTGGGCTGAGTAAGAGGGGGAGCGAGTAGGGTGAGTGAGAGGGTAGCGAGTGGGGTGATAGAGTAGGGGGAGAGAGTGGGGTGAGTGGAGAGGAAAAGTGAGAGTGGGAGAGTGAGTGAGGTAAAAGTTGGATGAGTGAGAGAGGGTCGAGTGGGGTGATGGAGGAAGGTGGAGAGAGAGTGGGTTGAGTGAGAGGAGAGCTAGTTAGAGGGGAGAGAGAGGGGGAGGAGGCAAGTAAGGTGAGTGAGAGGGGCGAGAGTGTCGGGTAAGTGAGAGGAGCGAGCGAGTGGACTGAGTAAAACGAGGAGCAAGTGGATGAGTGAGGAGGGGGGCGAGTATGTCATGTGAGCGAGAGGTGGAGTGGGCGAGTGGGGTGAGGGTAAGAGGGGAGAGCGAGTGGGGTGAGTGTTTTGGGAAGCAAATGCGGTGAGTGTGTGGAGGAGAGAGTCGGAGGAGTGAGGAGGGGGAGCGAGTTAGAGGGGCGAGAGTGTAATGTGAGTAAGAGGGGGAGTGGTCGAATGGGGTGAGAGGGAGCGAGTGGTGTGAGTGTGTGGGGGAGCAAGTGCGGTGAGTGTGTGGAGGAGAGAGTGGGGTGAGTGAGAAGGGGAAGCAAGTGGGGGAGTGAGAGGGTAGAGTGAGTTGGGAAAGAGTGGGATGAGTAAGAGGGCAGCGAGTGGGGTGAGGGAGAAAGTGGGGAGAAAGTGGGTTGAAGGGAAGGATGGGTGAGTGAGTGAGATTGGCGAGCATGTCGGGTGAGTGATGAGGTAGTAGGCGGGTTGGGTGAGGGCGAGAGTTGGTTGAGTGAGATGGGAGAAGGGGGAGTAAGAGGGGGAGAGTGGGTTGGAAAAGAGTTGGATGAGTGAGAGGGGGAGCAAGTGGGATGAATGGGAGAGGGAGCGAGTGGCTTGAGTGATAGGGAAGGGAGTTGGAGAGGGAGAGGATGGGGAGAAAGTTTGATGAGTGAGAGGGGAAAACGGCAAATGGAGTGAGATGCGCGAGAGTGTCGGGTGAGTGAGAGGGGGAGAGGGTAAGTGGGGTGAGAGTTAGAGGGAAAGCGAGTGGGGTGAGTGAGAGAGGGAGCAAGTTAGGTGATTGGGAGGGGCGGGAAAGTGAAGTGAGAGATGCAAGAGTTATGTGAGAGAGTGGGCGGGGGAAGTAGGGGGGGGAGTGAGAGGGTAGAGTGAGTTGGGAAAGAGTGGGATGAGTAAGAGGGCAGCGAGTGGGGTGAGGGGGGGGGTGGGGAGTGAGGGGGTGGGGGGGGGAGTGGGGGGGAGGGGGGGAGTGGGCGGATGGGGGGAGAGGGAGCGAGTGGTGTGAGTGTGTGGGGGAGCAAGTGCGGTGAGTGTGTGGAGGAGAGAGTGGGGTGAGTGAGAAGGGGGAGCGAGAGGGAGAGAGAGAGAGAGAGAGAGAGAGAGAGAGAGCAGGGTAAGTAAATGGGATGAGAGTGTTTAGGGATATGAGAGGGGCGAGATCGTGCATTGAGAGAGTGGGGGTGAAAGAAGGGAGTGGGAGTTTAGAGAGAGAGGGTTGAGGAGGAGAGAGTTGGGTGAGAGGGTGTGATGAGAGCTGAGATAGTGGGGTGAAAGAGAGTTAGAGAGTGGAGTGAGAGGGATGATGGATTAGAGTGAAAGTGGTGCAGGAATAGAGTAAAAATGAAGTGAAAGAGGAGTAAGAGAGTTGTGTAAGAGAACGAGAATCAGAGAGAGACATATATAAAAAGAGAACTGTGAGTGAGAGGGGCGAGAGAGAGGGGTTAGAGTGGGGTGATAGAGATAGAGCTAGAGGGGTGAGAGTTGGGTGAAAACATGCTGTATAAAAGGGTGAGGATGTGGAGAGAGAGGGGTGAAGAAGTTAAGTGATAGTGGGAAAAGAGAGGGTGAGAAGGTTAACTGAGA
Organism: Magallana hongkongensis; assembly: GCA_016163765.1. Lineage (NCBI taxonomy): Eukaryota > Metazoa > Mollusca > Bivalvia > Ostreida > Ostreidae > Magallana > Magallana hongkongensis. The sequence goes on along the minus strand of WFKH01002636.1, from coordinate 14,886,940 downwards.
GGAGTGAAAAAATTGGGTGAGATAATGCGTAAAATAGGATGAGTGTGGTGTGAGAGATTGGGTGAGAGAGTTCAATCAGAGTAAATAAAGAAAGAGGGGGTCAGAGAGGTTTTATAGTGGGCTCATAGGGTAAGGTTTTCGGTGTGAGAGGGAGTAAAAGAATGGTGTGAGAGGTTGGGGTGTGTAAAATAAGATAGGACATAATAACACATGACAAATGATAAGGCATCAATGCGAGGTTGAGTGAGAGGGATGAGAAAGTGGAGTGAGAGAGTGGAGTAAGAAGGATTAGAATAGGCAGAGAGAGGCGGCGAGTGAGGAGGCTAAGCGATTCCGATGAGTGTAGTGCGGGGGATGAGAGAATGATGTGAGTGTTTGGAAGGGTGGTCTTAAGTGAAAAAGTGGTGATAGAGTGAGATAGAGGAAAAATGGGGAGAAAGAGCGCTAAGTGGATGAAATAAGTTTGAGAGTGGGGTGAGTGAGTGAGTGAGTGATTGAGTGAGTGAGTGATTGAGTGAGTAGTAAGTGAGTGAGTGAGTGAGTGAGTGAGTGAGTGAGTGAGTGAGTGAGTGAGTGAGTGAGTGAGTGAGTGAGTGAGAGAAGGTGTGTAGTGAAAAAGTAGGAAAAAAAGGTGAACAATTTGTAAGAGAGAGAGAGAGAGAGAGAGAGAGAGAGAGGGATGAGATGGGAAAGTGGGGTGAGTGAGAGAGCAGAGTTGGGTAAGAGAGTGGGTAGAGAGGTGGGTGAGAGGAATGAGAGTAAATAGGGGTGAACGGATAGGATGAGAGAGGTACAAAGAGGAAGAGAATAAATGAGAGAGGGGAGGAGAAGGGGAAATTGGGAGTGAGAAGAGGATGGTTGGGTGAGGTAGTATGATAAGAGAGCTGGTAATCAAAGAGAAAAAGGGACGAGAGAGTGAGTTGAGAGTTTGGGGCAAGGGTTAAGAGTGGGTAGGGAGAGAAAGTGAATCGGGATGAAGGTGGGGTGAGAGTGAGTGAGTTGGGGCAAGAAATTGAGGGAGGGGAGTACGGCGAGAGAGTGAGTAAGGGGTGATGGAGTGAGTGATAGGGGAAAATAAAGTGAGGGTTTTCTGAAAGGAACGAGAGGATGATGGATTGGGAGAGTCGATTGATAGCTGGGGTTATGGATACAAGTAAAATATATGTATCATTACCAGTTAGGATTGATATTTGAAATCAGTTGATCATTGGGTTTTTTTTTATTTCATGCAAGGATATTTAATAACTACTGGTTTGTTGAAAAAAGTAATGATATCCGTAACAACATTTAAGTGGTATATCGCTGAAAACAAAATAACATCGGGGAATTTAAATATTTGAATGACCATTTATATAGCCGAACATGCGCATTGCAAAACTTTTCTTAAATAAATAGTTAGACTAATTTCAAATGCATAGGTAAATTACACGGGTAGGTTAAGGAAGCATATAAGCATATTTAGCGTCCTATTTTGACTGTTATATACAACGCAGCACTGTTAAGGTCTACTTTGTGGTCGCGCCGACCAGAAAGTACGGGAAATGTTAACTATGACATCACACAAAACAACAAGTCTTCAAAAAAGCTTAAAAATAAAGTAATTCCCGATTGTTATGGGTACGAACACATTAAACTACATTAAAAATTACCTCTGCATGCAACTTTGTAGTCAAATAAGTCCAACAACGTTGAATATAAACAACTGACCGATCGCGATGCACTTGTCGATGTGACGTCATACTGTAAATTTTGACGCATATTATGTGTAGAGAGAGGCAGATCAATCATTTTTTTAACATGGGAAAATGCATTTCATAAATGAACGGATCATAATCTTAAAACAATTATTATACCATTAAATCCTATTTATTATGCTTGTTGTAATCCAGCATGTATATATTTTTTAGAGCGTGTATTATTTCTTTTCTAGAGAGTTTAATATACAAGTTCGATCTGTTTGACATCGGGAAGCCTATATAAATCCGCTTTTTACAAGAGCACACACTTATCAGATTATTACGATCTTTTGGATATAAATTAAGGGAATGTTTGATTTATTAAAAAGTGCTGCTGCTTCGATGAAACCTATAGAATGAATTAATAAATTCGTAAAATATTAAGCGAAGGTCATATAAATTTCAACCGGAGCTCATTTCTTTGATATTTATTCTAATAAAAGATGAACTCTATACAAAGCAGCAGCACTTTTCAAAATCTACTAGATAAGTAGAATTTAATTATCATTCATTTTTTTAATTCAAATAAGGGTATGCCCTTGTAATATTGAAATGTGTTTATGACCTCCATTCGGAAGAATCAACACATATCACGTGGCTATCCATTCTGGGGACCACACTAAGTGTCATTCAAAGTGGCATTTACTATGCCGTTTCATTTAATATCACATTTATACCATGATAGAATAACTTTACATAAATATTTTGTAAAAATAGATGGATCGTTTTATGAACGTTTAAATCCGTTGATATTTTCATTGTAAGCCTTAACAGTGCTGCGAATATCGTAAGATTAAGTTACTGTTTTGGATCGGACCAAGAAATCAGTACATGTATTATTCTTTGAAATCGAAGTCAATGCAATAAAATCGGGTAGTACATTACTGCCCCATCGGTGCAATATCACGTGGTAACTATAAATAGCTTACGTATATTCCTTAACATAAAATGACATAGAACAACACTACCCCGCGGTTTGCAAAAAAAAACCCCCAAAAACAAAACAATAAACACATCTTGTGAAGGCAAAACATCTCAGTTTTATCAAAACCGCTGCTAGAATCCTATATTCTCCTCGATTAAATAGTTATTCATCCGGTTCTCAAAAAACTTCATAACTTGTATACAGTTTGCATGGAAATCCGCATGTTACATCAAAGCCACACAAAACACAGGATTCTAGCAGCAGAAGTAAAGCATTGATCAAACTATTGATACGTATTCAATTTGAAGTTCAAAATATCCGGGTTGTGTTGTTATAGTCGGATTTTTATATCGTAAACAACGACAGAGGAAAGCCTGGCCGAAATATAAAAGCAAAATTACATACCTTTTAGCGAATGATTGATAAAATCAACATCTCTTCCAATATTGTTTTGTTTAATTCTCAATAAATCACTCCAAAATACTTTATTAGAGTTCTTAGATTACTTATATTTTGAATCTGTTTAAAATGCTTTCCGATCACGGAGGTCAATCGACAGTCAACTTTCAGTCATGAGGTCATCAATGTGTAAATCTACGTAATACACTCTAATTTGTGAAAAACAATTGTCTCCAGTATTTTGTATTTGTTTTTGGTCTACATTTCGTTATTCAAATATTTGAATAGGTACTTAATAACTAAGATTAGTGATTTCACGGAATTACATGTAGCTCAGATTCCATATGCTTCCTTAACACCCCCGCGTATATCAGAGTTTCCAAAAAAATCAACCCTGCTAATAAGTAGTAAACCATATTTTATGAATGATTTGAAGATAACATTATACTTGAGCTTAGAACTTGATGTAAAAAAATATATATATATTTTTTTTTGTTAGCAGGTGTCTTTTTATTCATCAGTGGAACACTTGCATTTGTGCTTTAGCAATTTTGAGCAAAACGCCAGGCCAAATAATGATAAATTATCAAGTGACTCTATACAAACGTTAAAACGTTCAAATGAACGCCCCTCAAAATATTTTTTGAAGCTTAAAATAATAAAGAAGGTGTTGCAGTTCCTATGCTAATTTTCCCTAAAACAGTTGCAGATAAAATGGAAATTTTAAAGTTACAGAATATGAAGTAATTCCTTCTTTGCTTGCAACGTTGTATATAAAGCAGTGCAGAACATTATCTGGAAAGTTTATATTAACTTTTATAAGAACATTATATAAAATTGAAAATGGTTACACAGACAAATGTGGCAGATGTCATGCTTTATAAAAGGGGAATCCTCATTGTTGTAAAAAACTGCCTCCTTGAAACAAAATTAATTTAATGTTAACGTTTAGAGTATGACAATTTCTTGAAAACTGCCATTATATTTCCAATTTTTATTTCATAGAGGCATATTTTTTTAAAATCTAAGTTTTGGGTAAAATCCTTAATACCGTTGAAATCTAAGAACGCTGTGTTAAATTCCGCAAATGAAAGTAATGTCTAGAGTAGTCGAGTGGTAACGAAGTGAGAATAGAGAGTAGCCGTGTGCGACTTTTTTGATTGGGTTCGGATCCCGAAACAGTTGGACTTTTTTTTAAATATACATATTTATTTTAATCGCACGAAAAGGTAATGTATATAGAAAATTTAAGAATGTCAGAATAAAGTTATTTAAACGCTTGTTAATGTAATATTTTGCATGCGTGCTTATTTCTTTTTTCAAAATCACTTACTGTCCCGTCATAAACTTGAATTATAAACATTTTCTTCTTAACAAAGGATTTTAAAACAAAGTACGCATCAATGTAGAAAGTTGATGTTTTACCTTTTTTTATGAAATAACCGGGTATGTCGATTTCAAAAATACATGTACAGGTTGTTAACAGCAACAACAACAAAAATCATTAAAAAGTATGAATCGGTAATGAAGCAATAGGTTTATGAAAATATGTACGGACAAATTTGTTCCACCTTTTTATCTGGACTAGGCGTTTATCTAGATACTATAGAAATATGCAATGATTATAATAATTATTACAACTCTGACGGTTTTGAAGAGTCAGAATCAGATTTATTCATGGAGCTCCAAAGAATGATACTTTAAACACGCTGGACAATTGAAATCAATTGAAATATGCTAACAATTTGCTAACATCAAAATACAGAATATATGGTCATCTTCCTAACTGTATTTGGTGGTTGCCGTGTTCGATAGAAATGCGCGTAAAATGTTTGTGTGTCACTGTATTTTGCCTACATGCGGAACATACCTGCTGTGTAAATTTTGTCGTCTACGTAATGTGTCTATATTTAGATATCACTTTTCAAGCGATACGGATATTTAAAGGTCCTATTTACGTCAGGGAATATGCCACTGTTTTGCAACACTCTCTTTATTTCTCCCGCACGCATAACCCAAAAGATTAAGATCTTACTAAAATAATGATAGTTATGCAATAATCATACGAATTAGTATAAAACCTGTGTTTGAAATAAATGTATTGAACCAAAGTTTTATAAATATTTCATTAGATATATAATTCAACACAATGATGTGCGTAACTATGTGAATGTTGATTAAACAGATTTTTTGTGCATTTAATATTTGTTTTTCTATATCCGAATAAATATGTTTGCTGTCACTTACAAGCAACAAGATTCCAAAGATACATGCATTTAAAATTAACTTAAATCCTAAATATCCTTGAGATGTATTCATTAGAATTATATTTCCTGAAATGTGTAAGCAAATATCATGTTAGTCTAACAATTTTAGTTCAATCATTCACTGACAACAAGGAAACATGTTCAGGAAATATTGCATTGCTTTTTCACAATTGTTTTGAATTAGTAACAAACTTGTGAATTCTCATGGATAGTCAGTCCGTAAAAATAAAAACAAAAATATTGTAATCATGTTTAACGTTATTTTGGTGGCGTTTCTCAATAGTTTGTCTTCTGTTTCTACCTCTTTTCTATGTTCAGGGTAAGTAAAATTTTGAAATGAAATATTGATTTGTTCAACCAATATTACATCCAATTATAAATAGACAATTATTGTAGAATTGAGGGAAATTCTTGTTGCTATGGGTACCAGATGCATCCTGTTGAAAGAATATGTGTTCGTAAGTTATTCGTTGAAGAAAATTCATAACTTGCTTCTCATTTGTTGAACATTTTACCAACAATTAATGTTGTAACAATTCGATTAATGTGTTCTATTTTTTAATTAAGCCTGTGAATTAGGATACACTGGAAGGGACTGTGGATCCAAGTGTCCTTTTCCTTTGTTTGGACCCCAATGTCAAATGAGGTGTACTTGTAAAGAAGAATATTGTGACTTTGCCTACGGATGTAGCCATCCTCCACCAGACGGTATAGAACATTTGTACTAGTATATACATGTATCTTATTCCTATGTATGGGTTAATTTGTTTTCATTTCCGTAGTGTTTACGACTAAAATTTTATTGATAAGTTTGGGAAAAAATAGTATCGTCAAAGACACACAGTGTCCTCTTCTTGATTGCATATGTACCATGTCTGCTCCCGTGTACCTGTAAAATATTTTGTTATTAAATGTATATTATGTTTAGGACAAATTTACATCTGAACCAGTATTTGATTGATTTATAGTGGTTTAGGCAAAATCTAAATTAGTCTTACCATTATTGATACGTGTAACATGTATGCATAGTATCTTAAATTTACACAGTTTAATTAATGCTACGCAATGCTACTTAATTTGCAAAATGTAAACCTGTAAGTTTATAAATATTGAATTTGGGTTTTTAAATATTTGTTAGCTTCTTCGAAAAGCCACAACTACAGGAGCGTCGACATCACCACAGAACGTTTAAACAGTAATGCCATCAACACTGAAGGTTGTTATATTAGTAATCCTGGTTTAGATTTATATACAAGTGCATTATGTACATGTTTCATAATCCATTGTTAATTCTTTCTGGCTCGTAAAATGCTTACATGAAACTGAAAAAAAAAGTTATTTTTCAAATTTTTTTTTTTTCGTGGACAAACACATGGCGTTAAAATTGATTTAGCGCATGGCACTTAACTGTGATTATGCTGCAAGTCTTGCAAAATTCGTTTATTAAAGATGCCCCTTTTCAACACACTTAAAATACATATCTTCAGTTAAATCTATATTTTTACATTCTACATGTAACATCATTATGAATTAATTAAAGATAATGATTACAATAATTAACTGCTAAGTACAAGTTATTTAAAATTATATGAAAACTAAAGCATAATATATCAAAATAGTGCATTAGTGTGTCCATGCACCATCCATTCCACACGGCAAAGGAAAAAAACCCATTAGATTTACATTTCTAAAGCAAAATTCAGTACAATTTCTTCAGTTTATAAACTTTTATAGAGACAACCCCATATAATATGAAAATGATAATGGGTTTATAAATAAAAAGGAATTAATAGAAATACATGTAAAAAGCTGTATATAATTACACAAAGCATCGCTTTGTCTTTTACAAATCAAAAAGTAATTTATCATCTGCTAAATGTTCTAGTAATTTTGTTTTATCCTAATTTATTATAAATTATAAACGAACGCGAGACAAAAAGGACACGTAACTCAGTAGGCCTATACAGCTGTACATGTTTATTCTTCTCAAAATATGCTTATACAACATTATTATGTGGTTTGTGATAATCAATTTCTTTTACTTATACATCAAATGCTAAAACTGTCAGTTTTGTAAAGCAAAGAATTGAATATAAACTTGAACAATGAAAAATACTTAAGGTTTTTTTTTTTATCACTGATACACTAGTAATGATATTTTCAGTTGCAAAACAATATAACAATTTCAAAATTACATTTTAGTCTTTATTGCTTATCTATATATATCATCCTTAACATTTAATTAATAAACAAAAACTGTATCTTATTTTTTGACATTTATCTTAAAGGTGGTTTCAACACAAACTTTGGAATGGGAGCTGATAAGGCAAATAGCAAGGAATGCTATACCACAACGTCAACAAGGAACACATCTGATGATCTTATTTATGCAATTATTGGACTTGTAATACTGGCTGTTTTGATAGCTGTTATAT
>WFKH01002636.1:14808204-14834472 GCA_016163765.1 Magallana hongkongensis | reverse complement strand
CTTGTGTAGGCGTCTTTTGTGTGTCCTTCATTTTGAAATATGCTTTTCTTGGTGATGGTATTGACATTTTTTAAAAATGTTTAAACTGATATAATTACCGAGGTTAAGTTTTTGCAATGCAGTAATGAACACGTTTTGGTCTACATTGATGTATAAAAGCACCTCTAGAATCGGCGTATATATCGGTCGTATAAAAGCGAGTCAAACTCATTCTAAAATATCTATCATGAATCAAGGATCCGTATATTTACATCTACGTAGTCTTTTCTTAAAAGTCTTCGAAAACAGACCCATTTTTTATATTGGTACGAAAAACTGGTTAAATTTGTTTGTTCATAATTATTTAGCTTAAATTATTGTTCTTGTTTAAGAGGGCTCTTGGCCATTTTTAGACTATATTGATCTCCTAATGTAGAAGAGTTCTATATAAATATATAGGAAAATACTTAAATTTTTAAAACTATTATTTATGGAGGTTTCTTTAAAAATAAAAGTTAATACTTTAAAACACCATTTCTAAAAATTCAAATTAGATCTGATGGTAAATTTATTAACCACCCAGCCTCCTTTATACTCTTATATAATGAACAATCAAACCTCAAGAAGTACATCCCATAATTGATGAGGAAATCCTTGTAGAGATCTGGTCAATCAATAAGTTTGATTTATATGTGCCACTCCAATATCAAAAATATTATATAAATAATAAGATAATAAAAGATAATAAAATAATTTTCTTGCATTTAGACAATCATATAGCATGTTGACATACTTTTCTTGCATGTTGACCTAATTTACATGTACATGTATCTTGCATGTAGAGGGCAGAGATTAAGTTTGCCACCATAACATATTTAGCAGCGATTCCTTTAGTTATTATTGTAACCAAAAGTAATGGTGCCATCGTGAACAAAAATCTGATTTTTTGTGCGTCCTGGATAGTTTAAATGCAAATAAAAGTAAAAAGAGTTTTGTTTTTTTTTTAAATCAGAATCACCCATTCGCAATTCAGGAAAAATAGGATATGCAAACTGCAAACGTTGACTATGGATCTTTAGAAGACTCTGAGAGAAATAAGGTCTAAGAGAACCCAAAGTAAATAGCTCGGTTTGTTTTGTGGATATTAAAATGAAAACCACAAATATTCAGAGCTTCCGGTCTTTTAAAATATTATTGAAAATGTGGATGTTTGAAATTTGTTATGATGTAATGATGCAACAGTTTTTCCATGTCAGGATTCAATGTTTGACACATCTTTAAAAAATATACCTGTTTACCAATAGTGATGTATAATAATTCCACATCAGGTGAAAAACATAATACATACATTGTAATCAAATAATGTTGTTTTAAAAAATAGACAACATTGCCTTTTTCTTTTATAAGAAAAACAGATCAAAAATGAAGAAAGGGCTTAAAATAAGTCCCAGTATTTTTCAGCTCAGTGTAGAATTCATGATTGAGTTAAAATTACCAGTCAATTCATTTTTTAAGTATTCTTGTTATCAAAAGGTCTCCGGTAGTATTCCACCTCTCATGGGAACAAGACTACAAGTGTTCTTGACGACTAACATTTCACTATCTCTGGTTTATCAATTAGATGTTTACATCCATTTTGAACATAATTTCAATATGATATTGTTACAACATATGGTTTTTTAAAAGTTTTTAAAGTTTTAATTGATCATCATGGATACGGAAAAACAGCAATTTTTATCCATTTCACATTCAGAAATGTTTAAACATATTCCCAAAAGATAACGATGCTATCAAAGTTGTTCAGCTGTTATCATCTGTTGACCAAGTGTCACAAGTAGATGTTATATAATTCTGCTGGAAAACTTTTTTTAATTAATATTTGTGAGTGTAGCAGTATTATCAAGAGTTTTAATGAAACTGTGGTCTATTTCCCATGGAAATAGTTGAAAAAATATGTATGCATTTTAAAATATACAAAATAAAAATTGGTGATTCTGTACATTTATTTTCTTTCCAAAAGAACTATTATATATTTTTTTCGTATAAATGACATATACACTTATTAATGCAGTTTTCACTTTCTATATGTTTAAATAAACCAATTTTACTGATAATACACTGACTATTCTTTGTCAAAATTTCAACACCAATCTCGTTAAACAATTATAAACAATTTATAAAAACTTGTTTTAATAGATATATATACTAAATGAAGATTAATTTGTTAAAAAAAATTTTTTGGGAACATTTAAATGGTATTGTACCTTTTCATGATTGTATGATCATATTATTCTTCTTCAAAGTAGTTACAATATATTTGGCATTTTGATGCATAATAAAATATTGTTAGACATTAAATAAAATAGGTACGTTGCTATGTTGATGATAAGTGACAGGTATATTTCCACGCCGAAATCATTTGTTGTGTTTTATTGACAAAACATTGATTATAACGTTTGTATTAAGCCAATTCAAGGCATACGTTTTATGCAATGAGAACACAATCTTTTCAAAACAAAAATAAATAATTGAATTCAGTTGATACACTTCATCCCTTCTTAGTCCTTGATGGTGATGGATTTCCTTTATATAGGTAAATATGATCGACAGTAAAATGAAAAGGACATCTTTGAATAAGAGGTTTCTAACATGTTATTTGTATATCTCTTTGGCCAGTTTTTTGTATTTTTTGATGCAATGCGATGTGAAGGGTATGTATGAAACTTTGTAATCATTTAAGAGTCCGAAAATGTCTATGATGATTTGACTATTCAATTATCACATGTATGCCACACAAGTTCTGAAACCTTTCTTTATTTGTATTTGTACTAGAGGACAAGGAGAGACATGTTGAGCTGGATATCAATGGGATCCTATAATAAAGAATTGTACAAGTGAGTATTTTTTTTTCGGTATGAAACAAAATTACAAAGTACTAGATCCACCTTAATACTTGTAATTAAATATAAGATGATGTACATATGTATGCTATTAAGATAAAAAGAATTATTTTTAAAAAATTGTTCTCTTCGCTTTTAATTATTCTTCATTGAAACAAAAACAAAAAAAACCCATAAAGGTTAGTATTACAGAATGTTTAACAAAGATGCTACATTTTTTAATTAGCTATCTACTAAGAATTAAGAAATGTGACTTGTGTTTAAGGGTGTGAGATAGGTTTTTATAGACTTAACTGTACGCTGCAATATTCGAAAGGTATCTATGGAATGGACTATCAACACACATGTAGTTGTGATATTAATGACTATCATTATGTGTTCGGTTGTTTGAAAGGTAAGGTTATAAACTTTTAAGATAACATTCCAATCGAATATACAATAACATATTTCTTAAATTTACATTATTTTACATTTTCTATTTATTCTTCACATTTCAACTAGTCGTACTTTTACATTGTAATGCTTGCTAATTAAAAGTTAATTCACTGGACATTTCCTAATTTTCTTATCTTAATGATATCATTTTTTTTTAAAAAGCTTCAACACAGACTACAAACAACATAACATACGGTAGAGAAGAGTAGGAACGATTGAAAACAGCCACCGAAGAGGTAATTGAACTATCCAACACGATTTTCTTCCTAGAAAATATATACTGAACGAAAAAGGAAAGGTATAAATATAAATGTACATTTTTCTTTACTTTGATCAAAACACAACTTAAACAAAAAACGTCCTATATAACAGACTTAAGTTTGAGTCTATTGTGATAAAGTTATCATGATTATTCAAGCGAAACAGTTTATAACTGTCAATGAGTTCAATGGGTACGAGCCCGTGCTCGAGAAAGACTGACCACGTGTATCCCTTCTTGGCATAGAAAATCATTTTCTTTAGTCCTGAAAGAAAAACTAAAATTTGGTTAAATTTCAGCGTTTTTTTTAAATGCCCCGATTATCTAAAGCTAAGCGTGCACGTTCCATTGGGATACTCCAAGCAGACATGTCCCGAAACGCTGTTGCAGAGACAGTCGGAACAACTCAGAAGACCATTAGCCTTTTCTTGAGACGTTTTCAAACCGCTGGATCTACTGATGATCATATCGACCGGCCCCGCAGTGGAATATTTCGAGTTACCACCCCTAGAGAAGACCGTCAAATCCGTTTGCTCCATCTGCGAAACAGTTTTTTAACTGCAGTATATACTGCTCACAATGCTTTAGGAAGGAGGGTTAGCCCTCAGACAGTGTGAAATCGACTTAAACATTGGGGTTTAAAAGCCCGTAGACCGTAAAAGGAACAGAACTAACAGATCGGCACAATACAAAAATCGGGCACGGCATCACTTGCGCTTTCGATTGCAAGACTGTTGCAGTAAACTCTTTAGTGGTGAGTCTCGTTTTAGGTTAAAATTTGCCGACTGAAGAACCCATGTCTAGAGGAGACATGGAGAGCGTTTTGCTGGTTTCTGTGTAACGGAAGTAGACAGATTCGGGGTTGGTAATGTTATGGTTTGGGGAGGAAACCGCACAAGACTTGTTGTAGGGAACGGTACCCTAACAGCCCAAAGTTACAGAGATGAAGTTCGCAGTTGTACTACCATACCTACGCACCATGCTCCTGGTTTAGCATTCCAGCAGGACAACAAAGCGTCGCAAATGTCTCGCAGTACTAAATGCAGGCGGCGGTCAAACCAGGTATAAACTTGTGAAATCCAGTTTAATCCCCAGAGAAGTTCAAAGAACTCCTCAAAGCCAGTGTGATTATTAAATCGACTTTTTTAAAAGTCACACCAGAGTTTCATAACATTATTCGATCAACAATTTGAAACGAAACAGTAGTCTAAAATCAAAAGCACTACAACCTTCATTTCCAATATGCTTTTATTTATCATTTCATTAGTGTACAACTAATGCGAGACTTATGGTACCAAAAAAAGTTAATACATGCTTATTTCCGGTACAATTTACAGTTATTTTGTCGATGAAATTAATACAATTTTCGTTTTAAGTCTGTATTGCTGTGAAAATCTGTCATTGTGGTAAAAAGCAGCGAATGTATCAAAGAAACGTTTTTCAAAAATGTACCACACAAATGTTTTGTCTGTGATTTACCGGAATTGCAACATATATCATTTGCCGTCTAACTTAATTAAACGCGTCATGTGAAAGTCACACTTTCTCGAGTCTTCAGGCAGAATAGAAACCATTTTTTTTATTGGAAAGGTCTAAGAAATAACTGTTGCATTTGGCGACTATATAAATATTAACAGTGTATTAAAGAAACTTAAAAAAAAAAAAATGTGCCACAACAATATTTCGATCTGTGTTTGACCGGAAGTGCTACATAGTTTATTTGGCGTCTTCCTGAATAAAACCCGTCACGTGATTGCTAAAGTTGCACCTTCTTTAGCCTTTCAGATAGAACTAGAAAACATGTTTTTATTAGAAAGGCACAGAAAATAACTATAGCCTTTGATGACTCTTATCTATATTGCTGTAGTCTATATATAGATGAGAACAACGTGGCCATAGCGATATTTTTCGTCGTGTCTCTCTCTTATAGCAGCCTCTCATGTCTTTACCTATATTAGTTTTAGTCCTTGCCTTCTATGGGAATTAAGGGGGATTGATGTTCGTGGACATTTTTAGACTGTATTGATCTCCTTTAGAAGGAGAGCTCTGTATAAAAATACAAGTAAAATATTAAAGTTTAAAAGGTAAAATATATGGATTTTTTCTTTACTTAATAATACGTTTGAGCTAAACAATTCATTTACTGAAATTTTAGGCAGATCTAATGGTTAATTTATTGACCATCCAGCTTCCTTAACACATGTAACTAAACTATCAGTAAACGACCTTGTATCAGATTGAGTTATAGTGGTTACAGAATAAAATGCTTTTGCTATGTTTAAGAACTATATATATATATATATATATAACCCCAACATTTATTATCTTGTTTACTCTGAAATCCAAAATGCGCTAGATATTTAAATTAAGCGAAATTCATACTTGTATCGTTTTAGATAAGAATTAATTACACTCAACACCCAACAGAATGTGTGGCAATACTTCAACGCGTGCCAAACCAAAGATGACTCTAATGATAACAGGAATGATTGTTCTTGCAGCTGTGGCCTTCATCATTTCAATATTTAATCTTTTCATCCATCGACTGACAGAACGCTTTAAGTTGACAAATCCAAATCACGTGAGGAATCTGCCTGATATTATTCACGTGTAAATGCTTATAAACATAGAAAATTCCTAAATTAGTACATACATGTACATGTAGTTGATACAGTATAACGAAAACAGAAATGTTAACCAGACACTAATATAAATAATGCATTATTATATAAATGGGGGGGGGGGGGGATTTTCGTAGATGACATTAGATGTTACGGTCATCTACTTGTATTTTGTAGCCATTGTGTCATGATTTATAAAACAAAAAGATTAAATTTCATAATTCACTGTGAGTATTTATTCATAGAATGTGGTATACCCACGAAATGAAGCAAAAATAAGCTATCACGATCATAAATGATCCCAAAGTTATACTCAGCCCAGGTAAACAATATTCAACAACTGACTGTTATATCATACTACATATACAAATGATTTGTTTACTCATCTAATGCGAATGATACATCATATACATTAAAATAAAAGATTTTGACTTAACGAGCCCAGTACAGTTCGAGTGCGCATGACTTCGCGCATTTTTTTTTCATGCCGCCGTAGGTGAAAATGTATAACTTTCTTTTGAATTGTGTTTTTATACAAAATTAACATTATATGTAACGTTTATTAGTTGTGAAATTGTGATTTTTATGAATTTGATAAGGTAAAAATGCTAAAATGTCGTTTACGCGTCATCGTTTACCGGTATTTTAAACTATGCATAGAGCCAAAGAAAAAAAAACTATGATAAGCTCATTTATTCGAGGCGGCTATTGATTTTAAATATAAGAATGTATTGACAGAACATTAAGAGAAAGATATTAGCATCTTTAAAAAGTTATTTCGTTAAAAATCAATTTTTTTTGTACGTCAATATATACTACAATAAGCCAATATCTTTCAGAAAAAAAAATCAACTTTGAGATTATCCCTGGGCCACGAGGTAAACATTTTTATTAATTTTCATCATTTGGTGACTTTTACAATAGTTTTCATATATTTGAAAAAAAAAGTATTCCCTAGGGCAGAAATATAAAAAATACGGGAAAAACATGAAAATTTAGCGCTTTTTCAACAAATTCACATAGGGTCCCATAGTAAAAAAGTGAAAACATTCTACACGACCCCCTAGGAAATCGGGTTCGTAAAAAAAATATTTTTTTGATCTTAAAATAATTGATAGAGTAGTAAAGCCAAGTGCAAAAAATTCATCAAAATATTTAAGGTTGAAATAATTGGACTCAGCCTCGTTAAGCTTTATGATAAAAGTGCACAATACATTCAATTGATGAGTTAATAAATATAAACTGAAAAAAGTAACTCAGCTTTCCTTTTAACTCAATAAAATTATAATAAAAATAAGTGCACAATTCTATTATGTAAATATAAAATATGATCACAAAACTAAGATGCAGTGCTTTTTATGTACTTTTACCTCTCTTATACTTCGTTTTATACATTGTCTTTCAACCGATTCCCGGCACATGTAGCAATAGTTAACATAATTGGACAAAATGTGAATTGACAACAGGTTTATCATAATTATCACGCGTTCATTTATAACACTATTTATACGTAATATAATTATCTTAAAATTGGGTGATTGTACGTATTGTAAATATTGGTTGGTGTATCCATCTCTCTCTCCCCCCCCCCCCCACCCAAAGAAAAAGAAAAAGAAAAAGAGAGTTTTTTTTACAGAAATAATGTGGTGTGAAGCGACTGACCTTATTTTTTTTTAAATTAATTTGGCACCATTTGTTTAGAATGTTGAAAAAACACTTTCGTTACCCGTTACGATTCTAAACCAAACCCCTCCCTACCTGCGAATCCAAAGGTTGTGCGTGCATTTAAAAACGCCGCTGGTGCGCTGCCCTATAGTTATATTCCTAGTCTACATGTTGTTCTATAAAATCGTTGTTATTCTTAATACGTTGATGGAAGCAAGATCCTTTTTGAAATGTGTCCATATTTAAAACCGTAAAACATGGATCCGTTCTATTTACTACAATCTATGGGAAGCGGAAACATAGGATGAGGTGATTGCAAAGTTTAGATTTATTCCGGTTCAAATTCCGGATTTCTTTTTTTAGAAGTTATTTTTGATAATTAATTAATTAATTAACCTTTTAAAAAAAGTTCTGATTGAATAATAAATCATATCTATCTTTTCACCAAAAAGAATCTTCCCGGCACATTTTTTTGCACTTTATGTTTAGCTACAGACGCAATGCTAAACGACATGTTAAATGACTGTTACATCTGTAATGCTAAAATAGAGCATATATAACGGCCTTAAAACGACGATACATAAATATTTCATACAAATAAAACTAAAAATAAATATAGATATAAGCTTACGCGCGAAATTCAATTTCTCTTCACAGCCTGGTGTGTTACAGGACCAACGATATCCAAAAATAAGCATTGAATGCTTAAACAATTTATCAAGTGAGTCTTTACATACGTTTGAACGTTTAAATGAACGCCCCTTAAGAAAAGTTTTAAAGTTTAGAATAATAAATTAATTTCTTCAGCACGCATAACCCCAAAAATCAGGATCAAACTGAAATATATATAATGATAATAATGTACGAATTACACGTTAATAGTATGAAAATATGTTTCACATATTAAAGCAACGTTAAATGAATACTACATTTCACAATGATTGTGTTACTATGTTGATTAAATTGATATAATGTTTTGGAACATATATGAGTTATTCATTCGTAATTCTAATCAGTCTGTTTGCTATCAAATACATGAAAGAAGATTCCAAAGAAACATGCATTACAAATTGATTTAACTTATAATACATGTTGAGAATATTTTAATTTAAAGTTATATTTCCTGATGTGTATGAATTTATCATACTTATCAAACACTTTTATTCCATATATTTACTGAGAACAAGGAAACATGTACAGGAAATATAATGCCTTTTTTTAAAACAACTTTTCCAACAAATAAATGAACTTTTTAAAATCATTCAGTCCATAAAATATAGGAACAATGGTGAAGTTGGAACCAGTTTTAGTCGTGTTTATTAATATTTTGACATTGGTCTTTACAAAACTATGTAAAGGGTAAGTAAACATAGATTTTAAGGATTTATCTGTTCAAACAATATGAAAACATATCCACTGATAATAGTGCCATTTTTTTTAAGAACTTTTGGAGAGTATTGTTGCTTTGGGTACAGAATGCATCCTGTTGAAAGAATATGCATTCGTAAGTGATCCGTCTAAAAAAAAAAGTAATCATTACTTGTGTCTCATTTCTTCAATAATTCATTAACATTTTATTCATTTACAATACATGAAATCTATTAATTCATTTCTATAATTATTTAATTATTTTTATTAAGCCTGTGAACGAGGACACACTGGAGTAAACTGTGAACTCAAGTGTCATTTTCCTTCATATGGACCTGAATGTCAGATGAAGTGTACTTGTAAAGAAGAATTCTGTGATTTTGTAAAAGGGTGTACATCTTCTATAGACGGTATAATTATCATTGTTATCATTGTTTTATTAAAATGCTTGATAAAAGCATATAGGTATCTTTTAATTATCAACGATATGCAGTGTCCACTTTTTGATTGTACACTATCCATGTCTGTTCATACGTAACAGTAGAAAATACCCTGATAAAATATCAAATTTGTTTATTTAGAATTTAATCTCTTTACCGATATTCGGTTGATTTATACCATAAAAAAAGTTAAAGTCAGTATTGCTCATACATGTAATTTGTTCTCATATCAGCTATCAGAGCTAAGTTTATGCTATGCGGTGATAATTATTTTGCAAAATACATATAACATGTAAATTTTTAAATATTGCCTTTAAGTTTCCGAACATTTTAGCTTCTTCAAAAAGCCACCAGGACAAGAATGTGGACATTTTAACACAAAGTTTCAACAGCAATGACGGTGGTTTCAACACAACATTAGGTAGAGATGGTGATAATGCAAATTACAAGAAGGACAATACCCCGCCGACAAAACGTAACACATCTGGTGGTCTAATGCATGCAATTATTGGACTTGCAATAATGGCTTTTCTGATAGTTATCATTTATTTGTACACTTATCAACAAGAAAATTGTCAGCTACCTTGCAGTAAAGATTACATTTTTTGAATGCATTTGTAAAAGTAGATATCAATCACGTCAGTGTATGCTTATATATGTGAAGTGTATTTATTTAAGTTCGGTAATTGAGTATTGCAAATCTATAACAATTTCATTGATTATCCACCTGTTATTAGTAGTCGTTAAATAAAATAGAAACCCATAGTATTTCAAATATTTTCATTTTTAAAGAACCAACCTGTAGCTTTGCAAGGATAATTCAATGGCAAAGTGCCTAGTAGTTTGTTTTGATTATAAGATGTAATAATCGTATAACTGTCGGAAAAAACGGAAACATTTTCTGTATCTACAGAACATCAAAAATCACAGACATACAAAAATACCCTGTACAGACTAAAAAACGAAAACAAAACAATTTTCCAGTCGAATAATTCCAAAGCAATACTTATCCCCAAAGCAAATTTGTAATACATCTTACTGGACTTAATCGTCAATAATTCTACAGCGATTTGACCACGATTTTAAAAAAATGGAAAGTAATTGTTTGTATTTTTGTATTTTGTCTTTTGGATCATCCGGAAAATGATTTCATGAATACTTCAAAATTAAACCTAGAAATAGGTGGTAATATTAGACAAAGAACTTTATGTGGTCATAAATAATCTCCTACTCTTCTCAAAGTTAAAAAAAGAATTACATACGTGTCTAATTTTGTCCTATTTTAAATTACGTTTTTTCTAGGTACATTTGATTCAATTTTTACTAAGCTGTTCTACGTAAATGCATTTGCATATACATGTGCATGTATGAGTAACGCTATTAAGCCTCAGTCCTTCTTTTGTGCGGTCTGCGGGTATTTTTTTTTTAATTTTGCGAGACACGCAAGCGCATCTTACGATTTTGGAAAGACGTACGCCTCCCTTAAGCACGCATGGTGGATGTTGGACATGCACAACAATCATCACGGGTGTTTTGCGAGTTCAAAGTTTGAATTCTAAGAAAATAAAATCAGAGTGTCAAATTCTACAAATATTGATTCAAAATCGGAAACTTCAAACAATTTAAAAAACGTTATTTAGAGTGGATGCGCAGAGTTGACATAAAGATAAACTTGGTAATGACATCCTGGATGAAAGCAAACACGGAATGAGACAGCAATTAGTTTGGTACAGGTACACGCTAATGATATCATTTGAACCCTGTGAATTTGGAAATTTATTTCCTTTCAAGGGTTAACAAGAAAAACATTTTTAAAATTATTCTAGTCAAACAGTTTGTGAACTAATAATCATTTTGAAATACTTCCCTTTTCAATATGGTTTTTTTAAATTTTGTTAGCACACTACATGAGTTCAATTTGTATGTTTCTTTATAAATGATTGCTATGCATGCAAGTTGACAAGCATGATTGATATGATATCCGTCTTTCGTATTTACAAATATAAGTAAATAAATATGTTAATGAAAAGAAGAATAAAAGAAACTTTATCACATAAGTAATAAGTCACTGACATAAAACACAATTTCTTCTGTGTAGTTATTCTTTTATATTGTTACTTTTTTTTTCACAATAGACTGTATCCTTAATTCAGTTTTCAGAAAGGTCAAATCTGTTCTAAAATTTGTTACATGTATGCTTCTAAGAAAGTTAATTAAAAACTAATAATCATAATTCTAATATCTGACAGTTTCGAACCAAAGCATTTTATTCAAGAAAAAGAAAATAATGCAATTATTCCCATATTATTTACAAGGACACTAATTACATCAAACAACTACATTTTTGAAATACAATATCCAACGTAGTAGTTAATAGATTTGAATGTTGCTTATTTAATGTAATGTATGACCAATTCAGTTTAATGAGAGTAAATCTGATTACTTAACTTGTTATTGCATGCCGTTAAACATGCACATTAGACATGGGAATAATTTTGCAAAACCAGGAAGCATTCTTCTCGATCCTGACGTTGATAATGCAGATTTTGATAATGCAGCCATAATCCAATATAATCATCAAGGAGTGCACATTTGTGTAACCTAAATGCATACAACATGATCTGATAAAACGAAACACACTTTAATATAATCAGAAACAGCTGCAGATAGATTGATGTGTATCAAAATAGATTTCATAAACTTATGAAGTGTTTCTATAAAACACTTAAAATAAAAACGATTTACATGTATATTGTTTGGGGATTGAAATACTAATATTGCTATTACATTGCTGAGATAAATTAGAACCCATGTCATCTTGTATTCTTATCAAGCACTTTACCAATAGTGCTCACATGTGATCCATTACCCAGCTCTTCTTAGAATGTCATATATCGCACTCAACAATTCCAACTACTGTGTCTTCCTTCTAATTAAAGTGTTGTCTTCAGGATATACGATTAATTAAAATACAACTGTTCCGTAAAAAAACTATTTTACTCGACGAATCTTTATACATTGATCATAATTCTGCCCAAATTCTAAAAAACGGATGTGATTAAATTGAAAAAAAAACTAAACACTAAAATTATCATGAAAAGATAATAGACACCTGTTTTAATTGCATAAAATATATCTCACCTATCTCTATTTAGTTCGTAATTTCAGTACATAATGTATCAATGTCAAAAGAAAGACGGAAATGAAATATTTGGTTATCATTAAATGAAAACCACAATTTCGAATTCCTAACAGCAAAAACATAGACTCCAGCTAATGTAAAACATGTAAGAGTTACATGTTAAAATGAATATAACAGTCATTTTAACTTTACTTGGTTAATAAACTCTTATCAAAGATATATCAATCGAACAAAAATGTTGATAGCTAAATGATATTAGGTCACGGGTATCACATTATTCACAAAAATGGCCATTTTTATTTTTAGCCAAATTGGGACTACGTGTTGTTCGGGATATCAGTGGAACGACACGCTAAGAACATGTATACGTAAGTATGACATACAATTCAAACATTGTTTTTACATTAAGATAACAAACGTTATATAATGTTTGTCTGATTTTTAACAGGTTGTGCAAAGGGCTTCACTGAAATTAGCTGTACGACCCTCTGTCAGTTCCCGGCATACGGGTTGGACTGTCAGTTGATTTCTCACTGCAGCATCGACGCATGACATTTTGCGGACTGCTGCATCGGAACAACTATAATAGGTGAACAACGAACACATCATACCTTATATTGAATGGCATGTCTTTTTTCTTTAATTATGGCGATTATTGATTTAAAAAAAATATATATGAATTACTCAAATATTCTCTGAAGGTTGATTTTATAAATATCAACAAACAATATATAATCATGTTAGAAACATTGGAGTAAATTATTAAGAATCCGTGTAACCCAATCTCATGTAATATTGTCATTCTACTGAAATCAAGGAAAGGGTTAAAAATAGTTAGGAGAAAAAGACAGACAGACAAAAAGACAGACAGATAGACATTTTTTAAATCTCGCATTTCCTTTTTAGGAAACGACAGTTTGTATAGATTAACGTCTAGAGACAGCCTTGATAATGGAATGAAGCCAAACAGTAAGCCATCGAAGATGACGATTGGAACCATTGTTCTTCACAGGGCGAAAAACCATCTTTAAGCAAGTCCTTAAAGGTGGCTTAAAGGTGGCGTAAAGGCGGCTTAAAGGATATCGATCTTTAAGCCACCTTTAAGTCACCTTTAAGCTAGTGCTTATAGGTCCTTAATGTCCAAACTTCTTTAAGCCACCTTTAAGTCATCTTTAAGCCACCTTTAAGCATCTTTAAGTGCCATTTACGCTCTCTTTAATTGTCTTTACACCATCTTTAAGTTCCCTTTAAGTCAACTTTGATCAAGCGGAACAGTTTCATATTAAATACATAAATGAAATGCAAAAACTTTTTTGAAGGGGATGAGGGGGTAATTCGAGTGATGATAAAGTTTTCAATTAAGGAGGGGGGGGGGGGGGGGCTGTTCCAGGCGGTTTTAATTGTCAACACACACACCATGCAGAAACAGGTATCTACATCCAAGTTTTGTTTGTATAAACACCACACGCATGTAGTCGCTCTATTGAACACAGATCGTTATTATAATTATCAACACCGCTCCGATGAACACAGATCGCCGTTATAAGATTTTATGTTTTTGTTTCAAAATTATTGTACCAGTGAGCGCAGTTCTTGTTTCTAAATCCACGCATGAAATTACATTAAAGTATGTTTGTTTCCTATTATAAACTGATTGGTGAAAGCGCTATCTCTCTCTCTCTCTCTCTCTCTCTCCCTCTCTCTCTCTCTCTCTCTCTCTCTCTCATTAGTAATATTATTTAATATTTGACTAAATAATACTTAGTCGAAAACCATCAATTGTTTGACTGTTTGCACATGATGTTAAATTCATAATTTTCATTGAACTGGATTCAAAGTTCAATAATACAAATCTACATCAATTCGTTTTTATTTAGATTTTTTTTTCGTAAAAGAACAAGCGTTCACACTAAGTACGATAACTGGTTTCTTTCTTTTCTTTCTTTTTTTTTAAAGATTATCCTGTTGTTAAACAATATAAAAAAATAAGTAAAAAAAACCCATGATTTAGTTAATAATCAGTTTAAGATATGTGTTTTTTAAAAAACAATTTTAACTATTTGTAGGTCTAACTCTAGATCTGCTAGATACATGTTAAAGATAAAAACTCTCAAATGCCTTTTTTATATCGGGCGGGATATTGCTGCTTTGGTTGTCTAGACATGGTTTTATTCGTTTGTGCATATCTAATTAAAAAGTCTATTGTTTGTTCAACTTGAGAAAACCCCTGGAATCAACACAAAATACAGTAAAACACGGTTATAGCGAACACGCTTATACTGAATTGACGCTTACAGCGAAGTGATTTTTATTCCCCGTGACTCTATTACATGTTGTAAACTTGATGGATATAACGAATTACGCTTATAACGAAGTAAAATCGCCCGTCCCTGGCACTTTGTTATAAGCGTGTTTTACTGTATACAAGATATACACAACAGGTGCGTCTTGTGCCCAGGTGCAGACCAGGGTTCCTAGAGGTGTTGAAATCTTAGTATGTCTGTGTATACGATAAGTACATCAAATGAAAATTTTATTTACACTTGTAATTCATTTTCAAAATATCATTTCATCACCCTGAGTTTTAAAAATATTACGTCTACATATCAAAGATACATGCATGTAAGAGGAAAATCTTGAGGCTAATTAATTACAGTACTGGTTATAATGAATTTGAGTTCATTATTTAAATATATTTATAAGGAGTGATATAATATGTCACATACCAGGACGGTACATCATATGTACAAATACATGTATGTATACATCATTTGCAATTGCCACATCATCGGCAGTACAAAATGTAAATACGTCACTGGTAATTGGTGATATTGTTTGTTATAGAATTGATAGTTTAAAAACAAATGTAAAAAAATAAATATTCAAACATATATCATTTAATTTGTTATTCTAGATCTGTTCTAAATGTATAATAATCATGCAGTATTATTTAAATTATTACATGCCGAAACGTAAATTGCGTATAACTATTACCCTAATAATTTCAATGCATTTAAACAAATAGTTTCATCTTCTTCCTTGCGTTTCATAGTTAAGAATTCTGTGAACGTATATTTAACACGTTATTAGATATAATTGATTGTTACAAAACTGAATGGAAGTCAAAATCTTTTTAAGTAAAAAATACACACATTATAATGTTTTATAGGATATAAAAACCCTCTCACATAAGAATTGCCGTAGCGTAGTGGAAACGAGCTGATGTTAGCACACCAATGGTCCCGGGATCGATACCCGTCTTTGGCGTTTTAATTTTTTTTTAATTTAATTTTTTTTATTATTTTTTTTTTTTTTTTTAGCAAAAAACGTTTTTGATACTTCTTTATATCTTGGAATCATTGAAATTAGCGACAATATTCATTATTTACTTAACTGCCGTACATATTCATGTGGAATCAATCTTTTTGTTAAAATCGCTCCGTTGTGTGTCTAGACATGCTTTCATTTCTTTGTGTATATCTAATTAAAATCTATTGTTTGTTAAACCTAAGAAAACCCATGGAACTAACACAGAATATACAGGATATACACAACAGGTGTGTTTTTGTCCAGACGCTCGGATATGCTTTTTAAAAATAAATTCTTCGCATATAGGTTGAATATATTTATCTATTGATCACAATTGATTAAATTGTTATAAAGTTACTACAATTTGTGGTAAATTAGGCACAATATTAAATAAAGACTGTTATGATTTTTTTTTTAATGGCTTAAAGGTGGCTTAAAGGTGGCTTAAAGAAGTTTGGACATTAAGGACCTATAAGTTGTTCTTAAAGGTGGCTTAAAGGTGGCTTAAAGATAGTCTTTAAGCTGCCTTTAAGCACCTTTAAGCCATCTTTACGCTTTCTTTAAGCCCCCTTTAAGCCACCTTTAAGCAGCATATATAGCTTAAAGGTGGCTTAAAGATCGTCTTGAAGCTACCTTTAAGCACCTTTAAGCTACCTTTAAGGAAAACTTTAAGATGGCCATTCATCCTGTGCTTGCAACAGTTGCTTTCAGCATTTTACTGGTGATTCTTTTTACTTATCTAGTGGAAAAACGTATAAGATTTATGAACCATCTCTCACAATATGTAAGATTCAGGGAAATCAAATTAACATTCTGTGAATCATTATTATTCACTGTGTTCATGTTTGTATATTTCATTGGTGTCCTTTATCAAAATATCAAGAAATTTAACCCCAACAAACCATGTTAAGTAAAAGTAGTCCCAACAAATGTAAATGATCATGAACTATATTCTATAAACTACTTAGTGTTGATGGGAATAATCGGTTGTTCTTATTATATGTTTGATTATAACAGAATAAAATCATATTTGTTATTATATGGTTATTGTTTATTAGTTGCAAATGTTATTGGTTGTTTGTTCTTGTTTGTAATGTAGTGATTTAAATATCTACAATTAATTTGATCATCGATAGCTTATTTACAATATGTACGTATGTTGATAAAGACAAAACAAAAAACCCCTCAGCTATGTTAAGGGCGTTCATAAAATAATAGCGGTATTTATCACATAAAATATTAGCCTTTGAATAATCTTGATATTATATTCCAAAAAATTGTAACACAAAGTAATTTTTTATCAATATACATATTAGATAATTCGCTATCGCATGAGCAATTTTTGAGTCTCTTGGGAATACCCTGTCACGTGATACTGCTAAAAATAGATGAACCAGGAATAATACGAAAAAATGCACAGTGCAAGGGCTTAACATTAACAAATATAATTATTTCTGTTTCTAACTTGTAAAATGAACATCTAAAATTTCGAAAAGTGCTGGGAGCTTGAAATATTCAAGTAAGAACAATTATTAAATTCAATATAAACAGTGGATGAACAGAAATTTGCAGGGAGTTCCTACAATTAATGCTTGTTTATGTGAAATGCGTAGCGATTTCATGTAGCTCCCAGCACTTTTTGATATAATTGGGATATAATGGTAACACATGTAAAATTTCAATATATTTGATAAAGTGTATGCCCTTGCACTACTGCATTTTATCTGACCCATTTCAATTTTGGCGTCATTTGCCTGAAATTCAAACGCAACACTGACTAAGATCATGATTTTAATTTTCGTTCATAAAATAATTACACGCTGTGAATTTCAGTAAAATAATGTTAGAATTTTGTCTTGTTTACACCAGTCATCATTACCAAATTGTTGAAATTGGAATAATTAATTCATCTGTTGCCCTCACC
The DNA here is from genome assembly GCA_016163765.1 of Magallana hongkongensis. Taxonomy (NCBI): domain Eukaryota; kingdom Metazoa; phylum Mollusca; class Bivalvia; order Ostreida; family Ostreidae; genus Magallana; species Magallana hongkongensis. Next base: position 14,816,430 of record WFKH01002636.1, on the reverse strand, counting down.
AATAACTATTGATATAAGGGTGGTGGTGGGGGGGGGGTGGTTTAAATGTAAGTTTTTAATTTACACATTTATGTTTTATAATGGTTTATGTTACTCTGCTGCTAAATAAATAAGAAATACCTATAATATATGACCAGGGTTACTTGTAATTATAGTTAATATTTTTTGTAATAATTAAAGAAAGCAACAAAAATCAATCTTTATCTAGAATTTATTATAATAATCAACTTGACAAATACAATGTACTATGTAGAGATTGCTTTTAGATCTGTAACAAACTATTGTTTTCTGATTTTCAGTATTAATCAGTCATGATGTGGAATCAATGTTAAATGACCATATTCTTTCACACTATATGTACTTCTCCTCTTGTCTTTTTGATGTACATTGTAAGGAGGCAGTGCAGTTGATAAGAAAACCAATGCCTGAAAATATGAATATTTATCAATTTCAAATTTAATTTCAATAGATATCAATGAAAGATATTATGATAGGTTACAATATAGTAATATGATTTTAAAAAACCCAGACCAAATATACATGAAGTTAGTGGGTAAAAGAAATATTTATAGAGTACCTACTTTTTTATCAACACCCCAACAGAGTGTCTCCAGTGGATCATTTACTGCTTTAATAACCCTGAAATTGAATAATGTGTTATAATTAGTAAACTATTGTGCTGAAGATAATATGAAAATGGAAAATTACTTTATCATTATGCATACTAATGGCAGTTTTAATTTCATTAATATTCTAACAGGCATACATGTAATCAAATGTTTATTTTTTAAAATGTGTGGAAAATCAGTTCAACACTGTAATTTTGTTTATTCAAATATGTTATCTTCCTGATAAAAAAGGCTAAATGAAATAACACATTTCGATTTACATAAACAGCAATACAATCTTGTCTATATTCAATCCAGATTCTCACAGTAATCTTTGTAGTGCTAATACAGTGTTTGGACTTTCCATTGTTTACATTTTCTTTGAACACGGAGGAAATGCGAGCAAATGTTATTGCGATATAAGAGACCAGTAAAAAGCTACAATGAGCCTCAATACTCTTAATGATCAAAATTAGCGAATCACGGAACATTTCTTTTGCCTGATTGAGTCACCAAACTGATGTTTAAACACAATATTACATGAAAAACAAATGTAAACAAGTAAACAAAATCGAAGCCGAGGAATTTCCCTTCGTTTCTGTTTCATCCTACAGTATTAGACAATACATGTATAAAACAAAATCTAGGGAAAGTACAGATAAATCCTACCTTGTTCAGTTGAATCCTCTACCGATTTCCGTCTAGGCTGGTTGTAAATGGGTTAAATTCTCAGATATATCACTGAAGTCCACATGTTTATTCTGACACAGCTGCAAGCGCCGATGTGACGTAGTCAACCTCGACACGTCATCAGACGACTTAGGAATTTCATAATTTCGCAAGATATAAAGAATAGTTGAAGTTTTTATTTCAGTACATCTTTCTTGATACAATCAAACCCAATAATTAATCATATTTATTTTGGTAGATGTTTGTTAATTACAGAAATACAATATCTCGTAAAATCTCATGAATAAGGGGCGGGGCATATGCAAATTTTCCTAAATCACACGTGCTAGAATTCTGATACCTTCTTAACATAGCTGAGCCATAATTTAAATTGCAGCTTTTGTAGAAAAATAAATGTTTTATAAAAAAAAATATTATAGCCATTGAATAGATGCATCGTTTATTTGATTATAATATTTATCTATCATAATTATTTTAACAAAAATCAATCCTTTATAATGATGTTTGAAATATAATGAATATAATTTATTTTTATATACATGTAAATATTCAAGTTTCTAATCGGAAGAACTATTACACACATTCTTCCCGTAAGAATTGAATCTATTGTGATCCTTCGTGGGTCTATTTTGGTCATGAATTATACTTGCATTGAAGTTTATAATTTTCCCACTCAACTTACCACTGGGAATTCAAGTACAGCATCCAGAATTAATGATTAAACCAAAATTATGAAAAGTTTACTCCGCTGTTAGAAAATATTGCTCGAATGATCCATCTATCAAATCTTAGGCTCTAAAATGCCTTTATCGCAGTCAAAATATTTTTTTTACCGTTTCTACAAAATACATAAAAGTTCACTTAAAACAAACCAAAGCCGATATTGGTTTCTGATTTGTAAAATCATATTTCAAAAAAGATTCTTTATCGATCCATAAAATAAAATAGTGGTGTGTAGAGAAACGTTAAATCGAAATATTAAGAGAGATCGATGGTTGTGACCATTTTTAGACTATTTAATCTTAGAAGAGCTCGTACAAAGCTATAGGAACTGATAAATTTTGAAGCTAAAATTTCGGATTTTTTCTTTACTAAATGTTAGTACATGTATATGGATGTTAATCTTATGTTAAAGTTTAAGGCAGACCTAATGGTTAACTTGTTGACCACCCAGCCTCCTTAAGAACGTGTGTAATGTAATAATATACTTCAGCCCGTTCCTACATGGTGTTCACAGATACACTATATTTACTATAACATAAAATTGCAATTGAAACTTTGTATACTTAAAAAATAAAATATATACTGCAAGTAAATGGGTTTTTTTTATAATTTAACTAATTTGTGTAAACAAATAGCCATGCTATGACCTTGAATTGTTACTATTACAAATTGGTTACTATGATACTTATGTATACATAGATACTGCGTAATGAATTGTTTTAATGATAACTAACAGAATGAACTATGTGATTCTTGTAGTACTGCGCAGTATTCCTAAATGATGTTATGCAAACAGGTGCAGAATACGGGCACAAATATCCAAATTGGGAGTTTGTAAATAAGTTGTCATATTTGGCGATTCTGTGTCTGCATCGATAGCTCTGGTACTCTATATTGAGTCATGTATTGCTTATTCTATTTAACCTTTGTAACCTTAAAGCCATGTATGAATGAATGTATTATGAGTAAACAATGCATCATACCCAGGTGGGGGACTCAGAGACTCGGATTCTGAGACTCAAAACCCGCCTCACAATATTCTTTCTGACGGTTTTGACAGTTTTGTTACTTTATTTAGAAATAAAATTTAACTCCGGAATTTTGACACTAATTGTTCGCTCACGATCATTGTAGATGGGCCGGACTGGTCAGAACCGTCAATCATAAGTAAAATGTTATATATACTCATGTAAATTATGTTAGATAGATTCTTTGATTTGGGCTGCTTTGTATTGACTATACGATCACGCTGATTAATAAACTACTTGGTAACCAACAATTGGACTTGGTGATTATTCAGGAGTTAAGTAAGGTGGAAGGCTTACACTTGAAAGTCGAATATCTTGAATATCTCTTCTTGTTTACGACAGAGACCCTTTTTCTACGGGGTCGTTTCTTTTCATGTTTAAAATGAAGAAAAATTACCTCTGGGTCTTTTCCTTCCCTTCAAATTAATCAAATTATTCTGCATCTGGAGGGGGGGGGGTCATTATTCTACGTCGAAAATTATTCTACGGGGGTCATTATTCTTCTTTACATTGGTATTTGTCTTCTGAGGACCTGATAAATACAGGAAAGAAAAGACCAAGTATCTGACAAATACTTAATAGTCTAGAATGTGGGTGGGTGGGTAGGTGCTTGCTACTCCAAAAAAATCTAAATACAAAATTTATAAAAAATAATACTTATTAGATGATAAAGGAAATCATTTAACATTTTCTTCGTATTTGAAAATGAATTTAAACTTTGGGAAGTTAATTAAATACGCACTCTATTGTTCAGAACAGTTAGACCCTGGCAACCAGAATGGACGATGCAACTAAATTAAAATACCCCCACCCTTTTTTAAAAATAGAATAACTTATATCAATTTGCATTGTTATTAAACCTTATTACGTGTTGTTCAATTGAAAAGGAAGACGGAAACATTCGGTTTCAGATAAAAGAAACCTGTTTCAGTATGATATATTAAAGTGACATATTCATGTACAATGAACCTGTTGAAATGAATAAATCGTTAACTCTGATTACGGTTTGCTTCATGAGCTTTCAGATAGCATTTACTTCTGTCACAGGACTTTGTGGAGGGTAAGATGTTCATCTTGTCTAAATTGTTATTGTGAACCAAAAATTATAAAAAAAAAAAAAACACATAAGGTTTTTATTTATAGCCAAAATAATACGCAACATCGATATGATATCTGATATAATCATTTTGATGAATGAAACTTAAATAAATTGCAAAGAATACGATAATCTTTTTAGAACAAATATTGTATAGAGAAAAATAATGTAATTTATAATTCCAAGTTTGTTTTTTTTCTTCTATTTATCATGAATTATTTTTAATGAATTGAGAGAATGCGATGTTCTACAATTACTCTGCCAACTTCTTAAATATTCTCACTCACTGAAATACTAAAACGTCCAATCCTATCCAAGGTCAATTTCTGACATCCAATCGACGATTATATTTTAAGGAACTGACCAGCGAAAATATGTATATACTATTTACTTGTTTGTTGGCTATATATTAGGATGTAAGTGAAATATTTTAGTCAAGTGTAGTCAAGTGGACAAGTGTTACTATTTATTTCATTTGCTGTTTCTTGCTGAATGTTTGCTTAATTCCTCAATATCAGAAAATGTAAGTACTTTATAATACCGAATGCAAACTTTATTTGCAACCATGAAACTTTTGTGATTGGTAAATAAGTTAGAGTTAACGAACTTTAACGTACACGTACCTACTTAAATGGCAATAGAACGTTTTTCATATTAAATGCGAAATAATAAAATGTGATATGAAAAGATTCAGTAGTTATAATTACATGTTTTATGTGCCTAAAGCATAAATGCATTTTTACTGTAAACGTTTTTTCAGATAAAATAACAGGTTTATTTGCCGTTAGTTGATAAAAAAAAACCCCACAATGTCAAAAACCATCTGACAATCAAATCATCATCACTCTTTTTTTCATTATTTTATTTTAGACCTAATCATTATCATGAAGACTAATAATGAACATGTACAAATGGCTAGTCGTCAATAGCATAGATGTAGATGGTCATTAATGTAAACCTTTTGTTTTGTAGTATCAATGGAACTACATGCTGTATTGGTTATCAGTGGAATGAAACAGAAGGAAGATGTATAAGTAAGTTTGGCATAATACTAAAGCAATATTTTAGTATTTTAATTAAGATCATGCTAAGTTATCTCCAGAGTATCTACAGGTTGTGGAAAAGGATTCACCGGGATAGACTGTACAATACAATGTGAGTTTCCACAATATGGATTTGACTGTCAGTCGACATGCAACTGCACCATTGAAACGTGTCACTATGCGGAAGGCTGCATACAACAAACTGACAATCTAAACCATCTGAAAGGTAATTAGTGAAAACGCATTGCATTTATAATCTCAACGCGTTCTTGATTCAATGCGATCCAAGATTTGAATAAAACTATACAAATTACTCTGACGTGATTCTTGGTGATGCTTGTATATTCTCTCATATGTAATGTGATGCACGTATATTTAAAGGTATCTTAATCTTCTTTTTTATAATAATACAACATGTGAATGACGATAGAAGATCAGTATGTTAATCAAGAATTCAATACAAAATATCTTTCTAAAAATGTCAACATTTAATTCACACACTAGAATCTTAAAATTTTAAACTTTGCATCGCCATGTTTTGTTATCAATATCTTTTTTAATCATTAATAAATCGCAAAGTTTTGCTGATCAGTACATAAAAAAACGTAAATTGTGAAACAGAAAGCCTTGAAAATATAATTGTTTATTCTGCGTATAAAGCCGCTTAGGGCTTTGGAATGGATAAAAGTAAAACTATGAGACATATTAAATATATTTATCATGGGACGATTTCTACTCACAGTGAGCTACAAGCATCATCTTCTGCCAATTCATTAAATCATGACAGTTTATTGGAATTGGCGTTTGTATCAACCGATTGCGGTGAATGTTTGTTTGGGCCCGAACGGAAATGATTATTTTATTTTCGAAGGCTGAAAACCTCGAATTAAAATATTGAATTGACTTCACCTTGAGACGGAACAGCCGAAGAATTTATGTTCAGAATCATATTGAGGTTTACTCTGTCTGAAAAACTTTTATCCGAAATATTTTGTTCGAGGTAAGAGAACAAAGTGTTTTTATATTTGCTTATTCTAATTGTAATTCCTCGAAGTTTTGTTCTTATCAAAATCACGAAATTGCAGGTCATCACCAGGAACTTTACTTTACCTGCCTTTTCTCCAAACTCTTAAAATCTCCCGACACCATATTTTCTTTATCTTTTCCTTTCATATCAAGATAAAGACAAGACAAAATAACAGCAGTGCCCCAAACACACACAGAGAGAGAGAGAGAGAGAGAGAGAGAGAGAGAGAGAGAGAGAGAGAGACGGAAACTAGCGAACAGTGATATATCTCATTAATGTTTCTAACGTTTAACAGCTACATGAACTTCTGATGATTATGAGAGAAAAAAATACTATTTTGATCCTTTAATATTTTGCTATTTTGACACGATTTTCAGCTTTTGTATACCCCAATATTTGCCATGGAAAGTATTGGCAACCCATTCGATATACATCTCACAGATTTAATTGAGGAATTGACTTATATAGATAACTTTTCCGCATTAATATACATTGTACTTGTTATGATATTTTACTCCCCGGTTGTAACTTGGCAATTAACAGTAATAACATACTTCATAGTAACAGCAAGAAAAATTCTATTTACATTTCATTCTGAAGTAGTGAACATTATAAACCTAAATGGTGCATACCAATTTTAACATGAGACACATCATTTACCAATGATACATTATAATCATTGTTTTTCATAAATTTTGTTTCAGTTTATGAATTTAAGCAACACTCAGAACCTTTAAAAACAGCAAATCTCAAATTTCAAAAAAAAATATTGACGGGTACACTCTCTTAAACCTACTTTTTAAATTTACAATTTTCAGAAATTAAACAGTTTTACAATACAGAATTTATTTAATTTGTACTTGTTAAAAAAAAAGTTGTTTCCTGGTTTACATAAGTAAATATCAATATTCCATCTATAAACTTTATGATATTTAGAAGGAACAAGGAAACATGAGTCGTAAACCATGGTTTAATACATGTACATTACTTTTAAGGATCTGATAAACTCGTTCTTTCTGTAAAAATAGGACCAAATAAAATGGAATTTAAATTTAAGTTTAGCATTGCTTTTATCACGTTAGTCAACATTATGCAATCTGTATCTAACAACATATGCCGAGGGTAAGTTAAATTCATTTTTAAAAGTAAAAATGTAAAACGAAATTGCATGTACCATTTACATTAAATGAAATAAACATGGTATTGTTGTAGAAACGATGGTGGAATTTTATGTTGTATTGGGTACAAGTGGGACAACACTAGTAAGGAATGCTTACGTAAGTGATATGTAGGGTATCTTATAAAAAATGATATTCTTATATGTTCACTTTTTCATAAGAATAAATACCAAACTAGTATTTATAACTTAGCTTGCACAAAAGGATATACTGGAAATAGCTGTGACACCAAGTGCACTTTTCCTTCGTATGGACATGACTGTCGAATGACATGTGTTTGTCAAAAAGAAGACTGTAATTTTGTCAGTGGCTGTACCCGATCTCTAGATGGTATAATTCTTAAAACATATATACAATATAAATTGTATGAATTCAGCAGCTTATTCTATGATATCTGCTTACCAAAGAGTCACTAATTATGCAAAAAGTGTCCCTTTTCTTTGTTTTGATTTTAAGGTGTAAATGTGGACAATTTTCTGATAAAATATTAATCTGACTATTAAGAACTTATTTATAAACAAAAATTCTTCTATTTTTTAAAGGAAAAAAGGAAACAATATAAGTGTCACCTGTGTATATTCACATACTACTTACACAAGGTTATTCATATAACCCAATCTTTGCCATGTAATGGGACAATTTATTTGCCAAATCTGAACATGTAAATGTGCATCAATATTGATTTTGGTTTTCTGAACATTTGGTATTTAGTTTCTTCAGTTAGCTACAACTACAAGAGTGTCGAAGCAGCAGCAAAAAGTTTCACCGGAAATATTACCAATACAAAAGGTGAAGAAGATACTGGTTTAAAATGATAAATATTCACTACTTAT
>WFKH01002636.1:14749963-14804473 GCA_016163765.1 Magallana hongkongensis | reverse complement strand
AACTTCTATTCATCTACACAAAGATTGCAAAGTTCTGACATTCAGTTTCCTTTCCAGAATTTAATTGATGTTTAATCATCTAACAGGAACAAGTTCTTCTTGTAAACATTAAATATATTTTATTAATATTAAACCAAATACAAAAAATCACATCCGAGATTCATTTAATTGATTCCTGGTTTTCAGGAACAAGGAAGGAACAATTGTAATAAACAAAATACTTTTCTATATAACTTCTAAACTTTTAATGAAATATTAAGTTTCAACGAACAAAAATGAATAGTAAAAAGGTTTTATTTTATTTATTTGTGATATTCCTTCGGAATTTTGAAGTTATATATGCGACACTTTGTGGGAGGTACGTGATCTTACTACTAAATATGGTGTGTTTGATTTTCTAGATTTTGAATGCAATATAAATATAATGTAAATTTATCATTGTTTAAGTGTAAACGGAACCTCTTGCTGTTTTGGGTACCATTGGGACGAAATACAAAAGAGTTGTTTACGTAAGTGCTGCAGCTACGTGAATAGAATTAATAGTTATGTGTCTTTTACAAGGAAACATATATATGTATTTCATTTCTTCTGTACATTTCATTAATTTAGCCTGTAAAGTTGGTTACTTTGGACAAAGCTGTAACACTTAGTGTATCTACCCTTCATATGGGAACGATTTTCAGTCAAAATGCAAATGTAAAGATACAGACTGTGACCATGTAGAAGGCTGTACAAATTTAACAAGGAAAACAGTAGCAAACATCTGTAATGGGTATGTATTTTATTTCACATTAGATATTGTTAAATATACACGTGCAGGAAACCCTTCTCATATTAAATCAAAATCAATGATAATGATGATGAAACACTATATCGGTATTTGTTTCGACCTTACAGAGAAATAAATATATCTTAAAAGCCAATATATCTTGTATATATCATGAAATGATATGATTTAGGATTATATTTATTAAATACGTCCAATAACGAATATTTGTATATTTATTAAATACATACAATAACAAATGTTTGATTTTTTGTTGAAGATACTTGTAATAATAATACATTAGACATAATTAATGAGTATCTTTGCATATAATAATACTTATTTTAATTTTTATGGGTTTTTTTGGTGAAGGCAAACAGGCGCTAAGATTTTTTGTAATGGATTCAAGTGGAATAAAGAGGAGACGAAATGTATACGTAAGTTAATTAACATTATTCTAAACTATACACTGTATCACAATATTAAGAAATGGTCATGGTATTCTAATACATTTCAAGTAATATTCAATGTTTTCCTAATTCATATAACTTCAGCTTGTGGCAAGGGGTACACTGGACAAAACTGTGTGGTCGTTTGCCCTTTCCCTACTTATGGTCTGGACTGTCAGTCAATATGTACCTGTGCAAAGACAAACTGCGAACCCGTGGACGGGTGTAAAGGATATTCAACAAAACATGGTATGAATTTTAAACGACCCATAGAAAATTAGTGTACTAGTCAAAACTTAATAAGCCTGCAAAAAAAGGCACATTTTAAGAAATGTGTCACAACGTAACATCAAATGATGTATACATATTCAAAAGGTATACTTATTAATATGCGACGATGGGGTACATGTAAATTTTCTTGTTTCATAGATAAACGGGTATAATATTTTATTACTGTATACAGGGAAATATTCGCCCCCCGTTTTATTTTCGAAACTTTTGCCCTCGTTGTCACGGACTGCACATCATCAAGTTTAGGGAAATAGTAAAAACACTATTGATAAAAGATAACGAGAAAAAAAAAACCTTTTTTTTAAAAAATTCACAACAATAAACTGAATGAACTTAAACGAAAAATATTTAATTATTATCATGATATAAAAATTCGTTTAAGGTATTCAATGTACAGTACCCGCAACGTTAATTTTTACAATCCTATCCTATCGTATCGTGTATCAATCCTATCCTTTCGTGCGTGTACCCAGATAGCAAGACTGCATCGGGCCAACGTTGGTTGTTGGTTGGATAGTTGGTCGACTGTTGGCGTCAGAGTTTAAACGTTGGCCCAACATTGGTCCAACGAATGAAATGTTGGCAAGAAAGCTTGTTCGTTGGTGTTGGGTATGCGATGATGGCCCAATGTTGGTCCATTGTAGTAAATGTTGGCATGAAACGTGGCCAATACTTTGTTGGACATATGATGTTGGCCCAACATTGGTCCAATGGATGATACATTGGCATGAAAGCTTGTCATTCGATATTGGGTTTACAATGTTGGCCCAATGTTGGTCCATTGTAGTACATATTGACATAAAATGTGGCCAATACTCTGTTTGACATATAATATTGGCCCAACGTTGGTCCAACAAACTTATGTTGACTTGAAAATTGGCAACTTTGTGTTTGGTATGTAATGTTGGCCCGACGTTGGTCCAATTATTGATATGTTGGTATGAAAGGTGGTCCGTCAGTGTAGGGTATTTGATGTTGGTCCGACGTTGGTATGTTGTAGTATATGTTGGCATGAAACAAAGCAAGTATATACATGTATGTGTTTGTTATTTGTGGTTGGCCGAGGGTCAATCTAACCAAGTTATGTTAACATAAAACTTCGATAAATAATTAGTTTAGGGCATGTAAATTTTGTAAGTTTATTTGTAAGTCAACTTAGTTGTGTTGGTTTTATAAAGTTGGCTCAGCGTTGGTCCGGTACTATGAGGAGTACCATATTAATTAAGCGTTAGTATTAACATAAATCGATGATAAAACATATGCTGTGTTATATTGGAATAATTAAGAGTCTGTCTCAATTTGTTTTAAATATCACAGCACTTAATTACCATGTAATTATAAATGTAAATGTAAATATATATGTAAATGTAAATATAAATGTAAATCATAAGCAACGGTATATCATATTATGCAACGAACGTCCCGGGGTAAATACATTAAACAAATAGAAGATTTATTTAAAATATATACAGTTTGTGTATTCTATATTTAGCATCATGGTTTTAAAGTGCTGCATTTTAGAGCTCCAAATAATTAGGTCAGTGGTGAAATTCACTGGCTCAGCAGGTGACTGGCCAGTTTCCTAGGAAACGGACATCAAGATCAGCTCCGTTATGCAAGGTGCTATGCAAACTCTCGCATTTCATGAACAAAACGCACATGTGAATGGTCGCTATACAGTGAACAGAAGAAAGTGAAAGGATTATTTTAGCCATTGTCTTTAGAAATGTAAGTATAATTGTATTAGTAAAACAGTAGTTGTTTTCTTTGATACAGTTGTTTTATGAAAGTTAATTGTTTTAAAGTGGATCACATAACATTGAAGTTATATTTAATACGTGATTCAAAATCTGGTTATTTTCTGTTTGTGCAGAATGCATATTAAAATTGACACTTTTAATTACTACCAGTCCCGGTGTGTAATTGATGAGAAAAAGTAATACGTATTGTTGTTTTGTTTGTTTGACTTATATTAAGAAAAAGCGCGTATATTGAGATATCCAATGACTTGAGATACATGTATCTAGGGTTAATACTTAAAGAATAAAGGGTTGGGACTTCCAAATCACTTTGTCATTTCAACTTTACTGTTATCAGTATTTGAGATATCTGTACATGCACTATTTTGTGAAATCTCAATTTTAAAATAATAACATCTGTTATTTTTAACAGCCATTGTAAGAAAAAACCCAAATGTCCCCAATGCCACAGCTGTGGAAATTACAGCCATAGCAAGAAACTGGTTCCAGTATGCAGGGGACAGGGATGGAGGAATAAAACACAGAGAGGGGAGGAGAAGGCTGAAAGAAACTGAAAAACTACAAGAAAACGATTTGAAACACCCAAGAACTGGATGAGGAGGACACTGATGATTACTAACTCTCAATATAACTTTTTTTCTTCAGATAATTATTTTTTATGTGAACTTTATTCAAAAAATTATATTCTGCGTATGAGGATGTCAAAGAAATTAAAACTGTTTTTATTGAATTTGTATTAATGTTATCAATAGAATTTTATTTGCCTTTACTTTTTGTCAGCTTATCATGCATCGCTGAATAATTCACAGTAAGCAGTATGATAGACAGTGCTTTGGATTTAAAAATGGTTGCGAGGGGCTTTCCGACAAAGAGCCAACAAAAGGCCTGCAAAAAGAACAACAGGATGGAAAATCATCAGTTAATCATTGGCCCAACATGGAACCAACAAGTTTATTGATAATATTTACTGTTGGACCAATGTTGGTCCAATGTTGTTAATGCGTTACCAACACTGGACCAACGTTGGGTCAACATTGATCTGAACTTCATACGTAGGGCCAATGTTGGGCCAAGTCAGATAACCAACTGTTAAACGTTGGGCCAACATCAGGCCAACCTGTAGGTTGAACGTTGTGCCGATGACAAAGATGACGTTAGGCCAATGATGAAAACTGACAATGGGCCAACGCAATTTTCACCGTTGGGTTTGCGTTGGCCCAACGTAGGCTTGCTATCTGGGTATACTGTTCTATCGTGCGTTAATCCTATCCTATCGTGCGTTAATCCTATCAGATTTATCGTTCAATTTTAACAGTTTTTCCGTTTATCCTATCGTGTTAATCGTTTCGTGCCTTTTATAAGCAAGTTAATTTATTTCAAAGTTGCAAGTCGTTCAGTGCGCCGTATAAGAAAATGTATCGAACGAGAATTGTAAAATCCTATCCAGCATTCTATCATGATACTAATTTCTTAATTTTTTAGATCAAAATTAACCAATATTACATGTAAATCATATCTGTAAGCATTGGAAATGAAAAATTAATGTAAACTATCGAAGTTCTTAGGAACAAGGTAACATATTTACCTGTATATCGAATATATTAAATCGTACGCGGAGTGTATACTTGCGTAAACATTAACTTTTATGCAATATAATTCGTTTTTTATGCATCATAATTTACAGAAACAAAAGTATTTATGATATAATTTATATTTGATTAAAACCAGAGTTGTATTTTAATTGAACCCGTTATTTTCCGTGTGATATTTGATTTCGGACTGAAATGTTCTCGGCAATCGGCTAGGATGTGTGGTAATGAAAACAATGTTAACAAATCGGCTAGGGTGTTCGGTGATGAAAACAATATTAACAATACAGAAAATTTATTAATCATTTAAGCTAATAATTTTAGTTGAAAAAATATTACTGGTCATTTTTATACATTCTATAAATGATGCAGCGATGATTAACAACTCGGCAATTGTTACTAAAAAGATATTCCACGTAAATCTTTATTCGTACGTCATTCTTTCTCAAATTCTGCCATTATCAGTTTATTCGTGAAGATCGTTTAAAGCGATTATACGTTTATCATGAACATTGTTTATCCTTTCCTATCGTGTATCAATCCTATCCTATCGTGCGTGTATTCTATTCTATCGTGCGTTAATCCTATCCTATCGTGCGTGTATACTGTTCTATCGTGCGTTAATCCTATTCTATCGTGCGTGAATCCTATCCTATCGTTTATCTTGTAAACAATAACGTTGCGGGTACTGTATAACGACCATATTTTGTCCCATATAAATGAATGCTCCGATTTTTTTTAATTATGGAAACACTTTGCAGGTGCTATCAAAGAAAAATACTCAAACAAACTTTAAGGCATTTTATTAGGATTTAACTCATCAATGTTAAATCGCGTTATCAAAGCTAAATATTGTCATTTGTCTTTACACTGCAACCCTTGGGGCTTTTTTGTTCGTGCATCAGTCGGCTCTAACCCACATTCTGGGGTATTAGCTCAAACTACGACGTCACGGACTCCCTGCAGATATTTTCAGCAGTCGCCACATGGAGAATTTCAGCTTACCAGTAGTGCTCACCTGGACTTTTACCTTGTTTATGTATATGTTTAGGTCTAAATGATTAAGGTTTAATTTACCCTGGTGAACATCTTGTCGCAGGGTTCACCTTGTTATCTGTATCTGCCATAATTACAAGCAGCCATGGCCATTATCGCGAAAAACATATAAAGCTCAAAAGTATAGTTTTCTCTTTAATTTTAATATCACCACTAACCTTCTGTATCATATATTTTCTCTTTAATAATGTCTGATTAAGCACCTTGAATTTAACATGGAAGTCTATAAGCAGCGCATGTGTTAGTAGGTAATTTGAACCTCATACTAATATCTTAGTGAGTTTATGCATAAAGTATACCTTAAATAAAATAGAAAATACTGCATATATTTTAAAATTAAAATACATTTTCTTCTGTTCATCAACGGAAGAAAACTCTTCAAAAACATTAAGGGGCAAAACGATCTTTTCTTTTAGGTTATTAGTCATGCAAATTTTGATTCATTTAACTTTTTTTGTTATCTAGCAAAACATATCATATTAGTTTAAAATGATTCAAAAATTTTATATCCCTTCATTATTTATTGAATAATTAAAAATCTTTTTTATCATTCTACAAAATGTTGCGTAAGTAAAGAGTGTAAAAATAACACATGGCGATAATCGTGTGTTTTTAATAAATCGGTTTAGTTGTGTCGATCCGCGAATTTTCCTTTTTATTGATTAACTTAGGCTTAACTTAAGAAAAGTACTCAACGTTACTCAATTTTTTTGGCTTTACGTCGGCTGGGTGGCATCCTTGCACTCCATAATTCTGATCATAAATACCAAATTTTTAGATTTTTTATTTATTAAAACAAATATATTTGTTTACCAAAACAAATTCAACCATTTAAAATTAAAAAAAAAAGATCCACAAAATTAAAAAACACAAAAAACAAATTGTATTCAAGCATCTTAAAAATGAGATATCAGAAAAAAAAAGATTATCGCACATTTTCCTTCTTTGCTAAATAAATTATAGAAGGGTTTCAATATGTAATTTTATGTTCATTTCATTATCATCCAATAGCTAAAAGCAAGCTGTATTTAAATGTTGAAATATAATAGTTTCTTATAATTTGTAGAAACCCAGATGCCAGAGAACTTCACAAAAGCTGTTAACATAAAAGTTTACCAACAAGTCTCGACAGATAGGAAGCAGTCAATGTTAATGATAGGAATAGGTGTTCTTGCAGCAGTTGCTTTGTTCATTGTCCTTGCTATATTCTATACCTACCGACCGGAAAAAAACAATAAAGAAAACGATTCCAATATTTACTATAACATCAAATAATGACAATATTCCGAAAATTGGTTTGCTTTACAAATTATGCATATTGCGTAGTTTTTCACTTCTGTCTTTCATAATCTTATTGCTGATACATGCATGATATATTGATATTTTTAAAGTAGATTGATATTTGTGGACTAATGAATCATGTTTACTGTTTATTGTACCAGAATTAATAAATCTAAGAAATTAAATGTGATTATGCTTCTTGAATTGAATGCCTACTTGTAGATAATGACATCCTAACAGGTTAGTGTCAAGAAACGCAACTGATGGATAAAAACATCATATTACAAATCTTTACATTTTGTCAGCATTCAGTTAAGCTTTTTAAAGGCTATCTTTAAGTGAACAATATATCTTTAAAAAAGTATATACATGATATCAAGATATGTTTTTATCATGTAAATTATTTTATTTTGAAAATATATACGTTTGCCTCCGATGAAAAATTTCAATGTAACAATTATGCTTCATATACTTTTCAACTTTGCAAAAGCAACTCAAAATGCAAAATGCCAGCATTAAATATACATTTAAATAGGATTCAAAAAATGATGCCTAATTTTTTTTTGCAACAAGATGGGGAAATCAGTTCATATATTTTAGATTTCAATTCATAAATAAATAAGTACTTCACAAAATGTTCAATTCTATATGTAAGAGTAGATTCACCAAGATTGTATTGAGGGAAATATAATAACATACCTAAATCGAGCTGTATCACCAATTTATATCTAAAATGAAAGAGAAAACAGTGCAAGAACATATACTTCCGATTTAACTTAAGAAATAAGAAATCATTCTTTGAGTATTATGAGGTGATAAAATCCAGTAAAGCCCGAAGGGCTTTATGATAGATTTGCTCACGCCCCGACCGAAATTATCACCTCATAATATTCAAAGAATGATTACTTATATTTATATAATTTTCAGCAATTGTACGATTAAATATGAAATATTTGAATATAAATAAGCAAACCCCGCTTGCGCCTCAATCATACTCCATTAAATTGAATTTATTGGACTGTATAGAACAAAATCGATAGGTAGAGTTATCACAGGCAAATACACTGAAAAATTTAAATATTAGTGCTTAAAAGCTGTCAACGTTGATGTGTGCTACCTGTATTATTTCATCTCAAAGTAAGAAGAATGTGTTCGACGTGAATATAGTTAATCGACCTTTAAAAAAATAAACTAATATTAAAAAAAAATTAAAAGTTTTGCCCAATGGATCAAAAAATATACTCCATTACCAAAAGTCTTATGTGCAAGTAGACCTCTGACAATGTGAGCCTAATTAGTCCCAACTTTTTGTCGAAACTACAAGTTAATGGGTAGAATATAGACATGGTGAACAACGTAAATAAAGATATTGGCTGCACAGACGCAAAATACTTAGACTTGATTGCATAAATAATCTTTCTAAAATAGACGTTTTATAATTTTATCATCTAAATCCTCATACGGAAACAATTTTTCTGAATTCGTTAATTAATTCTGTCCGTTATAATAGATGGTTTTCCATTAAAAAAAAAAAATATGTATTATTTTTTTACATTGCACGATTTTTAATATAATCTGTTTATCATTCTAAACAACCATCATACAAAGTTTCTGATGAAAAACAAATTCATCAAATAGTTCCATCATTGACCGAGGAACCAATTGCTAGTTGGTTTAATTAATTTTATGATACATGTTGTTTAAACATTCACCAATTACATCCGGTGAATACAGAAAACTTGTAACAAAACTTATACTTGCTTTGAAAAATAACAAAGCAAGTAGCTGTGACAAAAATGTATATTAATATATTAATTTCATTTTATCATATCAAACAATTCTACATTTACCTGGAACGAGGAAATATTGGAAAACGAGAGAATTTGGCGCATAGGTTACGTATTTTAGCGCAAAGACAAATGCTTATACATTGGAGCAAATCAATTTTAGAGCACACATCTTTTTTTGCAGAAGAAAAAAAAAATAATGTTTTTGTTTGTTCAACGCGAAGCTTGGATCAAATTCTGTGTTTGTACAAACACGTAAACACATAGGCTTTGATTTCTAACTCGCATACACAGGTAAACCGTCGATGGAGACTATAAACTTGCATTTGTCCCAATAGTCAGTAGATAGAGAAAAAAATGGTCATTTGTCGGCGTTGCTCTGTTTATTGTCGTAAACAAGTTTGAGTTACTTTGGACTTTGAATTTGATTCAGCGATATTGACAAAAACAGAGGATTTCCTAGACTAAACGCAAGGGAAATCGAATGCCACCCAGTACACACGTATAAGTTTAGATCAACATGAGCAAATGGCATGTAAACATTGTCTATATGGAACATCAGATTCATTCGTTATGATTTTACATAAAAATCACAGTGTTATTTTTTTTATTATATATCAGCCGACCAACGCAAGAAATTAATCACCATCTTGTATTGTCAGAGTGGATGATCGCCACGCTTGATCACTTTTTCACCTCCAGGCACTAAAAAGAAGTGACAAGGGAAGAAGCTAAATTATCCAGGAAATATAATGTTTTGTTTACAATTGTTTCCAGGAAGTAAGCGAACTTGGGTATTTTCAAAACCATTAAGTCGTATATATGAAACACATGGTAGAGTTAGGTCTAGTTTTAGGGTCTTATCTCAATATTCCGCCATTTTTTTCAACCCGAAAATGTGATGGGTAAGTACAAATAGATTTGAAAATTTTGTGTACATGTGTATTTGTAATATACAAAGGGCGGGAATTACAGACAGTAAGATAACTAGATAAAAGACGGGTCTGCTTCACATTTCAGTGTTTAAAGAGGACCCCAAAAGAAAACCGTGAGTAAACCCAAAGTATACCCTGAGTGGACTCAAAGTAAACCCAAACTGGACACAATTTTTCAAAAAGTAAACCCCAGGTAAACCCCGAAAGTTAACCCGGGATTTAGTTGGGGTTATTCTGGTGATAGGTTGGGTCTGATCGGTACTGTAATAACTAAGTGTTATTTCGCGGAATTATATGTAACTTAGATTCCATATGCTTTTTAACACCCTGCGTAAATAACCGTCTTCTATTTCAAAATACCTGCCTAATTAAATGTTAACAGTTCGGTTACTTTTAAGAACAATTTTTATTTCACATTTTTTTTAATTTCTCAATTAATTCTTAATACAATGCATTAGAAAGTTTTTTTTAGAGTTTGTTATCTCTTTTTTGATTTATATTACTGAAATGAAATATACATTTGAATATGTTTTACATTAGGAAGTCCACAATCAATATCGCTGTGTCCAATCACCGACGTAAACGTTTAACTTGCCATAGTAACATTCCAAACATTATAAATGTGGCATTTATTTGCGCTAAAGCAATGCTTGGATTCAGTCTTCAGATCACCACATTATCCTAATGAACTGCTAGGAATACAAGTATTTTACAAATGATTTATAAACGAACAAAAAGACTTTGTATTTGACAACTCTTACATTTGGTTCTATTTTTCTAAATGAAAATATCATTGATTTCCGGCTAACTGCCCAATTAGTTTTTTAATCATTATAGTTGACATATAGTTAACAAATACCTGGGGAAAAAAGGTGTATTTATCAGAAAGACTATATAAAATATGCAAGCACATACAAATATATGGTTATTAGTAGATGTATGCAAATAATGTATTAAATGCAAAAAGAATGCAACATAACTAGCTGGGTTTGAAACAAAAATAAAACAGCATATAAGTTAAAGGTTTATAAATTCATTATTAATGGATTTGTATCATATTGTGATGTGTCTGTCATGCGTTTAAAAAAAGTAATGATTATTGTATCTTTCTGTTCGAAAATTGTTTTATAGGTGGCTCCATCCCAACGTTGGATAGAGGAGATAATGACAAATTACAAGAAGGACAATGTCACATCGAGAAAAAATAATGCATGCAATTATTGGACTTGCAATAGTGGCTTTGTTGAAAACATTAATATATCTTTACACTCATTCTCTAGAAAAACATCGAATACTTAGTGCTTTTACATATCGTTTTTTTTATTTGCAATAGTGTACATTAATCTACAAGATCTTTTTTTCGGTATATGAGTATATTTTATACAATGTATGAATTTTGGAAAGTAAATATCGAGTCGCCTATAACTGTGACCATTAAATCAACAAGTGCCTAATTTTCTTCTATTCTGGACCACGTTTTGTCTGTTTTAATTTGTTTAAAATTTTACTGAGCTGGACTTATCGTTCTGCATTCATGAGTAACAGCTCTTAGATTTGGGTACTAAGTAAAAGACCAGAGTGTCAAATTCCGCAAATATGGATTTACAATCGGAGACTTCATCAGCAAGCATCATCATAAATTAGAATTTCACACGGGACAATCCTAAACGAGGAAGCGTCTATCTTGATCCTGACGTTGAAAATGCAGATTTTGGTAATGCAGCTGTAATCCGAGATAATCATCAAAAGTGCACTTTTGTGTAACCTGTATGCATACATCATGATCTGATATTACTAAACAATCATCAGTCTCGATCTTGACATTGATAATGTCGATTTTTATATTGCAACCATTATCAAGATAGTAATCAAGGAGTGCACAGTTGTATAACCTTAATGTAAACCACAATTACACAACTGTATACTCCTTGAAATTTGAGTATTATCAATGGGTACACCTTTGTATAACATGAGTAAATACAACATATTTCGATGAAAAAAAACAAAATAAAATATTTATATTTTCAGAAACACAAACAAATTGACTTATTCGTGTAAAATATATAAATTTATGAAGAAATCTATGTGTACTAATGAAACAGCGGACATGGAATTCAAAGTTAACTTTAGCACTGCTTTTGTCACGTTGGTCAACATTTTACCATCTGTATTTTGCAACATATGTGGAAGGTATGTAATATGCATTTTAAAAGTTGATATTTCAAAATACAATTTTTTTGCATTTAATTAGACTTATATAACATCATTGAAGAGTCTTTGGAAGAAATATAATGTGTTAGATACCGGTGGGACAACACTAAGATGGAATGCTTGCGTGAGTGATATGTACAGTATTGTGTTTGATAACCTACAGCAATGCTTTTCCTCATATATACATTTTTGTAATATATTTTTTTTTATTTCCTTAAAACATAGCCTGTGCAGTAGGATTTAGGGAAACAACTATGACGCAAAATGCACTTTTCCTATGTATGGACAGGACTGTCAAATGATTTGTTCTTGTAGCGAAAAAGGCTGTGACTTTGTCAATGGCTGTATCCGATCTTTAGAGGGTATAGTCCTCATGTTTTATCAATAGGTATAAGCTTTCATAATGAGATTTATGAAAGCGCTCTTTTTAAAAATTTACATATCTGCATGGTATTTATTAACTCAATTTATTAAAACGTGTTTTCTGCCAAAATCACTTTTTAGGATATATGTGATATGCAGACATATTCTTTTAATCCTAAGTCTGTCACTATGTACGTAACATACATTCTTTGGTATATATTAAACCTGTATTGAAAATATTACATTGAAACGGGAATTTGTATGATTGTCCAAAAAAGAGACATAAAAAAACCCCAAACCCCCCCCCCCCCAAAAAACCCCCCCCCCCAAAAAAAAAACCCAACAAACGAACAAAAAACCCTTCAACTGACGTTACCCATGTTTACACTTATGATACGTCTATAAAACTAGTCAATTTACCGGTAGCTCGAGATTTGCCATGTAATAAGACGTTTTTATTAAAATATCAACATTGTGTTTACTTTTTGAACATTTCTTTCAGTTTTTTTCAGTAAACAACAACTACAACAGTATCGACGTCAGAACAGAAAGGTTCCATAAAAAGTCACAAATACAAAAGATGTCTATGATCCTTGGTTTTTTAAAGTATTTAATAACATAATCTATTGAAAGTTTATCTCCGTATTACCTGCAAGATGCTTGCCTATGACGAAAACATAAATGATCGAAAATGTATTTATGGTGGCATTTCTTTAAATAAAGCATTGTACTGAATTGTCACTAAATCATTGTAAAATTTGTGTTGTTATATATGTAAATAAAGTTCATATCGTAGTATATATCAGGTGAGTCTTGCAAAATAGGTTAAAAAACTGTTTGCTTTTTAAAAATTAGACAATTAGTAATTATATATAATCTACTCGGTCACTTTCAACACCTTAATTATAATTTGAACATGATTTTTTTTCATTTTTGAGTTATTTTTAAAGTAAATGCATTCAAAAAAATTGATAAATGATTACCAGTTGATTAATGTGTAATTTCAAACTTGAGCATGACATTTATTAATAATTTAGGAATGTTCCTTGATTAAGGTACTCAATGATCGTTTTATTCTTTCAAAGCGCTAAAGTATTTTTTTCCGCGCCACAGCAAAAATAGTTCACATCGAAATAGCATTTCTATGCGCAAAAGCGAAACATGCTATTTAAATCCAATGGAAATTTAACAGGCTGCTAAGAAAAAAAAATATTTTTAGTTGGGAGTTTTTAACATCAATATAGATTTTGATTATGATTATATTTACTTTGTTTCTGTAATTCATTTCTCGTTCAGGCGTTACGAGAAGAAATAGTAACCTCTAAAATGTATTCTCAAAATACTTCTAAATCTAGTATTTGAAAATGGTTTTGCAATACTTGTAAACAGTATAACATAAATACATGTCAAAACAACTTGTTTTGATAATGAACATGCAAGTTACACAATGTTTAATTATGTAAATATATATAAGTGCTTTAGTATTTACCTTGAGTTAACTGAAATGCTAGTATTGCTCTTTTTTAAATTCAGTCTTTTAAATCAACAGTCAACTAGTTGTATTCATGATTTATAATGCTTATTTTCACTGTTGTTTACGTTTTTGCCTAGTATAAATTCGTAAAACATTCACAGCAGTAAAAATAACTTTTATACGGTATGCATTAACTGCGTAATATATTTATTTTTAGATATGTTCAATTTCAATAAGTGCAATTCGAAGCAAACAAAAGCAAACGACTCAGATCACCTTATACAGGGTGGTGACAAAAGTGAGTAAATTGGCGGCCATTTTGAATTCTGATTGTAAACAAATCAGGGTAATAAAAAACCTACTTACCTTTCTGCTGAGTTGTGTTTTGTCCTAATATTTTGTAATATGGCCCTTTGATCTGGTAACTAATTGTAGTCGACGGGGAATTGAGGAATACAAGTTCTGTATGTACATTAAAGGGATTAATAGCCAGGCATGCTAAAGTACTGCTTTCAGATCATCAACTGTGTCAATGTTCATCATATGTCTTTTTACTTGATTTTTTAAAAGCAACCAGATATTTTCGATTATATTAACATCAGGAGACTGAGCAGGCCATGTGAGAGTTGAAATGTTGTTATATTCTTTCCAGGCTTTAGTCATCCTTGAGGCATGAGGTGGTGCATTGTCATCGAAACCCTAACCTTTGTGTGGTGGGTAGGGGAAATCATTGGCATAATTATTGCAGGAATTAGAAGTTTATTTTTATGTTAAAGGTATATGTGGCGTATTTTTAATGAATAACATTAATAAGATCTGATTATTTGCTTCATTTCTTTATTTAAAGATAAGACTTTCACATAAATTATGCTGTCTACGTCAATCGCATAACAAAGGTACGAGAAATATAAAAAAAAATAAATTATTTTTTTACGTGCCGTAAAATAAATACAAAAAAATTTGAATAACCCCGCCTGAAATAGGTCACGTGACATCCATCTAGGTCTATCAACAACGACGATGAGAAAGAGGGGTTGATCGACAGATTTGGCAAGGGAAGAAAAAAGAGACAGACTGACAAAGATAGGAACAAATTGAAGATCGTCATCGGAGACCATGTAGATTGATGAAATAGGAATTAAACTTAACTTTCAAGCATGAAGTTGTAGGGGTTTTGCTAGTCAGGTTCGTGTTCCTTGTGTTCCGTGTCTTTACTTTATAAGTTATAAACCACAAGTGGATATTCGTTTTGAGAATTTTTTGGATAAAGAATAAATACTCTCAGTACATGCATCCCTCAGGGAAGGGGGTATTTACTCCGTTTACCGTGTCGATGACGCTAAAATCGTGTTTCGTCTTTATAACACATAATTAACAATTTATATCGCTCTACACTAATCAATATTGGAATAATAATGCTTCGAGTATCATCTGATATAAGAATTATCTAACTTAAGACACGAAAAACGTGATTCTAAATTGTAAACAAACTGTTCTTCCATCGTGTTTTCAAAGCTGGGTTTTCCCGCACTCATGCGCAGTGGAGTTATAAATGGAGGATCACATTAATATTCATCAGACGTGTAGCAAAGTTTAGAGACAAATAACTAAAGACAGAACATGTTTTATAGACCTAGAGTTGGTGAAACGTCTGATTATAAGAAGCATGATTTATATTTTTACCCAAACTCATGTCAAAAATTTTACTCCAAATACGCAACAAATACCTTTAAGTTTCTCTATATTTTTTAACACTGCCCACCCCAAGAAAGAGGGGGGGGGGGGTCTTTAAATTCACAATTCTATATGTGGATTTAAAAACATCTTGTTAATTGCAAATATTATGTGCAGCAACATAAACGAAATGAACGAAATACATTCTTATTTCATGTATTGTTTCTTTTGAAAAAAAAAATAAAAAAATTAAAAAACGCCCAAAAAGACATTTATAAAGAATAATAACATATGATCCAAAGTATTTCTTGATTTGCGAACTAATAGTTATTGTAGATACGAATTTCTCTTTTTCGCCTATGTTTATGAGTTATCCTGTAAAAAATAGATACCAACTCAGTCTATTTCAACTCTTTTTTTTTTGAAAGATTCAAATACAGTTGAACTTTGATATCTCGAACACTGATATCTCGAATACAATGGATATGTTGAAGTGATTTTTAAGTCCAAACTACTTATTTTTTAAGTATTTTACTCTCGATATCTCGAATACTCGGATATCTCGAAGTTTTTAAACAGTCCCATCTAGTTCGAGATAACGAAGTTTGACTGTACTTTGAATGAAACTAACATTATTCAAATCGTATGAGAGCGCTTTCATCGAAGGCATGCAAAAGTTTAATGAATTACCAGTAGAAAGATATATTAGACTACGAATAAAAATTTCAAGTTGAAAATGACAAATAATATGATGAAATAGGTGGCCATCAACGTTGTTATAATTGATAATTTCTAAATACCTTTGATCATCGAAGTAATTGTCAATGTGATCATTGTCGATGTGTATGAAGAAAAACGAATGACAAAGCATCTCAAACGCTATATTGAAAGGCAATCTTTATGCGAAATGCTTATTGTTTAAGTCTTCCAGATAAATAAGGTCACAACCATGCATCAAAATAAGAAAAGTCATCTCGCTGGGTTTCCTCGCGAGAAAATTGGTTGATATTAAATCTCCAAATAAATAAGCGAGAATTCGCCAAACCTGAATTTATAATGAAGTTATTCACGTACCATTGTACAGAAAAAAATATTATAATTACCTTCAAAAATTGATTTTGTAAAATATATTTGTAAAATATACCATATACATGTACGAGGGTTGTCCAAAAAGTTCGTGAACAATCGCGCTTTCGTCATTAAATGGGTTTATATATACATATTTTATACCGAGATGTTTGTCATGAAATTCCAAATCAAACTAGAGTGGTTTTGAATGTTTTTGCTAAAATTAAACTAAAACTTTACTGTATTAGAGGGTCGCGGAATGTACGCACGGCCAAGTATAAAAATTGTCCAAAGTTCGTAACTGAGGTTTTTGATATGACTATTTACAGTTTTTATAAAACATGTCAAAATATATATCATACTGTTCTAGTATTGTGTAAGTCATTTTTATACGTCTTTATAAGCTTTTTTTTTTTTTTAATGAGCAGAGAGTATAAAAAAGATATTAGAGCAAGAACATGTCTTTAAAAACGCCAGAAAAAGCGACGTTGGCTGACCGCACGAAACACTGCGCCATTATAAATTCTTTGTTGACTTAGGTAAAACATCGATAGAAATGATACCATTGGTGGAGGAAGCAGGAAAACTTCTAAATATTTCTAGATCACTTATCTACAAGTGGCAAAAGCGATTTTTAATGGACTGTGCGATTGTACCCGCGGGCTAAACGGTAATGCGGCATATTACTCTCAGGTAAACCAAGGACTACGACGTTATAAAAACGTCGTTATAACTCAACGTCAGACTGCATGTATAGGCAATGTTTATATAATAATAATTCCAATGTAAGAAGATACATTGCTCTGATTTTTAAACAAATACTTTAATATAGTCAATATTTAAATATTGTAATACTTTCCTGAGAATGGCATCGCTATTTAGAGTGAAATTACATGTGTTCAAGATGTTTTTGGACAACCCCCGTACATGTATTTTTTTTTCTTACTCTGTTGTGACGTGGTATTTTCAAGGGCTCGTGAAGGTTTACTAGGCTCTTATCTAGATTAATTAAGGTGTTACATGTTGTCAACTTAAAACTGACATCAATTCATGAAAGCATTTGGTCGCCATATTAGTTTCGTTCGCTCCTAACTGCCACTGGGGTATATGTACCGGCAGAGAAAGTTACGGTCGGTTGCTTTCCGATCGGGGCATTCAGGCTGCCCGGAAATTTCAATGAAAGTACTATACATTGTGGTAATATGTTCCTTAACAAATAATGAAGGAAACTACAGTAAATAAAACATAAAAGATGTTTTTTTTCTTTGAAAGAATTTCCAAGGTATCCGCATTATTTTGCATATATAGTGCTGCCTTACATGCACATTGAACACGTGTGTCATTCATACAGAGTGCATAACGTCTGCATCTTATTGTAGACCCTGATCGCATTAAATCCAACACAGTAGATAAGTGATAGTAAATCAAAGAAAGTAACAATGAAACACCGTTTTTGAAGTTTCTACAAAAACACTCCGTTTTCTAAAGTCTATGTGCACGATCTGCTTTAGTATGTGGTTTGCGCATGTGCGATATAATACATGTAACAGTACGACACAGAAAAACATTCTACAATGATCAAGGGTTTTTGAAATATATGTGCCCTGATTTCAGTCTATTTTGTTTCGCTTTTCATTGGATATTCCTAACCATTGCAATGGTTGTCATATTATTATTGTTCAAAACGCTTTTATACAAATCTTTCCGCCTTATGTTACGTGTTTAGATAAATAAAATACCTGAATGCGGCGAAGCATGAATAGTGCTCTCGGCCTCATATAGGGGGTGTGTAGCGATGAGCGTAACAAAAGAAATTGACAACTAATATTGTAGAAGTCGGTGATAAAAGGGAAATAATGCGTATTTATGAATTAATGTCAGTCAGCTTTAAGTAAATTAATGCTAAGCTTTGACAACGTTAACACGTGTTTTATATATTTGAGGAAATTTTGATGAAAACATAACTTACATGTATATATATACCTTCATCATTATTTGTTCATATAGAGAGCAGTTGTCAAAATATTTTTGTTCAATGTTTTTTCGGCCGTTCAGTTTTGTTTTCAGTAACATGCATCGTATTATATAAAACTTATTCATCAACAAGAACATTTAAATCTAGTAATTGTACAATCATTATAATACTTTCAATGTTCCATTTTACTTTCAATGCAAATAATTGACTTGCAATCGACAGCGAGTGTTTAAAGTTGGTTTAGCTTTTAAATGAATCGTATTTGGAGATCTATTTCCAGTTTCTAGAAAAGAAAAAAGAACAAACTTTTTTTATCATTAGTGTGCATAAAGTTAAATTACGTATTACTTACCTTATATTCATACATTAGAATATTAATTTACAAGAAATTTAGAAAATTTCTTCTCTTCAAACAAACGATACAACCAGTTAAACATGCTCAAGGTCATTAAGTAAATGACTGAACATTATCTTGTTGGACCTTTATCTTTTATGGCGTCATTATTTATTTGATATATCTGTTTTTGCATTTTACGGCTTTTTTTACATTTCATATTAAATGTTGGAAAAAATACTAGTAATATGGACGCCTTTATGCAATTGGACGGCAAACTTTTAAAGAGAATGCCAAGAACATATTGAAGAGATAGTAGGCATTAATGAAATTTCAATGGTAAAAATGGACCAAACTCCAATATTTGTATTTTATTTTCTAATATTACATTGAAATTACTGTTCAAAACATGAATGTACATTGTCTTCACCTAAGAAGTAACCCCCGATACACCTTTTTTAAAGATCATTGAAATAATACATAGCTTAAATTTGATTAATATGTAGGCACTATTTTATTTACCAGATCTTGACCTTAAATACATGTACACTACACTGTGTACATGTATATTATAAGCGTGTGTTTTTTTAACTTTAAAATTTAACGAGATTGAATGGACAACAAACTACCTATCGGATCTACTTTTAGACTTTAAAAATGATCTCTGTAGTCATACACTAACATTTAATATTTATCTTAGCTTTGTAATTTCAACATTTTCCCCACAAAGTAGATAATCGAGCCCTCTTAAATTACAAATTGATACTTAATTTTTGGTTTCAAAGTCTCATCACTATACGAAAACACATAGCTATTGTTAGCATGCAATTAAAAAAATGATGTAAGATAATTGAAAAACTACGAGAATGAATGTGGTGAACCATTATTTTTTGTCATAATTTATATATATCTAAACATGCACGAAAAGAATCACTTTACGTCAATTCTTAAAAAAATGTAAATGAATCTTGAATAATTTTTCAAATTTTAAGGGATGGTATTATTTTCTCGCTTAAATAATTTTTATTTGAATGGGTCGTATATCTTCTCAAACGACAGCAAACAAATAACTAATATTTTGATTCTAGATATAAATATACGAATTAAAACCAAGCATATAAATATGATGTATCTGCAAAATACATATACATAAATCCATCAAGGAATATTTAAAATGACAAACTTGATGTAAATGTGTGGTAAATTGATTTTATAGGACATACTTTATTTACAAATTAGCTGCGTTTACAATCATCTTACATTTAAGTCATTTACATTTACAATCATCTCACATCTGTGCGATCGAGTCATAACTTTTTAAAAAAATAAAATGAAGATAAATAAAAAAAAATGTGTAAAAACATCTTTTTTTTAGATATCTCATAAAGTTTATTTTCGTTTGACACTTTTACTTCTTTAACAAAACATTCAAGAATTATAACTGATACTCATCTTGTAAAAATGTAAGAAAGCGTTTTACCAAAAATGGATATGTAAATCAAAATAAAGCCATAAAAATGTGGAATGTTCGGCATTATAAACCTGACACTTCTTCATAACAAAATATCATAACATTTTTACAAAAACCTTTCACATACATAGATACAGATAATATATTTTTTATATGCATTAAATACTTATCAAATCGTAAATTTGACATAAATACAGTACAAAATGGAGACACAGCAATAAGAAATTACCTTGACTTTTGTTTCTATGACGTCATGTATCATATCCATCCAAATAAATCTCATCTGCATATTTTTCTCTGTTTTCAGATCCATTATTTGATCAATCAAAGCCTGAAATGTTTGGTCGTCAGATAAACACGTCTCTCTGAAAGTTAAACTCACGCCTTTTATGCTTTAAATGTTTGAATAATGCTTTATTTTTGGTGAAAATAAGATCATTTAATAAAACGATGTGCATTTCAAAAATTCATTTAATACAGTAACAAATCATTGCGAGATTCAGAAGTCACGTGATAAATGGACGTTAGTTACTTGCTTTACGTATGCATACCCTTTTCAAAATGAACTTAGTTGTTTTCTATAACAAAATTGAAATAAATATATAAACGGCCTGCTCTCAGTTGTCTTTTATAACCAACTGAAAATAATAATATAATGGTCTGATCGTTGGGCCAAGCGCAGCATTACAAAATGAAGTTAGTATACTATTACTATTACAAAATGAAGTTAGTATACTATTACTATTACAAAATGAAGTTAGTATACTATTACTATTACAAAATGAAGTTAGTATACTATTATGTATTACTATTACAAAATGAAGCTAGTTATCACGCACTCATTAGACTGATGTCTCAGCTTTAATAATTTGATGATGGCAAACATCAATTATTAAAAGAGGGGAAAGGATCTCAGATTATCGAAATCCTAGATTTAGGAACCAGAAATTGTAATTAGGTAAAAAGAGACCTGCAGGGCTTTAAAGGCTACTTCTCAATGTGTAAAATGAAGGTTTGTACTCGAAAATGCTGTGAGATTTAAAAACATTTGTGATTGAAATTGCACTTTCTATTTCTCTTCAGCTATCAAAGGATTGTGAAGGCAAAGGAATTTATGTATTTACAATGGTCAACTGTGTACAGTAAGGCAAATCTTAATTTATCGTCCACGACTTTGAAAGTTCAGAAAAAAAATCATAATTTTATATACATTTTCACTATGCGGCTATGTTGGCAATACCCAAGGATCTGAACCCATGGATTTAACTACTTAGGCAGAGGGCTCCATGGACATCAAAACCATGCATTAAGTTTATCTCCCTGTGCTGTGGAAGTAAGGAAAACAATTCTAAGATTTCATTCATTTTTACTACATCTCAGCTACGTTAAGGAAGGTATCAGAATTCTAGCACGTGTGATTTAGGAAAATTTGCATATGCCCCACCCCTTATTCATGAGATTTTACGAGATATTGTATTTCGGTAATTAACAAACATCTACCAAAATGAGTATGATTAATTATTGGGTTTGATTGCGTCAAGAAAGGTGTACTGAAATAAAAACTTCAACTATTCTTTATATCTTGCGAAATTATGACATTCCTAAGTCGTCTGATGACGTGTCGAGGTTGACTACGTCACATCGGCGCTTGCAGCTGTGATCAGAATAAAGATGTGGACTTCAGCGATATATCTGGGAATTTAACTCATTTACAACCAGCCTAGACGGAAATCGGTAGAGGATTCAACTGAACAAGGTAGGATTTATCTGTACTTTCCCTAGATATTGTTTATATTGTCTAATACTGTAGGATGAAACAGAAACGAAGGGAAATTCCTCTGCTTCGACTTTGTTTACTTGTTCACATTTGTTTTTCATGTAATATTGTATTTAAACATCAGTTTGGTGACTCGATTAAGCAAAGCAAATGTTCTGCGATTCGCTAATTTTGATCATAAAGAGTATTGAGGCTCATTGTAGCTTTTTACCGGTCTCTTATATCGCAATAATATTAGCTCGCATTTCCTCTGTGTTCAAAGAAAATGTAAATAATGGAAAGTCCAAACACTGGGTTAGCACTACAAAGATTACTGTGAGAATCTGAATTGAATATAGACAAGATTGTATTGATGTTTATGTAATAGAAATATGTTATTTCATTTAGTATTTTTTTAGGAAGATTACATGTTTGAATAAACAAAATTTCAGTGTTGAACTGAATTTCCACACATTTTAAAGAATAAACATTTGATTATGCCTGTTATAATATTAATGAAATTAAAACTGCCATTAGTATGCACAATAATAAAGTAATTTTCCATTTTCATGTTATCTTCAGCACAATAAATGCTAATTATAACACATTATTCAATTTCAGGGTTATAAAAGCAGTAAATGGTCCACTGAAGACACTTTGTTGGGGTGTTGATAAAAAAGAAGGTACTCTATAAATATTTCTTTTACCCACTAACTTCATGTATATTTGGTCTGGGTTTTTTAAAAAATCATATAACTATAATGTTACTTATCATAATATCGTTCATTAATATCTATTGAAATTAAATTTGAAATTGATAAATAATCATCATTTCAGGCATTGGTTTTCTTATCAACTGCACTGCCTCCTTACAATGTGCATGTACATCAAAAAGACAAGAGGAGAAGTACATGTAGTGTGCAAGAATATGGTCAATTGCCATAGATTCCACATCATGACTGAATAATACTGAAAACCAGAAAACACTAGTCTTGTTGAATAGTTTGTCACAGAAAAGCTATCTCTATAGTAGTAAATTGTATTTGTCAAGTTGATTATTATAATAAATTCTAGATAAAGATTGATTTTTGTTGCTTTCTTTAATTATTACAAAAAATATTAATTATAATTACAAGTAACCCTGATCATATATTAAAGGTATTTCTTATTTATTTACCAGCAGAGTAACATAAACCATTATAAAACATAAATGTGTAAATTACAAACTTACACTTAACCCCCCCCCCCCTCGCCCTTATATCAATAGTTATTGGTAAGGGCAACAGATGAATTAATTTTTCCAATTTCAACAATTTGGTAATGATGACTGGTGTAAACAGAGACAACATTCTAATATTATTTTAATGAAACTCACAGCGTTTAATTATTTTATGAATGCAAATTAAAATCATGATCTTAGTCAGTGTTGCGTTTGAATTTCACGCAAATGATGCCAAAAGTGAAATGGGTCAGATAAAATGCAGTAGTGCAAAGGCATACACTTTATCAAATATATTGAAATTTTATATGTGTTACTATTATATCCCAATTATATCAAAAAGTGCTGGGAGCTGTATGAAATCGATACGCATTTCACATAAATAAGCATTAATTGTGGGAACTCCCTGCAAATTTCTGTTCATACACTGTTTATGTTGAATTTAATAATTGTTCTTACTTGAATATTTCAAGCTCTTAGCACTTTTCGAAATTTTAGATGTTCATTTTACAAGTTAGAAACAGAAATAATTATATTTGTTAATGTTAAGCCCTTGCACTATGCATTTTTTCGTATAATTCCTGGTTCAGCTATTTTTAGCAGTATCACGTGACAGGGTATTCCCAAGAGACTCAAAAATTGCTCATGCAAAAAATCACTTTGTGTAATAATTTTTTGGAATATAATATCAAGATTATTCAAAGGCTAATATTTTATGTGATAAATACCGCTATTATTTTATGGACGCCCTTAACATAGCTGAGATGGCCATATTGGCTCCATCTTAGGGCCTGTATCCCTGACCTAGGTGCCATGAATTCACAAAGAAGGTAAAGGATTTAAAGGACATCATAATTATCCATTTAGTTTTCTCACTTTTTATAGGGAGTAGAGAAGAAGATTTCTAAAGTTTTAGGACTTGTATATTTGGTCATATTGGCTCCGCTTTAAGGTCTTAACCCCTGAACCAGGGGCCATGAATTTCACAATTTTGGTAGAGGGCTTCATGGATTTTGTAAAAATGCATTTAGTATTTTTCCACATGTGTGGGAGAAGAAAAGAAGCTTTTTGAGAATTTGGCCTTTTTTCATATTTTTCCCTGCCCATGAGTGGTAAGATCATACATTCTACAATTTAGATTCCTCATATTCTTGAGATGCTTTAATAAGAATGGCAAGAATTGGTAACAACTGGACTTGTAGTTTAAGGCGGTATGAGACACCTCCATATTGTTATGCAGTTCGTATCGAAATTAACAATGAAATCAGGTATAATTTTATAAATATTTCCTTACAAAAATTGTTACCTAACAGCGAAGCGCAATGGGTAAGAGCATTCACTACGAATTTGTAAGTCATGAGTTCGAGACCCGCTGGGGCTTTTATAATTTTTATCTTTCCAACAAAAATTTAAAACGTATTTTTAGTTAAATTATGGAAAATTTGAAAATTCTAAACGGGTGAAAGTATTTTGATTGTTATGAACTTTTATCCGCATAAACATCGACAGGTGTTCCATACCACCTGAAATGAAGAAGTTAAAAATGTTAAAAATGTAATCGGACTTCGCAATTTGCAGGACAAGACGACAGACGACTAATGTCTACTGAGTGACCCCGATGACCTAAAATCAAAATTTTTATTACAAGGACCGCATTTTCTCCATTTTCTTATCTTTTATAAATTCAGGTAATTTTCAACGCCTCTCCAATAGATTTATCCAAATAAAAGGATTTTTTTTTACCAATTTAGACATCGGATTTAAAAATAAAACAATTTTGAAATAATATAAATCATTTGTAGCTTTTTTATAACAGAAATGATGTGCAATGTCAAGATAATACTTAAGTATAATTTCATTAAATTTTGTTTGGATGAAAATTTGATGACAAGTTAATGATAATAAGTGCATTATGTATGAATATTTATTTACTTATAAGGTGTAAATTACAAAATTTCCACACGCAAATGATGTATAGATTAACCAACTAACATTATCAAAATCCTACGCCCCTTGTCTCTGGTTGGTACATATATTGTATAACCTTACTAATTGTGATCTCCGGTTTTAAAAGTTGAAGACATTTGGAACGAAAGTCGTGAATTATATCTTAAATGTCTAAATTTAAATATAAATGCTTATTAGGGTAACCCCCAGAAAATAAGATTTCAAGAAAAAAAATAAGGTAAGATTTTCTGTACATCAAAATAAAAATTAGTAGTATTTGTATGTATTTAAAAAAGTAAGTATTTGACTTCGTAAATAGTACAGTAAACATGTTGAAACAATTGAACTAATGAAGAAAAAAAAATGATTGATGTTTTCTGAAACTAAGATCATTTAATAAAACTATTTGCTTTTTAAAAATACACGGAAACATTCTTTGAGTATTATAAGGTAATCATTATAGTTGGGGCGTGATCAAATTCAATAGAGTCCGAAGGACTTTATGATAAATTTAGTTACACTACGACCATAAAGATTTAGATTTGAATTTGAACATATTTTAAAGTATATATATAACATACATATACAAATGGTTAGGACACAAGTTCCAACAACTTACGAGGTCTTCACTATACAGTAATGATCACCTCATAATATTCAAAGAAGGATTCCTTATTACTCATAGTCACATAATTCTCTGCACTTGCATTATTTAATATTAAATATTGACAATTTTACATTATATTAATTCCATAAAATAATGCAAATCTGCGCTTGGTTTTCAAAGCTACGCCATTTGCGTAATTGATGAAATGTATTTGACTATACGTTGCAAATTTGATTCGAAGTGTTTTACAGACAAAGACTCTGGAAAATGTTAATATTATTACTTATAAGGTTTGTTACTTACTGTTTACAGAAATTTGTGGGGTCGGTAAAGTGCATAGAAGGCGAGGCGGAGCCGAACCTTCTATGGACCTTACCGACCCAACAAATTCCTGTAAACAGTCAGTAACAAACCTAATAAGTGTTTTGTTTTGTCGAGGACCTAAAGTTGGATATGTATACAAACAAAAGATAATATATAAAAATTAAATTCATAGCTTAATTCTCTAATTTTTTACCTTCCTCGTCAATCGCCTTTGCCAACCTGGATGCCATTGTACGATCGTTATATTACGTCGAGGGCAATGGGGGGGGGGGGGGGGTCACTCTAAATATTTTGAGGCTTAAAAAATTAAAGGTATGGTTGAACGTTTGTGTAAAAAATCAGCTCAAGTAACGTTACGTCCGCCATGTTGCCGTATAAATTTTGACGCTCGCCGTGTAAAGAAATTTATAAGGCAATCACGTGACGCGATTCATCCAATGACGCCGAGACATTCTAGTCGGAGGCAAAACAATTATATTTTAGGTTATATATATATATATTTGGTTTTGGTTTTTTTTGTTGCTTTTTGGGTTTGTTTTTTGTTTTTTTTTTCATTGTGTTTAATTGTACTATAAGCATGTTTTAGAGAAATTAACAACTGCACTTACAAGGAGGTAACAAGAGAGAGACATCTCTGTATTTCCCTCACACTGCGACTGAGTGTTTCGTGTATCTGCTCTAAAAAAAATAAAAAATAAGCATCGTTAAAAAACTATCAAAAATTAATTTTCAAAATTATCGAAAGTGGAACGTCATTACGATGTATAATTATCGATTGATATATAAACAATCCTTTTTAACGAGGATTTCACACAAAGAGGTGACCAATATCGCTTTTAATGAAGTAATATGATCGGTATATTTTGCAATACCAAGAAAATGATTTTGTCTACGAGTAGGATATGTTAAAGTCAAAACGGTGGTCGTCGGTGAGGCATAATATAAATATCTATAATCATTATGTCATTTAAGAGAAAGTCTGATCAAATTGTTTAATTTTAAATTTAAAAAAAGAAATATTCATGATAACTTAAAGTGTTTTTGTCGATAATTTTATATCTTTTATTTAAATCTATATTATAATCTACATTCCAACAATGATATTTGCACACGAACATTTTTTAATAAATTAGATAGAATGAAGTCCTACCTTCGGCTGTCCTTTCCATAACATCTCGTCGTGAATAACATACATTTACTCAAAATATATCATAGCGAGATGCAGAAATCACGTGATAATGCACGTTAGTTATTATGTATGCATGCCTTACTCAAAATGAACTTACAGTATAGTTGTCTCTTATAACGAAATTGAAATAAATATATAAACGGCCTGCTCGTTGGGCGAAGCGCAGCAGTCAGTATACTAATGCTACTTAGAACATGTTTCACACCTCTGACAATGGATTTTTGCTGATACCAAATGACTTGGTAGACTTGAAGTTCAAGCTTTACGAGTTCGTGGCCATGCTATTGTAAAAATAATGTTGGCAAAACGGTTAATAAAAAGTTTTTTTTTATGTTGCACTCACTTCTCTAGAAAAAAATCATTTTCAGATAAAAGTATTAAAGAAATACATTGTGACTAACACATACAAATATAATGTTGCAAAGTAAAGTACATAAAACACGAAGCCCATAGGCCTTGACGGTCTCCTGAGTATCAAAGATGTACTTTTAGGGAGTCGCATGTTTGCATTTTAAACTTCAGTTTGGAGTCTAAACCTTAATCCGACATTCACCAGACTGTTGCCCCCGTTTTTATAATTTGATGTTTGCAAAAAATTATTAAAATAGGGAAAGGAATTTTAGATTATGTTAATCCTAGCTTTAGGGTCCAAAAATTGTAAACTTTTGGGAAGAAATACTTGCAAGCCTTTAAAGATCACTTCTCAATGAGTAAAATGAAAGTTTGTCCTTGAGGATGTTGTGAGATTATAAAACATTTGTGATTGAAATTGCCGTTTATAATTCTCTTCAGCTATCAAAGTATAGTGAAGGCAAATGATTTTATTGCATTTACTATGTTCTGCTGTGTACAGCAAGTTGCGAGATCCTAATTTATGAAGAGGATATTATGGATATAATAACAATCCATTTAGTTCATCTTCCACGACTGTGAAAGTTCAGAGAAATATATTTCATAAAATTTGAAACATTTTTACTAGGTAGAGGGCTCCATGGACATCATTACCATGCATTTAGTTTATCTCCCTATCGTAGAAGTAGAAAAAAAACTAAGATATAATACATTTTCACTATATTACCATATTGATCCCATCTTAGGGGCTGAATCCATGACCCAGGGGCCATGAATTCACAACTAAGGAAAAGGATTAAAAGGACATCATATTTATGCATTTAGGTTTTTTTTCACTTTTTATTGGAAGTAGAAAAGAAGATCCCCTAAGATTTAATACAAGTTTATTAACCCCCTTCCCCGCAGTAACGCATTTTAACGCATATACCGTTGCCCAACAATCACGCATTTTGACGCATATACCTTTTCCCCACAATCACGCACTTTAGCGCACTTTTCGTTGTTGACTGTTACGGCTCCGATAACACGTAATTTATTGTTTTATTTATCAAAATACATTGATGATATTAAAATAAAAGATCATTATAATAAAGTTATGTCATAAGATTTCGAAATCTTTTGCAAATAATATTTTTGTTCAATTCTTGAAATGTCCTAGTTGCCCGATTAGCTCGCAAACTTCGTGCAACATAAATTTGATGACGGCTAGTGAAGTTGATTATTTTAACATTAGCGATGGTAATGGAGTATTTATACAGCTCCCTTAAAACAGCTGGTTTTTCAAATGACGTCTGCTTTAGTCACTGTGGGCGTGTTTTAAAATTTTATTTGACACCCCCTCCCCCATTTACAACGTACGAGAAAAATTTATTGAGTTGCTTCTCGATAAAGATTGTTTCAGAATATATAAATGCAGACAATATAAACATAACCATGCTACTGAAATACAGCAGAGAAAATGTTTGGGTTTGATTTTAAAAGGTTTTACATTAATTTTTTTTATTTTCGATTCAAATCGGCTTCTAGTCAAGTAAAAATGAAGGGAAACCGATTGTTTTGTTTATTATTCGACGTAACTTACAATACTAGCAGGTATGGTTAATACGCATTGCAGGAAAGAGCGGTATGTACATGACTGGACATGTTGATAATTAATGTATACAAAAAGACCTTAAATTAGTTTATAAAATCGAACAGTGAAGAAACAATATTCTTGACTAATTTTGATTTTTAAATCATACTTTTCAATGTCCGGAGAGTATGATTACTGGAACATTTTCAACCTGTATATATAATCATTATTGATGCTTTTGGTTATTTCAAAACATTGAATAAAGGATGATTTCAGATTAGAAAAAAATTGACAATTATTAACAATTTTGGAGTTACTTAGCAGCAGTAAGCAACAATATACAATTATAACGTTTCTTTTTTTATTTCTAGATTATTGGATATCAGTTTATCAGAGAGTTGGGAATTATTCAATCATATAATAAAAACAATTAGTATTTTACATGCAGCACAATAAACTGGTTTCGCTTTTTGTGTCGATCGTAGAAATAGAGGCCTTTAAGCGTGCACAATTCAAAACGACCTTGCCGCAGTCTGTACCTCTCGGTCTGAAAAAAATACCTGGGTCGTTCATCCAATTTTTTTTTCAGACCGGGAGTCACAGACCTGCAGCTAAAATCGACCGACACTATTCACACCCACCTCCACTCCCCCCCCCCCTCCCATCTCGTCCTTTAATTAAGTCTACAATACTGTAATACTGTTTTAAATATTTATTTCTTTTTTTGCATTTAAGGTTACCTGCAATTGAGTTTTAAATTGATTAACTGAATCGACTTTTCATATGGATTGCTCTCTTTGTAACAGACATAAGTAGAATTGTAAAAAAGTCTAACTCCTAAAAAAAACCTACTTTTTTTATAACAGAATTATAGGACTTTATATTTTAATGTGATCTGATGACAAGTAAAAAATACCCCCGTGTTTTCAACACAAATTCACAATGTTTTTGTAACCTATCTTACAACTCATCTATTTTGGTAATAATTTAGTTGTATCTTCAGTTTTTCCAATGGGTAGACTTAAATGAAAAAAATATGCCCTCGGAAGGACAAGTAAACAATGGTCGATATGTACTTCAACTTCGTTTTGAATACATTAATTGGTATTACTATTCTAAAAAAAAAAAATCCCAAGTTTGACAAATATTATATAAATGCAGACGGCATTTCGCTTTACAGTCACTCAGTAACTGGTCAGAACGTTTACGACACAACCAACAATAGGAATTTATAGTGCTTGAATTTTATTTACCGGTTTTAATTCTATACATTGAAATTATTATTGTAGTGCAGTACAATAGGTTGCCATTTAAAAAAAAATATATTATAGATTGATTTTAATTGAAAGCTTATCATACTTTATTATTGATTGTTTGATTGAAAATTTGTTAGTTGGAATACTCAAAATATGTACATATTTTTTCACTTTTCGTAATATGTCTGCATAAAATACAGTAAGGCCGCAAATGGCGGGTCACACCAGGCTCACCGTAAATATTTCTCAAAAATTAATCAAATCATAATATATGAAATATATGTTTTAAACACTTTAACGCGAAAGAAATCCAACAGTCTTTTTGTTCTGTTCTAGAATCGTCTTAAGGTGGAATAACACGCCTTGAAAAAGTCACTCAAATCAACAGTAAATTATTTAACTATAAAAAAATATAATGATAAATGAATTGAACATATGTCAAATAAGCTAAAAATTTGCAGTTTGGGGATAAAAAATGAATATCTAAAAAATTCAATTCAGTAAGTAACAACAAAAGCCCCTGCGGAATTCGAACTCGGGATGTCACAAGCCCGACACGTTATTCACTCGGCTATGGAATAAGTTACATGTTACCGTCGATAAAATCCTTTTAATAAAACGAAATGTCGTTTCGACAGAGGTCAGCCATTTTGTGATGATGTGTTATTCCACCTTAAGCAATGGTGCGCAAACAATGTGAGAGGATCGTACATATTGGGCGTGGTTTGCTACAATGATAAATAAGATAATTTATACGGGAACAATATTTACAGAGATATTTTATCCATGCATTGATTTGATTCAATTTTATTGAACACAGACTTTATAATTATTTCCTGACTTAAAATAAATCATATGCCATGATCTACCGTCATAAGTGTATAGCACATATTTTGTTTTATCATTCACGATACAATGTTGAAGGGTTTTTAAGTAAAAAAAACACAATGTTTGTACTACTGACACAGAACTGGAAACGACAAATAAATATAATGAAGGACATCTATTCAAGTGCATGCGTGCTTATTGGAAAAATGTTTATTCCCAGTTATTTTTTAAAATTAGTGCACGCGCGTACTTTATTGCAAGCGCAGTAATTTATCAAATGTGGGTAACGAAAGCATTTGTTTGACAGAAATGCTCCGTAAATACCTTCGAGTCAATTTAGCTTAAGTTTCTTTAACGGAAAATAATGTTAGGTACAATGTTTATGATTTCAAAGTCTTAACTTTAAGCTAATTTTATCCAAGCTTAGTTTTTAAAGCAGACTTAAAATACAAAATATGACGATTTAATTGGTGTGGATACTAGATAATTCGCGTAAAAGGTTTCGGAGAATATGTATAAATCGTTTGTACTTCTCATTTTATGTGTTATATTTACTTTAATTGTGAGAAAAAATCCTTAAAATAGTTTGACAGAATACAGGGAATTTCATTGTCATGACTATGAACCAAATCTATCGATTTTTCTTTTAAACTGTCGAAAACTATAGGTCGTAGAGAACGAGGCGTTGAAGGGTAGGTTGCATATAGATAGTTTGTTTTTAGATTTTTGATAACAGAAATGATGTGGAATGTCATTAAAATTCGTTAGGATGAAATTTGATGACCAGCTAATGATATTCATTGTTTAATGTATGAACATTTATTTGCTGTTTAGGTGTAAATTGCAAGATTTCCACATGCAAATTTTGTAGAGATTAACCAACAAACATTACCAAACTCCTACTGCCTTTTGATTGGTCTGTTCTTACATTGTATAACCATACTAATTGTGATCTCCGGTTTTGAAATAAGAAGACATTTTAAAAAGGTCGTTAATTATATCTGATGTGTCTAAATTTAAACGTTAAATGCCTAAAAAAGCCAACACACACAAAAATAAAAGAAGATTTTAAGAACAAAATAAGGTAGGATCTTCTGTACATTGAAGTAAAAATTAGTAGTATTTGCGTGTATTTAAAAAAAATAAGTATTTGACTTCATAAATGAAGAAAAATATGCTTTTTTGACGTTTTTGGAAACTAAGATCATTTAATAAAAGGATGTGCCTTTTAAAAATACATAAAGTACAGTAACAAATAACATCTTATTCAAAGAATATGTAATAATTATTTTAGTATTACGAAGTTATCATTATAGTTGGGGCATGATCAAATCCAATAAAGTCTGAAGGGCTTTATGATAGATTTGATTACACCACGATCGTAATGATCACCTCATAATATTCAAAGAAGGATTCTTTATTACTTATAGTTAAATAATTCTCCGTACTTGCATGATTTAATATTAAATATTGACAATTTTACAGTATTTTCATTCCATAAAATAATGCAAATCTCTGCTTGCTCCTCAACAGTACGTCATATGGGTCATTAATAGATTGTATTTGACTATAAGTTGCAAATTTGATTCGAAGTGTTATCACAAACAAAGGCACTAAATGTTACTATTTTTATTTCAGTTTTTTTTTTTGTAAGTGTTTAATTGTACTATAAGCATGTTTTACAGTAAATAAAAAGGAAGAGAAAATTAATAGAGGTAACAAGAGAGAGACATGTCTGTATTTCCCTCACTCTGCGACTGAGCGCCTCTTCTTTCTGCTCTAACAAAACTTAGATAAGCATCGTAAAAAAAAAAAAAATGTTGCCCTTTTCTTCAAAATAACTGAACGCGGAATTTCACCACGATATACAATTTGATTGATATATAAAGGTTCTTTTTCAAGCATGATTTTACACGGAGGAGACCAATATCGCCTTTAATCAAAAAATTTGTTCAATATTTTGTGAAAACTGGAAAAATTATTTTGTCTACGAACAGGATATTTTAGAGTTGAAGCACTGGTCGTCGCTGATGCATAATATAAGTATCTATAATGTCATTTAATTTAAAGTCTGATCAAGTTTTTAATTTTGAAATTAATTGGTCGCTTTATGTGTGTTTTCGATACATTTTTATATTTATGCATGTAACTAAAACTTAAATAATAATATACAGTCCAACAATGATATTTGCACACATACATTTTTTTTTAAATATATTAAATCGAATGAAATCCTATCTTCGGCTGTCCTTTCCATAACTTCTCGTCGTGAATAACATTCATTTACTGAAAATAAATCATAGCGAGATGCAGAAGTCAAGTGATAAATGGAGGTTAGTTATTAAGAATGAATGCCCTACGCAAAATTAACTCTAAGTTGTCTTTTATAACCAACTGAAAATAGTTATATAAATGTCTGATCGTTGCGCCAAGCGCAGCATTACAAAATGAAGTCAGTATATTAATGCTTCATAGTACATGTGTCACACCTCGAACAATGGATATGTGCTGATACCAAATGACTTTGTACTCACCAAGTCCAATGTTCACAAAGCTTCACGACTCAATGGCCATGCTATTGTAAAATTAAGATTGGCAAAACGATTCAATACATTTTCACTATACGGCCATATTGGCCCCATATTAGGGCCTGAATCCCTGACCCACCGGCCATGAATTAACAATTGAGGTAAAGGATTTAAAGGACATTATAATTATGCGTTTAGTTTTCTCACTTTCTTACTGGGAGTAGAAAGAATTTCCTAAGATTTAATACATGTTTACTATATGGTCATATACGCTCCACTGTAGGGTCGGAACCCCTGACCCAAGGGCTATGAATTTGTTAGAGGGCTTTATTGATTTCATAACAAGGCATTTGTTTTTTTTCCACATGTGTAGGAGAAGAGAAGAACTCTTTTTGAAAAATTTGCCTTTTTTGCTTATTTGGCCCCGCCAACGAGCAATCAAGATTCCTCTTATCCTTGAGACGATTCAAACAGAATGGTAACAATTGGTAACATTTGGACTTCTAGTTTAAATGACGAAGTTTAAAATCTAAAAATATAAACGGACGACGCACGTTGCAGGGCGCAAGACGACGGAAGAGACTGATGTCTACTGAGTGATCCGATGACCTAATCTCAATTATTTATCACGAAGACCTGTTCTTTAACTTGACTACAAGCCTTAAACATTATAATGGGAGTATACACTGCTGAATAACTTCAATGAGATTATTCTCTCTAAATCTGTTTCATTCAATTCACAAACCTAAATACTGTCGTTTTACTGTCTAATGGCATGTGCACTTTTTCAGAACATTTTGTGGGAATTTATTATATGCAAGAAACCCTGCTGACATTTCGAAGCTTTCTAAACAAGCATTATTCTGCTTAACTTTTTTTTCGATTAATATAACTTGTAAAAGAACAAAGGGTCATAATAATGAGAACCTGTATACAATTTGATTATTACATGTAATTTGGGAAAAAAAACATCAAAATTCTTTTAAAAAAAATTAAACAAAAAATCAATATCAAAAAAAAAAAAAAAAAAAAAAAAAAATATAAGTAAAAATAAACTCTGCAAATTAACCATGTTTTAGTTTCAAATGAAGCATCATATTCTGCTTTAATAAGAACTCTCAGGTCCGTTATAAAGTTTATTGACAGAGAGATAACCATGAACACACGTGTACAAATAAACGTGGAGCTTATTCATCGGTGTGTAAAGCCATACACAGTATGCGTGCATGTTTCTCAGTCGCAGTTGCAGTTGGAAAAAGCTACAATGAATAAAAAAAAAACCGAATTAAGTTTCTGACACAAACTGTCTTCCATACAAAATATTCTTACACCTGACTCCAGTTATTATAATGCATCTTGCATTCGATAAATCATAATTAAATATCACTAATCAATAAGTTCATGAATATGCATAACTAATTTAATTCACAAAATTAATATTTAAAGACAATGAAGGTCCATATGATAATTATAGTTACAGAACTTATTTCGACAAAATGGCACCATACATAGAGTGCATGGCAAAAATCTAAACACGATTTATGAACAGTTACATCTGTAAGCATAGTTTACATAATAGGTACAGGTAACTGATAATGTAATTTAGGTAATGAATAAGGGTGTAATTCTTAAAATGAATTATTATTATGGATTATGAGCATTCAGACCAGCATTTGAAAACGTCGTGCGATAAATGGCG
Organism: Magallana hongkongensis; assembly: GCA_016163765.1. Lineage (NCBI taxonomy): Eukaryota > Metazoa > Mollusca > Bivalvia > Ostreida > Ostreidae > Magallana > Magallana hongkongensis. The sequence goes on along the minus strand of WFKH01002636.1, from coordinate 14,768,712 downwards.
GCACAAAACATGCAATAAGTTAGTCATACGTAAAAACATTCGTATTCGATTTAAGTCTAATTGACGTAATAAAAAAACCCCCATTTTTTCAATATTTAAATATAAACAAAACCAAGACGGAATACACCGTTTAGCTTTAAAAGTTTTGTGATAAATAAATGATATATTTTCCTAACAAACAATGTTTAAAAAGTCTGGTCAAAATTTTAATTTCTATTTTCAACACCAGGGAAAAAGCATTTTAGAGTTCCATATCTGGAAGCCTCAGGTACCTTCTTACTGCAAATTACATATTGTCCATTACCAACTGTATTGCTGTTATTTTTTGTTTTGTTTTTTTGCTTGTTTGTTTGTTTTTGAATCAGGCATAAACTGGTTGCCGTTACAGTCGCTGTTACTTACTGCTTATTCCAAACTCTATCTTGCTGTGTGGTCTCTATATCTACAGAGAAGTGGTTAGGTTAAAGAAGTACCTGTGTCATACTAAAATGAAAAAATTAAATTACGGTTTTGATTTAGACCAAACACTTGGTAATCCCCTTTTAATGTGATGCCAATGCAATAAAAGGGGATATTACATTAAAGCTACCTCGATGCATTTTCACGTGATAATTAGAAATAGGCTAATGTATATTCCTTGATAGAAATGAAATAGAACAACACAATCCCAAGGTTTCCATAAAACAATAAACAATCAAGTAAAAGCAAAACATTTAAGTTTCATAAAAACTACTGCTAGAATTTTACATTTCCGTCATTAACAATTATCAAGTTCTCATAAAAACATTCCAACTTCTAAACGATTGCACGGAAAACGTCAAGTTGCATCGAAGTAACGCGATACACAGGATTTTAGCAGCAATTTTCAAGTTTAGTATTGATCAAACAATTCATACGTTTCAAAAGTGAAGTTCGAAATATACGGGGTAGTGTTGTTCTAGATTTTTTATATCGTAAACAACGACAGAGAAAAGCCTGGCTGAAGAATAAAAGTTAAATCGCATACATATTAGCGAATATTTGATAAAGTTAACATCTGTTCCAGTACTATCATGTTAAAATGTCAACAACAAAACATTCCAAATTCTTTATCAGAGTTCTTAGATTTCTTGCATTTTGAATCTGTTAACATTGCTTTGCAATTAAATTTACACGACATTCAGTAATGACATCTTAAATGTGTAAATCTACGTAATACAATCTAATTTTTCGAAAAAAACCTGTGTCTAATCATTAGGGTCGTCCGTTTTTAATCGGTTTTCTTGTATTGCTAATAGCGAGCCTAGGGAGCTCCATATACAACGTGTACGAAAGGACGAAATTCGAGTTAAAATCTGCACATTGTTCAAAGAAATTTTTATGAGACCACGTGAAACAATTTTAAATTCCCAATAATCCTTTGCGCTACATAGCAACATGGTGGAAAAGGGAGCGTTTCTACGGGAAATTCTTACCTGTAGATTGCATACATCTTTTTCATTATACAATAAAAAATGCTTTAAAAACAGTGAAGTAAGGAACACATGCTTAGTTAAAAAAAAACCTGTACCTATCTGAACTTTGCTGACATGTGACGTCATTTCTGAATGACGTCGCAAATTGCCGAATTTATCCGACACACTTTTTTAAGAACTACCGATGATCTAACGAGGCCGAGTCTAATTTATTATTTCTACCCTAGATGATTGAAGTCGAAATGTATTTCTATTTAGTACCCCCGATTCAACTTCTATTTTTCATTTATTTTCTTATATATACGTGTTATCATTAAGCCTTGCTTTGCGATGTGGGCTTCGTCTGCCTCCCGCTTCTCTCAGTATTGTCATATATTGAAAATCCTTTTTCGACACGAAGCTGCAATGGAAGACCTCCTCGTTGCTTTGCAACAAGCTCGACTCTAGTTTTCATTTACTTTCTAGAATAATTTGATTGTAGACATTAAAGAGTAAGGAAAGTAAAAAAAAAAAATATTTATACTAAAAAAGTGGTTTATAGTGGTTTATGCAGTGTAAAATTATTTGTCAATGAATTGTATTGCTTTTTTAACACATTAACGTTTAGATGTTTTGAAAATAAACTACATAATTAACGAGGCCGAGTACAGTTACAGTGTGTATGACTTTGAGTATCTCTGCATTTTCACTGTAGGTGCAAAGTTATAATTTTCTTTTGAATGATGTTTTTACATCAGGGGTCAAAATTAACGGGAAATTCTCGCTTAATGCAAGTTAAAAATTGAAATAGCGTATTAAAGAGACTTGTGGTCGCTAACTTTTGCAAATAACAATAAAACGGTCTTTTTCGGAGTATGCTGTTCATCCGCTCAGATTTTGAAGCTTAAATGCTTAAAAAAACAGTAGACATAGAAACATAAGTTCAGATGTTTTTAATTTCATTTTGTTGGCTATCAGACAATTTTCTCTTAAACATTAACCTACCATAAATATTGTGCTGTGTATTTAACATCACACAGTGAAAATGCAGAGATACTTTTCAATCTCTAAACCTAATCAGCCAGGAAAGATGAAACTTGTGTGGAATCATCCTCAGGTAAGGACTGGGTAGATTCAAGTTTGTTCAAATCATGATCCCCGGGTGTATGATGGGGTCACAACGGGGAGGGGGAAGGGAGACATTTTTTTACATAGGAATTTATGGAGAAAAATCTTTAAAAATCTTCTAAGAAACAATTTGCCTAGAAAATCTGTAACTTTAAAAGCAACCTTAGGTGGTGTAGATTCAAATTCGTTAAAAAAAAATCAAAATCTTGAGGAGTAGGGTGGGGCCACATTCAGGATCCAATTTTACAAAGGAAAACATTTTAATTCACAAAACTGAATAATATAAGTTGATATAATGTAAGGTTTATTTATATGCAAGCATTTTGACGAATTGCTGATTCTTTAACATTGTTAAGACTTTTGCCCCAAGACGATTCTTGGGCCTCACAAGGGGTTCAGAGTTTGATGTAGGTTTATATCCTATGCATAAACAATTGTCCAGGATCTTCTTGAGAACTGCGATGCTCAACATGTGATATGAATATAAAATCATCTTGTTAGAAAAGGGACTTGATAATTAACATAATAATTTCCAAGGGGAAAATGGATTTTCATTTATACAGAATCTACATTTATTATACTACATTGTCCAGATATTTTGTATAATGGCTCCATTAAGCTGATTTTATCATGCCTATTGTTGCTCAGGTGAGCGATGTGGCCCATGGGCCTCTTGTTTAGGTATGCCATATGGTTGGATCAATTTTAGTACAAATCAGACGTCAACTTCTTGTTAAATGATGACTGTTTATTTTTAACCAAAATTTCGTCAAATTTTTCTCAACAACTTTTAATCTTGGATGCTTGATATTTTAATGTCGTCTTTGTTTAATCATGCCATATGGTGGGACTCATTTTTCACAACTTTGATATCAACTTCATGTTTAAAGTTGACTTTGCTTATTTTGCATTCAATAAATTATATTCTTCATTACATCTGTAGGGAAATTCTTTATATTTCCTCCATGTACCGTATTATTAACTTGTATAATAAAATTACAATTAATACTGTTACAGTAGTAAAAAGTGGTCAAAATAACATGGTATATTATTGTTGTAATAAATACGATTGCTTTTTATTGTTCAAGTTCTTTATTTCAATTTAGTATTAAATTTATTGGCATTAGCTACTAAATGAACAAAATAACTCATATTACAAATAGACACACAAAGATATACAAATAATTCATAATACATAATTTGCATTCAATTCAAATTATGATTTATCAACGAACTTCCAATATTTGGCGGCGGTGCCATACCCAGTCAATAAACAGTAGACTACGCACTTGCATAAGGTATGACTGTATATAAAAACATCATATATAATGATTAATGATTTTGGCAGAGGTAGTATGAAAATTTCACTTTTTGAGGTGATACACTACTAAGAGATAGACAGAGTATGTATTGATGATGTAGTGATGATAGTTTGATATGATGAGTGATTCAAGAAGTTATTGATGGGGGGGGGGGGGATGTCACTGTCCCTATATTGTCTTAGGGTGCGTTCGTTTCACTGTTCTGAATATGTTCTGCACAAGTTATAAACAGACGTCCAAACAAATGCATCAGAACAGGAAGTAGATAAAACAGTATGGCGACGCTTAAATGGACGTGCATACAGTTGGCCCAGGAGTTGCTTAACGATGATGAAAACGACGAAGATGATAATGCAATCGCAACTGCCATGATAGTAGACACAATGCAAACGTTAGTATTTAAAAAAAAATGAAAATTAGAGTAGAAAAATTCAATAATAACAATGTAATTAATAAGAAATAAAGTGCTAAATAACCACTTTTTAGAGATAAAGATAATTGATATTTACTTATTCAATAATTACTTAAAACAATCGTTGTATCGTGCTACAGTTTAGAATTAAAGTTTTATGTGCTATTTTATTTAACATCATATACAACATATTTTGTCTGATTTATTTTGAATTTAATTTCCCTTTAATATTCTCCAGAGAACCCAAAAGTAGAATAAAAAACTATTGTGGGAATGTGGTCTCAAAGTACTCAGATTCCGACTTTAAGAGGATTGTTAAGTTATCTCGACCTACTCACGATACAAGAAAAAGGCTTTTTGCAGAATTGTCACGAACTTGTTGTTGAGGGACAAGGAAGCAGGGAATCAATATCAGTTAAAAAACAGCTTTATGTCACGTTGTGGTACCTTGGTGGATCGGACAGTATAATGAGAATAGCGGACAAATTTGGAATAGCTGAATCATCGGTTGTTGTGTGCAGAAACCGGATTATTGACACTATTTTAAATAATTTGAAGTCAAAGTTTATTAACTGGCCACATGCTGAAGTACTTGAACAAACCATTGACACGTTTCATCAACGAAACGGATTCCCGGGAGTTATTGGGGCACTTGATGGAACTCATATTTCTATAAAAGCACCCACTTAAAATCCCCAGTCTTATATTAATAGGAAAGGCTATTATTCATTACAGCTACAAGCAGTCTGTGACTCTGATATGAAGTTTTTGAACTGTTTCTGTGGATATGCAGGAAGTTGTCACGATGCCTGCGTCTTGAGGAACTCTGATTAGAGGTCTGTAACGGAAACCACATCATTGCAGACGGAGCATACCCCTTAAGACGATGTCTAATGACGCCTTACCGTGATGATGGACATCTGTCGCAAGAACAGAAACATTTCATTTACCTGCTTTCTTCCAATAGAGTAGTCATTGAAAGAGCATTTGGACTTCTAAAAGGCAGATTTCGACGCTTACATCATCTCGATGTACTCAGTATTCAAACAGCAGTTAAAATTATCATGTGCACTTGTATTTTGCACAATATCTGTCTTATTCAAAATGAAGATATCGACGACTATATGGAACCACCGGAAGTTGATCGACCGCAAATATCTCAACTGTCTGTTCAGGAAAATGAGACAGGGGGCATTATTAAGCGCAACATACTTTGCAGAAGACTCAGTGGACATTAGATACATGTACCATACACAAGGCAGTCACACATTTATTTGTTAACTGACTTCACCAATGATATGCATATATATGTATATGTAGACTCTGATGATCCTGTTTGTGTTGAAGTTTAATTATTAATAAAACAAATAGAACATTTTACATGGTTTATTCAGTTTTCATTTTTTCAACAATAAATGAAGACATGGTTATCTACCATTCAATAAATAAAAAGATAGTACATGTGTATGTGCTAAATTAGTGACAAAATAGTCATTCAAAACAGTTCTTGATGAACACCCACTAATTGAACACAACATATTTGAGGATTTGGGCATACATAGCTCATAAAACAAATCAAAATTTAACATAATTAGCATATAATATATATATACTGTACTCTCTATCCCAGAGCATAAAACAATAACTTCTGTTTTATATATCTGTTTTTGAAAACAAAAAACAAATTTGAACTTCCACAAGTTTTACATAAAAACCTTAATTCTTTGTCTTATTTCCGCTCGACACACAGGGCAAATTGTTACTCTCTTCCCACATTCCATACATGTTACTAAATGGCCACAATCACAAAAGACACAATCAGTGGGAGCCTCCATGCAGATCACACATTCTGTAAAGAAATTAAAAAAAATAAAGAACATGAAAAAATGTTCATTGAAAATGATAATTATTGTCATTATGTTATTGTCATCCTCCACCTCCAGATCACATTTAAAAATGACATAAAACTTAGGAGACATTAATAATGTTTTTTGTTCATATTTTAGCATTACCAATTCATGATTCTATAGTTCTATTTCTTTGTGCTTTCCTTCATTGCATCAATTAATTCTCGCATTAAGCTCATTTTTTCTCGCTGTAGTTCCTCTCTCCTAATTCGTTCTTCCTTTTGTTCATTCATGTACTCTTTAAAAACCTGCATCATCTCATTTCGTTGTCTTTCTGTTCCCCTTTTCCTGGTTTTGTTCTTTGGTGCAGATGTACTGCATGATGCCTGTTCACTTGTTGATTTGTCATTACTATGCTCGCTTTCATTTAATTTTCTTTTTTCAACAGAACTGGCCATGGATGCATCAGATGAGAGTGTAAATGTAGGACTTATAATAGGATCGTTGCCAAGTATGTCGTTGAGCTCATTTACATATTCGTACGATTTTGTTCCACTCCCAGATTTCTTGTTGTGATCTTTAACATTTTTGTAGGCTCTTAATAACGACTTCCATCTACCAGCTACTTGCTCAGAATTAAATGAATAGCCGTTTCCTTTCATTTGGGATGTAGTTTTTGCCACTCAGGATTTGGTTCTTGTATATTTTTGTAACAGTCAATAAGCAACAAAGTTGCATTTCGTGTCCAAGAGTTATTACCTTTTTCATCTCTGGGTGGATCCCCGACATCTGCTGCAGACTGCTCTTGGGCAAGAGGCATTTGATGGCCTTGTTACAACGCACTTTGAAAAATTACGCACTTTGAAAAATTTTTTCAAAGTGCGTTAATTTTGGGACCAAGTCAACGCACTTGGAATTTTTTTTTTTTTCAAAGTGCGTTGATATCGTCGATATTAACGCACTTTGAAAAAAAAAATTTCAGGGTTTGGTCGAAATAATTGATACTTTTATATACAATAAATGATTGTTTTAACTTTGTTTAGCTCAATGGGATATATTTTAAAAAGAACCCAATGCATTCTAAGCTAACTTGATAAACAGTTTCTTGATTAGAATTTTTTTCTTTTCTCATATATAAGCTTATGTAGTTAGACAATTCACACATAAAGAACAACTCGGGAAATTTGAATTATCCAATGCATACACAAAAAAGGAAAGGGCAATTTCTAAGCGATGCAGTTTATGTCAACATTTACTTCTTATCTGGTACATTGGGCTCTGCCGGAAACGAAAATGATTATACCAATGCATACACAAAAAAGGAAAGGGCAATTTCTAAGGGATGCAGTTTATGTCAACATTTACTTCTTATCTGGTACATTGGGCTCTGCCGGAAATGAAAATGATTATATATATTGATAATGATTTATATATATATTGATAATGGAGATCAATGTATAACATATTTCAACTGGCTTCAATTGTATGTACTTGTAAACAAACATTATGTGAAAAAAGGATACGTAAGTTATGTTTATCAAAAAAAATGATCTTTTAGAAGATGATTGCGAGAAAAAAAAACCCCACACCCTAATGCCAATTTTTAAGTTTATAATAATTTAATGTTTGTCAATGATTTTTTTTTATAATGAAGTGATTTATTTGAGTGATTAGAATTTGCATTGAAAAGACACATTCTTTAGCATACCATTGAAGAAATTACTGTTTGGCCAGTTCGTTTCTTTTCAATATCACTGTACTTAATTTGCAACAAAGCATATTTCTTTTTCCAGTCTTAAACGTTTACTCCAAGTTGCTGAATAACATGTTTTGGAAGGAAAAATTAGGGGTAGTGGACCTTCTTCCTGTAATCAATTAAATGATGTGCTGGTAATTGACCTGTATCTTTGGTTAACCCCCACCCCAGTCTCCATCACCGTTCTTAAAGACGGTAAATTCGATTTACTAGTGTTAGCAAATCATCATACTATAAACAAATTTGTAATTCAATTCCAGAATTTGTGATTTATACATATTTTTTCAAAGTGCGTTAAGTGTCTCGATGCTAAAAAATGTTGATGTACATTCATAACGCACTTTGAAAATTTTTTTCAAAGGGGGTTAACTTTGTCCCAAATTTAACGCACTTTGAAAAATTTTTTCAAAGTGCGTTGATTTGGTCCCAAATTAACGCACTTTGAAAAAAATTTTTAAAGTGCGTAATTTTTTCAAAGTGCGTTGCCACATGGCCTGCACGTGATGCTTCTGCACAGGCACATTCATGATTCTTGAATACATTAATGTCATCAAAAAAAATCCCCACATTCTTCACATTGAAAAAATGTTCTACTTTCTATGCTGGTTTGCACTTTTTCAACTCTTCCTGTAAATAAAAAATAAGATTTTTTTATCATCGTTCTTTTTGATTTTACAAACTATTTTCAAAGTAAATTTCATAACGCAGCCAAAAACTAATAAGCAAAACAAAAACAATTTATAACAGAAAAAAAAAAAATTGTCTATAAAAAGCTATAGATTTATTTTAATTTTACTTATAAAAGTTTATTAATTAGCTTCATTTTCATCATGTAGACCATGTAGATAACCGGATTAGCTATATCAGAATAACTGTGTTCTCTTTAAGCATTTGTGTGCGTGTTGGGGGGGGGGGGGATTTAATATTGAGAACTGCACGTGGTTGTATAGCAATACATTTTTTAACCGTTTACTCTTTGATTAGTTATATGTACATAGCTAATTATATTCAAATAAAATTTACCTTCATTAGCTCGGTTTTTCACGAAGCATTTGTGCCTCTGGAATCTCTCCTCTGATGCAAAATAAATTCCACACTGGGAATGCAGCCACGCATCCTCCATGTTGATGACGTCACTTTTCTCTCTACACCAACTATTTCGCGGGTACAGAAAGAACATGTTCTGGACAGTGTGTATTTTCATTTTTTTCCTGTTCTGCCTGTTCAGAGTGTTCTGAACAGTGAAACAAACCCGCCCAAGATCTCTACATTTTGTTAATCCAGACTTTTCAATCTAAAGGGAGATCCTCTATATACTGGGTAGTGTTGACTGAAGTATGTCCTGTATTCTCCTCTGTATAGCTGTTTGTATTTGGTGTATTGGATCCTGTGTGAGTGACTGGTGGTATGGATAGAGAGCAGCCTGGAGGTTCCCTGTGATCTGCTGACAGATCCCCAGGATCTCCCAGGGGATGTCTCTGTAAGATTTATTTATGTAAAGTAAATGATCACGGTGGACTAGGACCTGTAGCTCATCTAGAGATGCTTGTGATAATATTGTATCAATGTGTCTGTAACACAAAAACTCTAGGAAGTGTAACATTACAAACACTGGGATACCTAATTTAGGCCATCTGTTCTGTAGAGCAGACTGTTGTTCTGGTATTAGTTCGCTGATATAACAGATGCTGTGTTGAAGTATAATATCCACTGCTACAGCCTGTCTCATCTTTTTTGACCAGGACTGTCCCCCTACAGCCTCAATATACCTCTCTCTGTCTACATGTTTGTGATACATCAAATAATTATGGCTGTGCTAACTTGACCTTTGTCATCTATATAACAGATAAAGCTTCCCTGTATCTGAATGTCATGCAATAATACATTGCAATGTACAACATGTCAGATACACACCCAAACTTGGCTGCTAATTTGAGCAAGTGACAGGACAGTTTATCTGTTTGTTGAACTCTGTGCCAATGCTAGTGTACATGTTTTGTAATGTAAAAGCATTTTTCTGAAAGAATAAAGCTGTGAACTTCTGTAATGAAACAACTTGATAGTGTGACAAGGGTGAATGTATCATTTGTTTTGATGTGTGGATGGCTTTGATAAGACCACATAGGTTTACTACTTTTATGTTAGTGTAAAACTCTGTTTTAACCCAAGTTTTGAAACCAAATATATGATTTGACTCTCTGACAAATTCTACATCATAATCAACTTCAGACCTAATCTTACTTTCATCTGTACAAATAGAAAGTCTAGGATTGTACAGGACATCAATGATGTAGGACCTGATAGAGGAACTCTGTTACAGACAGGCTAGACCTTTCTTGTACAATTCATGTAATAACTGTAGGAACAATCTGTTTTGTGCTGAGCCATGGACCTTTGTCAGAAACAGGTTGTTTTGTGGGATGAAAAAGGTAGGACAAACCCCCTCATACACCCATTTTAGGAAGAGTTTAAAACAGTCCCAGAAACCGGCCAGGAGATTTTGTGGACACCAGTGAGGTAGTATCTTTTGTTGAATCGCCCAGAAAACTTTTGTCTTTATGTGATAGGAACACAACAGTTTCTTGATTTCTTCTGATTGTTGATTTACAACTTCTTTTAAAAAAAGGTTTTAACAACCCATAGGTTAAAAACTGGCAGTGGTTCATTGATGACACAAGTTTATATTCTGACTGAGAGAAGGAAATTCTCCATTCTTCATTTTCATAGGGTCCTAATCGGTGTCCTATCGCTACAAAGTGACATCCATTTCTAACAATGTCACCAATGACTTTGTGATCAGGCCATGAGTGACATTTGTCTATCCATGAGAAGGCAGGCGGAGGCCAAAAGTCACAAACAAAACAGAGAGCAGTGTCATATTCTACTTCTCCCACAACACCACTACCACAGGGTCCATGTACAAGAGCATTATGAATTGCTGTAGAACAAGTTAACAGTCTCCATATAGAACTAGATATATAGACTCTGTCATTCATTCTGACACATGCTGATTGAATGTCTCCGTATATTGTTGATGTCAGTAACTGAAGTAAAGTGAATCCTAATGGACTCTCAGAACTGTCAAAGAGAATGAAGGTTGTATTGGCTGTGTTGTAATACTCAGACTGAGACATGTCAATGATCACTCGGTGAATGTTTGGCCAGTACATAATGTCCAAATCTGATCACTCCAGTCTGATTCCTTATCTCCTATATCCATTCACCATCTCAATGGTCCCATCAATAGGTGTCACTCGTCTAACCACCACCTCCCTGATGTCCTCTGTCGCCCTCCTAATGGCCACCTGCTGTGGGGTCCCCACTATCTCACACAGTCCCACAAACACAGACTCTGACATGTGCTTCAGTCCCTTACATTTGTCAAATTTGATATGTTTATATTGAAAATTTATCGTTTTGATTTCTTTATTATTCACATTTTAAATAAGAAATGCATTCATAATGTTTACATTTTAAAAGCAAATTCGGATATTTAAAGCACTTACATTCCTGTGGAGAAAGACTCCATTTTGAAGGAAAACTACATTGATGTGAAAAATGTTTATGCTAATTAGATAATAATTTTTGTAGTTTAGAACTTACTTCTTTTTAGCCGGGAAGTTTTTGTTAACTTACGTTTTCTTCGCAAGTTTTGAGTAGAAATGACTCCAGTTGAAGATTTTGTATTACTTACTTATAACCTTAAGTTAATCAGGAATTCAAAGATGGAGTAAACACTGAACTATTATCTATGAAATATTCTTAAATAAATCCATACTCTCATTTAACCATTCATCCCAGTGTCAGTGTTTTCTAACCATTAGTTAAAGAATTTTTGATCTTAAATTAAGGCATTCAATGTATAACCATTACAATTTGTACCTAACAAATGAATGGTCTGATATGTTTATACTGTAGTAGATCGTAGAGTGACAGCATGAATTCACAAATACCAGTAACATTCATTGAAAATACAACTTACATATATTGAATTCACATAAATGAATATAAATGGCTAATATAGGCACATTGAAGACATATACCAATATGAATTTTACATGTAACTTGACACGCATATTACAGTTTTACGAATTGATGTGTATCAAGTCAGTTTTGTCACTGTAAAGGGATTTCCCATCATTAGGTTAAAGCACATGTTCTTATTGAAACCAATATAGTTACATCTACCGAGTATGATTCCCTCTATTTCTTATGGAAACTTACTCTATTGAAACCGAAAGGCTGAAATCTACACACCCCGTTTATCGATTGGTCGAAACCTACAGCGACCTAAGAAAAATCATACGGTCTGATTTATACTACAGTAGTGGCAATTTATAGTTAGAAGCAGTGATGATTAAGAAACAATTATCATAAACCTGATGAATCTTTACAAATTGGTTTGATAAACAGAGGCAAGTTATTTTACCTACGCTAGTATAAATAGATCTGTATTTATTTACATTTTGGACATGATAAGACTCTTGTCATTTTGTTTTTGCTTTTTGACGTAAGGTTTTGAATTATTTAGTGTATTATATACACTCAACAAAACTTTTAAGTGTTCATCCTGATAAATATAATAATTTGAAAATTACGAAACTGACGATCCTATTAAAATGTCGGGAGCTTAAACGTCTTATTTCTGTTATCTGTAAACACTTTCTGATTTATTAATTAATTTACAGCCTTACTTTAAACCAATTAAAAATGAGAAATGAAAACATCTCAGATCATGTTTCTCTAAAAACATGTGCTGTTGATGTGCTGTAGTAAATAACAACCCCATATTACCGGTGACTCGAATAATTTGGACTTCAGCTATTTATGTAGCAATAAATAAACAAAAAATCACTTTTATATTATAGATTATAGATAAATACTTGTACAAACTCTTGTTAAATTATATTTAAGCATTGTACATGTATTGAAAATATACCCGCATTTCATAAAATAATTTTCAACTTTATTTCCGTATAGCTCGTAATGGCCTCGTGATTTCACATGAAAAAATCACTCGTGCGATGTACGGAAGCTGATCAGATACACAACATTGTCTTTCATCTTGGGTTCTATACACAACAAGTGTTATTGTCTGTCTTGTTAGGTGTCATTGGAATTTACAACTAACTGTGTGTATATTTGGACGTCTGAACAGGTGTGCTCGAGATGCCGTTATTCACACCTTTCCGCGAACACCTGTTTGGTAACTCATCACAACCCGTCGTGTGTATGGTCTGATTATATCTTACTTCTACGTATATACTTTGTTAGTTCAATGATTTTTCCTAATCTCTAACAAACAAAAAAATTGTCTGTAGATATGTACACAAACAACTACACGTAAGAGTATCGGCGCGTGGATCCGGGGAACAATTCAGCAACTCTATAAAATTAATGCGGGAATTTCACAAAGTATTAACTTGCGATAAGAAATTATTTACAGTACCGGGTACACATACATGTATGTACAAAAAAAACCCTGATTGATTAAAAAGATGAATGAGATAATACCGGTAACTTTTTGCAAGCATTTAGAATAAACACAACTTTATTGATGTGAAATAGCGTCGAAATTGTAACGAAAAATCTTATTACATCGTGAACTTTACAAACGTTTAGTCGTTGTGTTGAAATAGTTATTAAAACCATGGATCTAAAATAAATGAATTAAATTCATACAAATATAACTCTTAGACTTATAATTCTAAAATGATTGCACAAAAGTGCACACTTTCACACAGAGAGAGAGAGAGAGAGAGAGAGAGAGAGAGAGAGAGAAAGAGAGAGAGATTTTACAACGTAATATTCCAACCCTCATGCATGCAGTATAAGAACGAAGAAACAAAACATTTCAAACACTGAATACTTCATTGTTAAACATTTTCTATTTTGCGGACTTAAAAAAACAATAGAACGACATTTTTTCCATATCATGGAAGGAGCACGTGGTCTATCTCGCGGGCTGATTTGATTGACAGGGATAGCACGTGGACCCTGACTGCATATATTCTATCGCAATTTTAGGGAAAAGGGTTCAATATAATGGAAACTATAAATCTAACTTATTACACTGAATTACAAGTAAAATGTACTTAAATTAAACTCATACTGGTTTTCTCTCTCTCTCTCTCTCTCTCTCTCTCTCTCTCTCTCTCTCTCTCTCATATGACGATCATTAAACAATCAAACAGTAATTATTGCAATACTGAGTAGTTTCTTGGAACACAAATAATTTCTAAACTCAAGTTGCTATAAAGACGAAATAAAAAATTATCAAGTACCGATCCACGGATTCTTAGCGCTATGAATATGTCCCGTGCAGTACTACATGGACAAGTACATCACACATATGTATAAAAGAAAGAAAATTTGAAAATATATTAGATATAAAGCTGTATAATTATATTATTTAGAGAAAGTACATTTGTTTTCAACAACCCGTTAGATTTGTTATCGTTAAATAGAGTATAAGTGAGAAAAGATCACAGTTATGGTTCTATGCACTATTGAAACTGCCAAACTACAGTAACTACGATTACTACTACGTTTAAAAACGGACTGAAACAAAAACTTATGGAACCGTTTATTTGAATTTTAAAAAGGAAAAGAAAGTGTTAGTGTTTTAATTGATCAAACCCTTATGTGGGCGATATTGGTTTTTAATATTAACAAAAATCAACCGTGTCAATCGCATACGTCTGAAAATTGCGTGCATAAAAATTTTATTTATTTCTATTTCTTTGTCTTTTTCTTTGATTCTCTTGCGTACATCAATAAATATTTTATTCTTTATAAGTTTTATTCCTAAATCCTCCTTTTTTCACAGGTAAATACCGCGTGTTACACCGTGTTATTGTCGGTGTTGCATCGCGGTGCACCGTGTCGCACCGTGTTTTTTCTCGTTCTGTGGCCGTAACAGAGAACAATAGATCAAAGGTACCGACACTTCCACGCTCAGCGTGGACTTTCAAACACGGTGGTCGGTGTTTTTGTCGGGATACACGTGAGCTGTACTGTATATATGTTCCCCTTTTTTAAATCTTTGGAATTGGAAATATTAAAGGGGCATGGTCACGATTTTGGTCAATTTTATTTTTTCTATTTTTGTTTTTTTAATGTTGAAGTAATGCATTTCTAATGATCGACCAAAATTTGAGATCGAGTCAGTCCTGGAGTTATAAACAAGATACAGAGCTTACAAATATTTGTTATGTAAACAAGGCTCGTGCCATGTTTTTATTTACATTGGTTCAATATACTGGTAAAATTTGTTTTTCAGGCTGGCTAATTTTTTCTGTCTGAAAAATAAAAATAAGCGTGTTTATACATTGTAGATAAAACACGTTTATATATTTAATCTCAAAGTATTGTATTCAGATGTTTTACAACGTATTAGCACATTTGTCTAACGAAACTGTAATGAAAAGTATTTTAAATGTGTAACTTTGATTAAAATATTTAGTAAGCGAATGGAATAGTGTAAAGACACTTTCTTCAAACAGCAACGTTGTTAAACGTGAGATATATGTGCCATGATATTATCACAAAGTGTCCAATATGGACGTCAATTCTATCATACAACTGAACAAATGATGGCAGACGTTTTCAAACCACAGGATCTACTGATGATCATATCGCCGGCCCCGCAGTGGAAGACCTGGAGCAGCCATCCATAGGGAAGACCGTCAAATCCTTTTGTCCCATCTGCGAAACAGTTTTTTAACTGCGGTAGATACTGCTCACAATGCTTTAGGAAGGAGGGTTAGCCCTCAGACAGTGTGAAATCGACTGAAACATCGGGGTTTAAAAGCCCGTGGACCGTAAAAGGGACAGAGCTAACAGATCGGCACAAGACAAGAATCGGGTACGGCATCACTTGCGCTTTCGATTGCAAGACTAGTCCCGAGTACTCTTTAGTGGTGAGTCTCGTTTTAGGTTAAAATTTGCCGACGGAAGAACCCGTATCTAGAGGAGACATTGAGAGTGTTTTGCTGGTTGCTGTATGACGGAAGTAGACAGATTCGGGGTTAGTAATGTTATGGTTTGGGGAGGAAACCGCACAAGACTTGTTGTAGTGAACGGTACCCTGACAGACCAAAGATACAGAGATGAAGTTCTCAGTTGTACTGCCATACCTACTCACCTATGGTCCTGGTTTATTATTCCAGCAGGACAACAACACACACGGCACGAACAACTAAAGAATTCCTGATTCAAAACAACGTGAATATTCTAGATTGGCCCTCAAAATCTCCTGAATCTCACCTATTAAACATGTTTGGGATGAGTTATGTAGGAGAGTAAGGATGCGCAGACCCCAGTCATTTAATCTCTTACAATTGGCGACAGCACTAGAGGGGGGATGGAATAATATTCCAGGACACGAAATTTGACGATATGTATCCTGAAAGCGTCGCAAATGTCTCGCAGTACTGAATGCAGGCGGCGGTCACACAGGTACTAACTTGTGAAATCCACTTTAATTCCAGGGTAGTTCAATGAACTGCTCAAAGCCAATGTGATTATTAAATCGACTTTTTAAAAGAGAATATTGTTTAACAGTGGTACCTAATTATTATTACCAAGCATTGCTTTGATTCTATAACTTTTGATAAATTGACAACAAATTAGTCCGACTATACCTTTTGTTCAGTATACAATGTTGTATTTGATAAATAAACATACCTGTTTAAATATATGGATTACCAGATACAGCACTAGTATGTTGCATTGTTACCTTGAGTAGCATACGTTAGGCAGATTTGTTTAATGAAGAAAAATGTCATTTTACTCCAGTTTGGCCCAGGACATGTGTTGTTAACAGTACTTCGTAGTGTGGTACCCTGGAACATTTAATTGTCTGATAAAAGTGGTCGCATCAGAGTTTCATAACATTATTTTATCAACAATTTGAAACGAAACAGTAGTCTAAAATTAAAAGCACTACAACCTTCATTTTTAATTTGCTTTTATTAATCATTTCATTAGTGTACAACCGAGAGTGCATACCAAAAAAGATAATACATGCATATTTCCGATAAAATTTACAATATGTCGATGAAATTAATACAATTTCCGTTATAAGTCTCCATTGGTGTGAAAATTTGTCAATATGGTAAAAAGCAGCGAATGTATTAAAGACACTTTTTTTTCAAAAATGTACTACACAAATGTTTGGTCTGTAATTTACCGAAAATGCAACATGTATCATTTGCTGTCTAACTTAATAAAAAGCGTCACGTGATTGCTAAAGTCACACTTTTTTAAAGCCTTCAGGCAGAATTTGAAAATTTTTTATTGGAAAGGCCAAAGAAATAACTGTTGCATTTGGTGACTAAGTATATAACAGTTAATGCATAAAAGAAACTTTTTTTTCAAAAATGTGCCACAAAAATGTTTAAATTTGTGTTTAACGGCAATGCTTCCCATATCATTTGGCGTCTATCTGGATAAAACGCGTCACGTGATTATTAAAATCGAACCTTCTAAAGCCATTCAGGTATAATTGGAAAACATATTCTATTGGATAGGCCCAAGAAATAAATATTGCCTTTGATGACTGTCGTCTATTTTTCTCTTGTCTTAAGAGGACAACGATGTTGCCATAGCGATATTTTTCGTCGTGTCTCTCTCTTACGAAGCCTATGTAATGTCTTTACAGACATTAATGTTAGTCCTCACCTTTTATGCACATTAACACATATAACTAATATGTCAGTGAGCAACCTTGTATCATGAGTTATAGTGTTTACACAATTAAAAAGATTTTGCTGTGTTTAAGAACCATACAAAAAAGTCCTACACTTTATCGACTTGTTTTCTGTGAAAATCCAAACGCGCTAGATTTTAATTTTAAGCGACAAATAAATGTATGTATAACTGTAAGGGCCAAGAGTTCAAGCGTATCCAATTCATGTTTGTATCGTTTTAGGTAAAAATGGATTACACTCAAATCCCAACCGAATGTGCGACAATACCTCAACGCATACCACACCAAAGATGACTCTGATAATGGCTGGAATTATTGTTCTTGCAGCCGTGGCTTTCATTTTTTCACTATTTCATTTTTTTATCCATCGAATGACAGAACGCTTAAAGTTGACAAATCACCTTGGGAATCTGCCTGATATTATTCACGTGTAAATGCTTAAAAAATATAGCACGACTGAATTCATTTGTGTATATAGTAGATAGATATATTCATATATTGTCTTTAAACCAACTTCTGGAACATAATAGCAAATATGAACTTATATAAGTATGACAAAATATTTATTATGACACACGCTCATTTATATTAACACTGTTTATATGTAATATATCTTAACATTGGGTGATTTTAAGTGTTGTAAATATTGTTCGGAATAACAAGCCAATTCCTTCATGATGTACTGGTGAGTGGTTTAATAATGTCGTTTCAATGTGTTTGTATACACAGGTGTAACCCCCACCATTCCCCCTTCCATACATACACCCCGCTGAAAATTTTAAACCAAATAGGCTTTGCCCCCCCCCCCCCCCCCCCCCCTCCGATATATAATTCCGGATCCAAGCATGCAATGCTATTTGTGGAATTCTAAATGCATTTGATTAAATGCATCATCTATACCAATATCTAAATGAATTCAAATGTTCACGGCGTTACAAGTAATTGTATGAAATCTAAACGATACAGTAATTAAGGTGGTATGGGACACCTGTCGATATTAATGTGGATAAAGTACATTATAATCAAAATGCTTTCAGCGTTTTAGAATTTTCAAATTTAAGGATATTTGGCGACAAAATAAGTATTTACAATTTTTGGAAAGGTAAAAATTATAAATTCGAACTCATGACTTACAGGTT
>WFKH01002636.1:14699778-14720963 GCA_016163765.1 Magallana hongkongensis | reverse complement strand
TAAAACTTTGGGAAAATAATTAAATACCCACTTTATTGTTCAGAACATTTAGATATTAACTAGTATTTCCCAGGTGATAAAATTGAATGAATTGATGCAAAAATACTGAAGTGTGGTATGTGTACAATCATTTTTGAATTAATCCCAGATGGTATTATTGGGTTGGTATGTCGATAAAGAAAGAAGTTAATGTTGTAAACTGAGAAAAAAAAGCAGATTTTTCAGTTATTTAAATTTTCATTTAAATGTTCTATAGGGGAGAGTCTCTGTCATGCCCCTGGGAAGGGGGAATATTTTAAGTAATATATGTATGCTAGACATTATTAGTTTATCTATGAAAACACAAACATAAAAGATATCTTGAAAGTTATCAAATATTTGGAATGTTTTTACTATCAAAGTATTTCACCTTTTCAATATTCGGTCATGCACTCTATCATCTTAAAGTTTTTCACCAAGATTAAAGGTTTTATTGTCCTTGTTGCAATATTATAGGAAGGAAGGGGGTGTTCAGTACCATATTTTAGATTTTATTTTACTCCAGAATGAAGCTTTAAAATCAAATGCATATATGAAAATCCTCAAAGGGTCATGACTGTCAAATGAGATGTGTTTGTCAAAAAGAAGATTGTAATTTTGTCAGTGGGTGTAACGGATCTCTAGATGGTACATTTTTTAATATATTTGAATTTTCAGCTTATCCTACGATTATTGGTTAGCAAAGAAAAATATCATACATAAAAGTGTTCTTTGTTCTGATTGTAAGATTTAAATTATCACAATTTTTTCTTGGGATGTTAATCACATTATTATGAATTTATTTCTGAATAGAAATTCTTCTTTTTTTAAAGGAGAAAAAGGAAACAAAATAAGTATGTCGGTGTATTTTCAAAAGCTACTTAAGACTATTTAGCATATCTCAATCTTTGCTATGTAATAGGACAATTCATTACCAAACATAAACATGTGCATGTGTATCAATATTGATTTTTGCGTTTATTTGTATTTAGTTTCTTTAGTTAGCTTTAACTACAAGAGTTCCGACGCTACAGAAGAAACTAGAAATGCAACGAATACAGAAGGTGAAGGAGGTTCTGATTTCAATTGAAAAATATCCTTTACTCTTTTGGTCAGATAGTCCATTACCTGTTGATAACTTAAAATTAAACAAAATGAGTTATAAATATTGCTATAAGTATATTAGACCGTTGTAACTAAGAATATGATCTAATTCTTGAAAACTTAATTTTAAGACTGTTTACGTTCAAAATATTATATACATTTTAAAGTGAAAACATTAAAAGCAATCCTTATCGCAAAATCGAAACAAACCATGTTAAACGCATGCGGTTTCTAGAGACTGCTAGAAATGTAATACATTAATAGGGAAGTTAGTACATGAAACATAATTAGTGATTTTTAAAATTATAATATTTCATTACAACAAAATGTCATTCACCTCATGCATTGTTTTATCCTCAAATTCTAAACTAATCTTGAACGAACGCGTGAGGAGAAGAACTGGGAACATCAGATAGGTATTCTCGTAATGCGTCTTAAATTTTCTTGTATGTGGTGTTGGGTAAGCAATATTTCTACATGTAAATGATAGTATTATGATTCAAATAAATGCAAAAACTACTTGTGTTGATAATGTGCATGCAAATTTTACAGTGTATAACTATGTTAATGAATATGCTTTATTAATTTTCGAAAACGAAATGCTAGTACTACTCTTTTTACAACGATTTGTAAATTCAATCTTCAAAACAGCATTCTGCGATTTTTATTCATGATTTCTAATGATTATTTTTGACTGGTTTTTTTTTTTTTTTTGGGGGGGGGCATATTACTGTGTAATATATATATATATATTTTTTTTAGATAGATTCAAGACTACCTTCGTTGTAGACGATGATAATGCAAATTACAAGCAGTGCAACTCTACGCCTACGAAAAGTAACAAATCTGATAGTCATATGCATGCAATTATTGGGCTTGCAAAAGTGGCAATTTTGATTATTTCTATCTATCTTTATACTCATCATCTTAAAAAAGAATTAAATACGCTGCGGCAGTGCTACGGTTAAGTTTTCAATATGATTTGTTAAAGCGAGTTTAGTTCATGTCCATGTTTTGTTAATGAATGAAAAGTGTATCTATGTGTTTGGTAACCTAACACTGAGTTGTTGCTGTAAAACATATCATTCATTATATACAGTAAACATTCTATTACAAGTTGTTGCTTTAAAAAAAAACATTTTGTATTTGATATTGTATCAGTATTTTAAGCAACATTTATGTAATCGCCTTGTATTTTTGCAAGAGTTATTCCAAGGAGAATCTACTGTTATCTTTAGCGCAAATAAATACATGTACATTGGTCTATTTTAGATGTGTGTTGTTCAATTTTGTGGTTTTTATTATATCATTATACTTTCATGTTAAATACTGAAATATGATTGGTTCAGAAGCAGTTTATAATCCGTTCTATTACCCTCAGCGTTAGCAATACTCTTGGCAACGGGTATAACATAACGAATTGTTAAATGCGCGTAAATTTTGCGCGTAGGATTCGCCGTAAAATTCACGTTATTCTTTGAGAAGTCAGTTACGCGTTTGAAATAATTCAAATAAATAATAAAAACAAAAGCAGTAAAGTTTTCTTTAAACTTAAGACATTCAGTATAATAAAATAAATAGTGCCTGTGTGGGAGGGTAACAGTTGAAATTGACACCCTTCGAAAACCATTGTCAACCTCTGCTTTGCGTCGGTTGACAATGGTTTTCTCGGAGTGTCAA
Source organism: Magallana hongkongensis (assembly GCA_016163765.1). Classification (NCBI taxonomy): domain Eukaryota; kingdom Metazoa; phylum Mollusca; class Bivalvia; order Ostreida; family Ostreidae; genus Magallana; species Magallana hongkongensis. The sequence continues at coordinate 14,718,161 of WFKH01002636.1, read as the reverse complement.
TTTCAACTGTTACCCTCTCAAACAGGAACTATTTATATAATGACTACCCAATCAGGATCCGATAACTTTTTCAATTATTACAGACTGCAATGACAACACTGACAAGACAAAATGATTTATTATATGACATGTGGTGATAACGAACAGTGTTCAAAATCAAAAGTCCAAAAGAAAAATACATAATAGGAGAAGAGCAAATAAGAACCTCTAAAAAAAAATAGAGGTAGGATCAAGTGCCATGGAGTAATGAGCATACTCTGCTGACCGGTCACACCCGCCGTGTGCTCTTTGTCGTAATCGGGAAAACAGAAAAATTCGTAGACATTTAGTTGATTAATTATGGTCAAACAATAAGTATGAAAAACGTCAGTCAGTATGCGACCCAGTGGAAGATTGTATTTGCTGACAAGGTCGGTGTATTGACCATAGAACTAACGAAAATATGACTTCAATCGAGATTGTTGATAGTCCTGTTTTATCAACATGTTTGTCAGTAGATTGCATCACCTTAGAAACTGTTCATACGTAGAACATGACCTCATTCATGTTTATACGTACATGCATTTGAATATCACCTCATGGATCTACTTGCCAACTTCTGGGAACATTTATTTTAAATACATCTGATACTAATTTCTCTAAGCAATCCAAACCAACAAAACTAAGTCCATTTTTAAATAGGAAAATTAAAATTTATCATAATTTTCAACGTTTCTTTCAGAATCAAACGAACTTAATGACATTAATATAGAATTAAAACATTTAAAGAATTCAAACAATCTCTTAATTGCGAAGTGGAAATTATCTTTTAATTCAAATTTCTTAATTTTTCGTTTAATCTGTTTCATAATCAGGCCAGCTAGAGACTGAATTTTAAGGTGTTCCCTTTTAAATTGAATTAATTTATTGTTTTCATTGTTTTTAATAGTTTATGGTAGTTTGTAAAATTTTGTCCAGAGAATTTAATAGATTTGTTGACAATTTTGAATACGTTACTTCCGGTTCTGATTTATCAACGATTTCCGATATTTGTATGACCCCTTGCAAGCAGAAAATTTCTAAAAATCAATTTATGATATGGATGTAAGATTTTCAGGATAGATCAACGATAGAAAAAAAACTCCTTATTATATTTAGCATGTATAAAGGTTTATAAGGTAAACATTGTGACAAATGCAGCCAATCATTTATTGGTATTAATGGAGCACCTTATTCATTGTTAGGAGAAAGTTAAATTTTTCTGATGAATATAAAAATACGACTCAACGAAAAGTCCACCAAATTTATGAATAATTGAGAACTTTCTTATTGAAAATGGTGTGCATTAAAGCGTTGTTAGAAATGTCTAAATCTTGATAAGTATTTAACCTCGTTACTGTAAATGTATAAATTAGTTTACCTATGGGGAAAAATTGATTGACATTTTCTGCTTTTATCACTATAAAGATTACAGAAAGTTTAATACAGGAAATGGACGATCATTTAAAAATACTTTAGTTGCTAAATATGTTCATTAAAGATTTTGCCACTACATTTCTGTTTCAATTGTTCGTTTACATTTCGCTTCCTCTCGAAACATTTGTGGCAATTTTTTTTTGGTCTTGTTTTGTTTTTTCAATTGTGTTTTCTTATGTTTTTATCAAACAATTGTGTTTTAAATTCAGTGCAGTACAATGCTATTTGTTGCTAAAACAGAATTGAAGTACTAAAGTGTAACATAATTAATCAAGTGTCCCATATTTAATTTTGTTTGTTTTAAAGGTTAAATTCTCATTTCAATTTATATCAGCCAATTTCCGTGCTATACAAAATATAAAGGTGTAAGCAGTGAACGTTTTTAGAAAGAAGTTACAGTGGGACCTTTGTGTTCTATTCAAGCATAACTTAAGGAGCTGGCCTCTCTTTTTTTAATACATTGACTACACGATTGTTGTTTTATGGTAAACGAAAACAGTACTACTATAACAATTGAAGTGGGAGAAGGTTGCAATCATAATAATTATTAATAAACTAAAAGACAATGACTGGGCAATATTTCCACCATAGCTATATAAACTGCCCTTAAAACTACAAAATCTGGGTTTGACAAGGCATAACTATGTTCCTTAATTTGACCTGCATATACGAAGGTTGTCCCAAAATAGCGTAGACAAGTTGCGTTAATCAGTTAATGGAAGACACAGGAAGTTGAAACTTGTTCCACAAAGGGTTTAAGTAATTTACATTCAAATTATGTTTAAAAATCAAATATTGTTTGAGATTAAATAAGTGAAATGAAAAAATGTTAGATCATAAATTCGACATGCGGCCCAATGTCAAAAACGAAAAGTTAAAATCAACATAATGAAATGAAAATTGCATGAAAAGGAATTTCCGAATGAAAAACTTCAAATAAAAAATACATTTATATTTGTTAATATTCTTATTATTTACTCTAAAAATGTTTTGGATATAACAAAACTTTTAAAGATTTTATAGCGCATTTTGTGACAAGTTGAAGTGTTAACTCGTAATAAGATGACGACGTCAGCGTTTAAGGCGGCGCAGCGGTAACTGATAAAATTTTGTAAGACCTTGAAACAAATCCTATGCGGCTTTTGAAGTAAATAAAATTAGAAAATCGCTTAGAAATGCATTTTGTGAATTAGCAGTCCAACAACATTGAAAATGTTCGGACGAGTATGATGACAATAAGTGAAAAAAGAAACCCCTACCGTTAGAAATGGACGTCAAAATGCTGAACGACACATTCGGTAGGACGACCGTTAGACAACAAGAAAGGAAGGGGAAGTTTGGAGTCGTCAGATCGTTTGTACTTAGTAAATATTTTTAAAAAACAAAACTAGAAATGTATTTTGAATGTGCACTCAGGGTACATGTTCAAAGAAATTTTTTTTAAAAATATTTTCGGAAATAAAACGAAAATGTTTTCGTAAATTGTATGGAGGGTCTAGCAACAACGTAAAGACTGGAAATTTTCGACGTCGCACATTGCGCCGCCTTACAAAACTTGTTGTTACTAATTATTCATTTTTCTCAAGAAATAAATAAAGTACAGATTTGCATTTTCAGTATTGTTTGCCAAAGGGCCATTGAAGAAAACATAGAAGTCTAATGAAATTGCAGTGAACAGATTTTAAGTTATGTGTACTGTCTACGCTATTTTGGGACAACCCTCGTACATATAAACTAATTATTGTTTATACACGCCTTTAACAATGGTAGATGTATTAGAGGGTATATTGCTGATATATTTCAATAATATCATATTTTCTACATCTGCTACATTTAATGACTAATGGAACTTTTGCTAACACGGAACGTTTTGATGGACGTTGTTACAAGCAAAGAAACGCAGCTCACAATGTATAGCTATCTAAACACTAAAGACTTCAGAAAATTTATTTATTAAAGAAAAATATTACAAATTTGTATTTGTTTAAAAAAAAACAGTAAATAAATAAAAAAAATTTGCTCAAATAACACATCGTTGAATTTTGAAATAGATATAATAAATGAATAATACCATTTTCCCAAGAAAAAAGTGTAGTCAACATTTAAATTTCTATTTAAAGCACAATTGAAATTAGAAAAAAAAATTGTTAAGATCCATATCCGAGAGCATAATTCTTCCTGCAAATTTTTCATGCAGTGCTCGCTGCATATGTATTTTACAATGAGTGTTGTAACGCACTTTAAATAGCAAGACAACCTAAAACAAAATGTACTCATATGTCATAATTGCAGATTATTGCAGAGTGCTGATTTGATCTATATATGTTGTATATGTACATACGCGGAAATTCCACTAACAGCTGTCATTTTAATCCTTAATTGGTTCCATTTGCAAATCGTAAAGCAATTTTTACTCTGTAATTAGCTCACCTGAGCCAAGCTAAAGTGATCTTGTCTAATCAAACTTTGTCCGTTGTCCTCACTGTCGTCGATGCCGTTGTTGTCAGGGGCGTAGCTGCCTATACGCCAGCACGCCATGGCGTGCACATCGTTTGGTCAAAAAAAAAAAACCTAAAAAAAAAAACAAAGAAAAGAAAGAAAAATTCTCAAATATGAATCACCCCAATTGCTGATAATATAACTTTTGTCATGTCTATGGTACTGCTTACTTACTTAAAATTTGTAAATAGGCACGAACCTAACTCTGGATCGGTTCAAGTTATTCTGACTGTTAATTAGGATTCAGATTTAACATGTGCGTATTTATTATTTTTTTGAATGAAGTATCTATGCATCTTTTTAAATATGCCAGTTGCAAACGCAACTACAGAGAGGTCTTTCAGTGTTCTGAGGCTCTAAAAATTCTATGTCCATTCCTCAATGTACAATGACAGATGTTCATCGCTCAGACTGCTCTGCATCCATCAGGACTTCGAAATTAAAGTTGAGAATTTAGAGTAATGGAAGAGTTTGGATTTGGTAAATATTGAAGGGTTTCAGTAACTATCGGAGGGTCATAGCAATCATGCATCAGACAAAAAAAATGTTTTATGTGAAATTAAAAACAATAATTGAAAGTTTAAATTAAAATAAAACCATATGTCAACATCAATAAGTTATGGTTGAACAATTTAGTGCTTTAAGATAAAACACGTTTTTATATTATAAAAGAAGATGAGCAAATATTATGGGCGCAAATACCCTTGTTGAATCGATAAATATGATTTTAAATTTATTTTTCATTTACTAGTAAATGTATTTTAATAATATAATACAATCATGCCAAAGCTAAATTTCTAATTGTAAACGGTTTGATAATTTAACAGAAACAAAGAAAAAAATATGGCTCAAAATTTTGAGGTAACAAACCCTCAACCTAAAAAGCCCAGTTCTTTATTGTTATCAAAGTATTATGTCTAGTGTTAAAACCACTTAGCCATTTTAGCAACAACATTTTCTCATATTATATGCAATTTTGCCTTGAGTTTATGGACTTCTGTTATTTTTCTAAACTATTGAGATATAAAACGGCATTTCTAATGTATAGTGGGTTCTCACTCCAAAGTATTGCTAATTGAAATTAGTTTTAATACAAAACGGAGCACAGACCAAGTCTGTAAAATAATAATATATACGTACCGATGTACATTAACAATCAATTAGTTAATTTTACTAATCTTTACGATCAGTTCATTGATTTTTTTTTATAAAAAGTTGTTGATATAAACAATAAAATGCTTTCTTTGATGATGCATGCAGGTCATTGCAGAAAAAAATTACAAAACCCCCTAACGCGGGTTATGTATTTTTTCTGCGATGTCGCTACCTTCATATCCCGCATGAATCGACGAAGAAAGCATTTTGTTGCTAAAATATGTTAAGTGTAAAAGTTATTTAAAGAGGCTGGGTGGTCAACAAATTACACAATGCCTTAAAATTTTAGATTCAATATTTTAGCTCTAAACTTTTATATTAAAGAAAAATCCAAATATTTTAGTATCAAAATTTAAACATTTTTTTTTATCCTTATACAAAGATTGAGAGTTACAGATAAAAGTTGTTTCAATTATACATCATTTGAAACACATTTTTAAAAACTTATCTTATCCGTCCTAATAAAGGCACTTAACCCGCATTATTCTTTCATCTTGTTTAATATAATTAGTTAAATTCAGCTGGATATTATACTTCGTGCACATAAGCAGAGCGTTGATTTTTGTCTGCAGAGAACGTTTAAACTCATGAGCTTCCGGATGCTTCGCCCCCTGGGTCCCCACCAGGGCTTTGTTCGGGACCCACTGGGGGCCTAATGGCGGGTTTAGACCCCTTGCCTTGCCTTGGCGTACACATCAAAAAGTTCTAGCTACGCCCCTGCATGTTAAAAAAAATAATTGATCCGCCTCTCTCTACACATAATATGCGTCAAAATTTACAGTATGACGTCACACCGACGAGTGCATTGCGATCGGTCAGTTGTTTATATTTAACGTTGTTGGACTTATTTGACTAGAAAGGTGCACGCATAGGTAATTTTTAATGTAGTTTAATGTGTTCGTACCCATAACAATCGGGAATTACTTTCTTTTTGAGTATTTTTTATGACTTGTTGTTTTGTGTGGTGTCATAGTTACATGTAACATTTCCTGTACTTTCTGGTCCACAAAGTAGATCATAACAGTGCTGCATAGAAATTCTAAAGATTTTTTTTCTTGTCATTCCAAAGTAAAAATTCAATCCCATCAATTGAGCTGGATCCTACCCTCGATGGTAATAATTTGTACAAACTTGAATATTCACTACCTGAGGATGATTCTAAACAAGTTAACGCTTTTATAGACAATTATTTTTTGAGAAGATTTAAAAAAAATATTATCTAAAGATTTCTAGGTTAAATTATGGCCCATCCTACCCTGGGGTTTATAATTTAAACAAATGTAAATATACCCTACCTGAGGATGCACAGGATGAACCTCTGCCATTCCGTCAACTGTATGGTAACTGAATGGTCTGGAAAGGTGACTGAATGGCATAGCTCTGCCATTCAGTCAGATCTTTGTAACCTTTCAGTCACGTTTCAGTTGACTGCATGGCACAACTTCATCCTGTGATGTTTCCACACAAGTTTCAGATTTTATTGGCAATTGGTTTTTAAGAAGATTTGTAAAACCTTATCTCTAAATATTCGTATGTCAAAAGTCGACCCCTCATTGTGGCCTCAACCTAACCTCAGAAATCATGATTTGAACAAATGAATGTACTCTACCCGAAGATGCTTCCACAAAAGTTACAGCTTTTCTGTCCAAACTTTTTTTCGAGAAGAAGATTTTATGAAAAAAATACCAATACAAATTTTCAAATAATTCAAATTATCTACCTTTAAATAGATCATGGCCCTTTATTTGAACAAAATTGAATCCCCTTCACCCATGCATTGTGCCAAGTTTGCTTGAAATTGGCCCAACGGTTTTTTAGAAGAAGATGCGAATGTTAAAAGTATACAAGTGGGAAAATGCATTTCATATATGAATGGAACATAATCTTAAAACTATTATTATACCATTGAATTCTATTTATTATGCTTGTTTTGATCCAGCATGTATTTGTTTTTTAGAGCGTATATTATTTCTTTTCTAGAGTGTTTAATATACAAGTACGATGTGTTTGACATCGGGAAGCCTATCTCAATCCGCTTTTTACAAGGGCATACACTTAACTGATTATTACGATCTTTCGGATGTAAATTAAGGGAATGTTTAATTTATTAAAAAGTTCTGCTGCTTTGATGAAATCTATAGAATGAATTGATAAATACGTAAAATATTAAGCGAAGGTCATATAAATTTCAAATGAAGCTCTTTTCTTCGATATTTATTCTAATAAAAGATGAACTTTATACAAAGCAGCAGAACTTTTCAGAATCTACTAGATAAGTAGAATTTAATTATTATTTAAATTTTTAATTCAAATAAGGGTATGCCCTTGAGATATTGAAATTTGTTTATGACCTCCATTCGGGAGAATTATCAACACATATCACGTGACTTTCAATTCAGGGGACCACACTTAGCGTCATACAAAGTGGCATTTACTATACTGTTTCATTTAATATTAATATTGAATATTAAGTTTATATTATGATAAAATAACTTTACATAAATATTTCGTAATTATAGATGCACCGTTTTATGAACGTTTAATCCGTTGATATTTTCATAGTAAGCCTTAACAGTGCTGGTATTCTTAAAAACTGAAACAACAAAGGGAAGCTTTGTTGGATATTGTTGCTCAGGTTAGCGATATGTATCCCCTGTGTCTCTTTTTTTCATGAAATAGAAATGTAATTAATGTTATATAAGTAAAATGAAACCCCAGAAAACATAATAAGAATTGACTGTAAAGGTTTATTTGATTTGTATGTTAAAATTTATTGATTTTTTTTTTTGGTATGCTGGGGGTGGGGGTGATGAACACCATGTCATTAATCTCTTCTTTTAAACTTAATGGCGATTGCATAGCTCTGACATTTATTTACCTTCCAAATGATGTTTGATTATCTGGCAAGCACAGTTTCATCTAGTAAACAAATACATTTTACAAAGTATCAAATCATAATTACAAATTTAATCAATATCTGAATAATTTCCTTCAATTTTCACGGAACAAGGAAGTACCCATCAGAAATAAATAATATACTTTGCTATATAATATATTAACTTTAAATGAAGTATTTTGTTACTATTTCAACAAAATAAAATGACAAATACAGGGGTTTTATTCTACATTTTTGTGACATTTCTTTGGAATTTTGAAGTCATATATGCAAAGCTTTGTGGGAGGTAAGTGATTAAACTACTGAATATTGTACAGTTGATGTTTTCATTTTATTTCTATATTTTTAACACGATATACATGTATCATTGTTTAGTGTCAACGGAACATCTTGCTGTTCCGGGTTCCATTGGGACGAAACACAAACGAACTGTATACGTAAGTGTTGCAGCTACGTAATTGAAATTAAGAACCTTTCTTACTTACAAAGCGGCTTAGAAGTTTATTGTATTTCGTCTTTACATTTGATTGATTTAGCCTGTAAGGTGGGTTACTTTGGAACAAACTGTGACGAGAAGTGTGTCTACCCTTCGTATGGAAAAGACTGTCAGTTAACATGCAATTGCTCAAAAATAGACTGTTGGCATGTGGGAGGCTGTAGAAATTCAACATGGGAAACTGCTGGTAACATCTGTGGTGGGTAGGTAAATTGCTATTACATTAAATATGATTTATGATGGATTTTACCTGAAATAATATTGTCTTTCTCTTTATTTTGGTGAAGAAAAACAGGGGATATAACTTGTTGTAGTGGATACAAGTGGAATAATGAGGGGACAAAATGTATACGTAAGTGAACTTACGATAGTTTAAACTTTATTTTAATATGGGCAAAAAATGTTCATACTATTTTTAATAAATATCAAATAACATTCAATATTTTCTGAATTTAAATTATTTGAGGTTGCGACAAGGGGTACACTGGACAAAACTGTGAGGTTGTGTGCCCTTTACCGACTTTTGGTGAGGACTGTCAGTCAATGTGCAACTGTACAGAGACGAAATGTGATCCTGTGGACGGGTGTAAAGGACATTTAACACAATTCGGTACATAAATAATTTTAAAACGACCCATTAAATTAAGTAGTAAAAACTTTATCGGCCTGCAGAAACGTACATTTTAAGAAGTCTTTTACCACACATCATCAATATAGGTATTTGAAAAGTATACTTATTAAAATGCGATTATAAGATTAATGTTTTATCAAACAAAAATACTCCATCAAGTTGTTTTAAAACTTTGAAATATTGTCCAAATATTTGCGCTTTCTATTAAACATAGACGTCTATAATCAGCGCATGTGTTATTAAAAACATGTAATTTGAACCTCATTCTGATCCTTAAATGAATTTGTGCATAATGTTTCCCTTTATTAGAATATGAGATGCAGATGATATTTCGAAATTAAAAAAAAACCTTCTGTTCATTAAGGAAAGATAACTCTTCAGAAACATATAAGGCGCAAAATGCTTGGTTTTTTTCACTATCAGTCATGCGAAGTTTGATTCATTTCACTTGCATTGTTGTCTAGCAAATCATATTTAACTAGTTTAAAATGATTCAAAAGTTCTATATCCCTTCATTATATATTGAATACCTGAAAATCTTGTTCATCATTCTACAATATATTGCATGAATGAAGTGGGAAAAAATAGCAGACGGCGATAAAACGTGTTTTAAATGTATCAGTTTTGATTTTTCCTTTTTTACGGTTAACTTAAAATTAGCTTAGGATTTACTTAGGATGTTTTGAATTAAGACAACTATTAATGTTCGTCATAAAAAAGTAACTTTAAAATTTGAAATTTGAATTTGAAAAACATTCACATAATTAAAAGAAATGTTTAGTTGTAAAAAAAATGTTTAGTTGTATTAAAGGAACTAAAAAAATATATAAAAAATGAAAGAAAAAACCGCACCCCCCCCTTCTCAATTACTATATAATGAAAAAATGACAATAACAAACCGCCAACCATTTCAAAAATCCATAAAACGAAATACAAATTCAAAGCAGAGCAACACGGACCTCCAAGAAAAAGGTAGGATCAGGTGCCTAGGAGGAGTGAGCATCCTCTGCTGACCGGTCACACCCGCCGTGTGCTCTTTGTCGTAATCGGGAAAATAAAAACCGCAAAAGTCCGTAGACAATTAGGTAATTAATTATGGTCTAACAATTAGTATGAAAAACGTCAGTCAGCATGCGACTCAGTGGAAGATTGTATTTGCTGACAAGGTCGTCGTATCGACCATAGAACTTACGAAAAGATGACTTTAAACGAGACTGTTGATAGTCCTGTTTTATCAACTTGTTTGTCAGTAGCTTGCCTCGTCTTAGAAACTGTTCATACGAAAAGCATGCCTTTACGTATTAACTGAGAGACAAAAACACCATATGCAGGTGATGAAGGTATATTGCTACATAAGTAAGGAAAGTTGACTATAGAAAAATTGAAGTCATCGCGTTTATCATAAAGTTGTGTTGTTAGGTTACCATCAATGTCCATTTCCAGTAAAATATCAAAATATGAAACAGATGACGCTGACTCTGTGGTATCTTTTATTTCAAGTTCACTGGGATATGTCGAGTCGACGTAAGTATGGAAATAACAATTGTTAATTGATAATACGTCGTCGATATACCTAAATGTTGAGTTGAAGGCCAAAGCGAGTGATTTATTTTTTTCACGTACAAGTTTTTGAATAAATTCTGCTTCATAAGAATACAAAAATAGGTCTGCTAACAATGGGGCACAAATTGTACCCATAGGAATTTCAACAGATTGTTGGAAGACTTGATTTCCAAAAACTACATAAATGCTGTCTATCAGAAATTCAAGCATCTTTTTAACTTCAGAGTACTTGTGTGTGCAATCAGAATGGTTTTTAACAAAATAATTTTTTAGATTAAATTATAAAACCTTTTCATTATATAATTGTATGTTTATTCCATAATTTTATGTTTATTTCATAATCATTTAATCGCCAAAAGCATGGTGTATTTAGATTTTGAAATATAATAGATTCTCATATTTTTGTAGAAACACAGATGCCTTATAACTCCACAAAAGCTGGTAACAGAGAACTTTATCAAAAAAAGCAGTCAATGTTAATGATTGGAATCGGTGTTCTTGCAGCAGTGGCTTTGTTCATTGTTCTTGCTATATTCTTTACCTACCGACTGGAAAACTCCAATAAAGAAATCGATTCCAACATTTACTATAGCATCAAATGACGACAATTTTCTCTAAATTGTTTTGCTTTACAAATGATATTTATTGCGTAGTTCTTCACTTCTGGCTTTCGTCATCCTATTGCTGATACGTGCATGGTATATTTATATTTTTAAAGTAGATTAATATTGGTGGACTAATGAATCATGTTTATAGTTTATTGTACCATAAATAATAAATCTAATGAAATAAATGTGATTATGCTTCTTGAATTGCATGCCTTGGTAATGCCATTCGGACAGCTGGTATTTGTCAAGAAACGAAAACGATGCAACGTGTTACAAATCTTTACATTTTGTCAGCATTCAGTTAAGCTTTCTAAAGAACATCTTTAAGTGAGCAATATATTGTTAAAAAGGTATATACATGTTATAATGATGTTATGATTTTTAACATGTGAATTATTTATTTTGATAATGGATACGTTTGCCTACAATGAAAGAGATTTCAATGTAACAACTCTGTTTCATATAAATTTCAATCTTTGCAACAGCAATTCAAAATGCAAAAATGCCAACATTAAATATACATTTAAATAGAAATCAACAAATGATGCCTAGATTGTTTTTTAACACGATGGGGAAACCTGTTTATATAATTTAGATTTCAATTCATAAATAAATGAGTACGTCATAAAACGTTCAATTTCATATGTGTTAGTAGATTACACCAAGAGTGTATTGAAAGAAATATTATTTCATAAGTGTGAAACCAATGCGTATCAAACCTAAATCGTGCTGCATCACCAATTTATATTTAGAATGAAAGAGAACACAATGCAACAACATGTACTCCCGATTTAACTAGTGTTTAAAAAGCTGCCCAATGGTCGATCACAAAAATGTACTCCGTTGCCAATTGCCTTTTGTGCATATGTAGTAATAAACATACCATGTGTTGTACTTTTCAATTTAGTCTGCGAAATGGGATATACTAGGATGAACTGTGTCCTTTTCCTACATATTGACCAGGTATGGGGTAATGGTAATATGCAATTGTAATTGAGTGTAATTAATTACAATTCCGATGTACTTGAAAGTAATGTGTAATTACATGTAATTGTAATATCATTAATTACTTTCAAAAAAACTTGTAATTCAAACTAATTTTCGATAACTTTCAATTACACACTGATGTATAAATGAATAAGAAAGCTGTCCACTACACATTGTCCCCATTTCATAAATTGTACATTAGACAAAAGACAACAAAATATTTTTAAATATTCAAATACAAGGTCAAGCTAGCTAGTAATAGCAGTGAAAATGCAAGTAACTGGTATATATTTACTAAATAAATATAGACAACTAATTCAATGATTTGGTATCATCTTATATTAATGTTCTTTTGTTTATAAGGTTATAATATATTAATTTATTTGTTGGTGATTAAACATTTTTTCATATTGAATTGCTTGATCTCTCCCACCCCAATAAAAAAACATAAACTTATATCCCATCTTTTTGGAATAATGTTTCCAATTATCTTGATTTAATTTTGTTTATTTAACAAATAAAATGAAAGTATAAACTATTTTGTCAAGGTATTTAATTGACAGATTATAAAACTTAGAGCTATGGGCTATGGCTTCAAAGGGTTTTTATTTTTTGGTGTTGCTAAATCTGTTCACAGGCGGTCTTTTGTTTTGTTTTTGGTTTTTTTATAGGTACATAACAATAGGCATGAATTATGTTTTCATAACTATTAATATAATTTGCTTCTTATCTCCGATTTTATCTTTTTTTCAAAGTGTCTCTAAAGAGGGATCAAGTTGATATCAATGCACAAGACTTAGTGAGGATTTTTAGTTTTAGTTTCTTGGGAAAGATTTTTACACATGATAGGTGAAGATTAAGGGGCATGACTCTTGAACTTTTAATTAACTTTAAATGCATCTATAAAGATATGTAATAGCTACATTATGGTTTTAATAAATTTTCATGACAAATTTGTATATGCTCTGTCTGCTTTTATTCTATTAATTTATTTTCTCAAATGTAATTTTTAATTTAATTAATTACATTTGCAAAGTAATTGTAATTTAATTAATTACATTTCAAAATACCTGTAATGGTAATGGTAATTTAATTGAAAGTTTTTAGCAAGTAATTGTAATTTAATTATTTTCCAATGTAATTAACCCCATCCCTGATATGGACCAAACTGTCAGATGATATGTACTTATAAAGAAAAATACTGTGGTTTTGTCAACGGTGTATCAGATTTTTGGACGGTTTAATTAGTACGTGTAAGAACATGTATACATGTATATATCTCCTTTGCATTTTTTTTTAAATCCTTAGCAATGTTTTATAATAGAACTACGCTCTAAAATGTTTAAGAAAAAGTAAAAATGTTAATCGTGCTGAAAGGTGTTTATAAATAGCATTTCATCTAAAATTCTAAATAAGGTTAATATCCATGTTTTGTTGATAAATGAAAAGTGTATTTCTGCATGTTTGGTAACCTTATTCTGAGTTGCTGTAAAGCATATCATTCATTCTATAAAGAAAACATTCTATAGCGAGTTGTAGCTTTTAAAAAGTATTTTGTACTTGACATCGTATTAATATTGTTAGCTAAACAAATGCAATCGCAGTGTATATGTGCATGAAATTTTCCAAGGAGAATCTACTGTTATCTTTAGCGCAAATACATACATGTACATTGGTCTATTTTTTTTTTTAGTCCCGCTAATCTATATTTATACGTATTTGAATATAACCTTAAAGATTTACTTGCCAACTCCTGGGAACATTTGTTTTAAAAACATGTTGTTTCTTGTACTAAATTTTTCTTACCAACAAAAGTAAGTCCATTTTAAATAAAAATAATTAAAAAACTGAATAAATACTCATTTTTAAATGAATTTTTTTTTTAAATTCAATGCACTCAATGATATTAACATTGGATTAAAGCATTTAAACGATTCAAACAAAATTTTATTTTACAAACTGTCAATTATTTATAGATTCAGATTTTTCTCATTTGCTTAACCTGTTTTCAAAAACAAACCAGCCAAAGTCTGGTTTTTAAGGTCAATCGTTTAAATGGAATTAATTTATTGTTTTTATTGTTTTTGTAATAGTAAATGGTAATATTATTTGCCGTTTGATTTTGTCCAGGCAATTTCTAATCAAATTATCCTACCCATTTCCATCATTTTTCCACAAGGATCAAAAATGATTTGAATTAGTTTGTTTGTTTATCATTTTGAATACGTTACTTCCGGTTCTGATTAATTAACAATTTTCAATATGTGTATGACCTATTTCGTGCAGAGAATTTCTAAAAATCTATGCATGGTATGGATGTGAGATTTTCAGGATAGATCAACGATAGAAGAAAATACTGAATATGTTTAGCGTGTATAAAGGTGTATAAAGGAAACATTGTGACAAATACGACTGCTTATTCATTGGTATTAATGGAGAACTAAGAAATAACAATGTAAATTGGTGTTCTATTTAATGATATCATTTAATCAGTAAACAACGTAGATTATTTATTCTAATGAAATATAAATAATTTTGGGATCATTCATTTTCCTACATTTCATAGACAGATAGAGACAAAAAAGGCACTGTGGATACGGATAAAATGTCTATCTTAAAAAAGAACACACAGCTTCAAGTGACCACTGAAAATGGGGGGCGGGCTTGAACCAGCAACATTTGGGTTGCTGGCTTATGAACCCTGAAAAATGCGCTCCACTAAATACAAACACCTGGCTTGGACAATTGCAACTTCATTTATGAGATATAATTATTAAAAAAAAACCCATAACGCCTTAAGAAAGCAAGAGAGCTCAAAACAAACCGTACTCATATATAGCAAGACTGCTTATGCATAGAAGAGTGATGATTTGATCTATTGTACTTACGCTGAAATGCCTTTCACAATTATTATAATTGCTTAAATACAATATATACAACTTTGTATAACAGATTCGTATTTGCTTTTGACATAGAAAATAAAATAATGTAAATAGGCATACAACATAGAGATCATAATAAATATTGACTGTAAATGTGGTTTGGTTATCGTTCTAAGGTGTTTTTAATTGGCGCTGTATATTTTAGATGCGTTGAAATATTTTAGACCAAATTCTATTTGGAGTGAACAGTTTAAAATAATTAATTAGATTTTTAATTTGGCGAGAGGTAGTCAAAGATCATAAATGTACAAATAATAATAACTGCATTCATTTGTTAACCATGTCATGACATTCTATTCATCTACACAAGGACTTGCATAGTTCTGACATTCAGTTACCGTTCCAGATTTTCAATTGATGTTTAATCATCTAACAGGAACAAGTTCTTCTTGTAAACATTGAATATTCTACTTTATATCAAACCAAATACAAAAATTTACATCCGAGATTCATTTAATTGATTCTGGATTTTCAGGAACAAGGAAGGAAAAATTGTAAATAAACAAAAAACTTTTCTATAATTTCTAAACTTTTAATGAAATATTAAGTTACAACGAACAAAAATGAATAGTACAGAGGTTTTCTTCTATTTATTTGTGATATTCCTTCGGAATTTTGAAGTTACATATGCGACACTTTGTGGGAGGTACGTGATCTTATAAAAAAAATAT
Organism: Magallana hongkongensis; assembly: GCA_016163765.1. Lineage (NCBI taxonomy): Eukaryota > Metazoa > Mollusca > Bivalvia > Ostreida > Ostreidae > Magallana > Magallana hongkongensis. The sequence goes on along the minus strand of WFKH01002636.1, from coordinate 14,702,258 downwards.
GGTGAGATTGAATTTCTAAATTTTGAATGCAATATAAATATGATATAAATTTATCATTATTTAAGTGTAAACGGAACCTCTTGCTGTCTTGGGTACCATTGGGACGAAATACAAAAGAGTTGTATACGTAAGTGCTGCAGCTACCTACATAGGATTAAGAATTTATCTTCTACAAGGCAACATAGATATGTATTTTATTTCGTCTGTACATTTCATTAATTTAGCCTGTAAGGTTGGTTACTTTGGATCAAACTGTGACACCAAATGTCTCTACCCTTCATATGGAAACGATTGTCAGTCAACATGCAACTGTAAAGATACAGACTGTGACCATGCAGAAGGCTGTAGAAATTTAACAGGGAAAATAGTTGCAAACATCTGTAATGGGTATGTTTTCATTTCACATTAGATATAATTACATATATAAGTGCAGGAACCCCTTCTCCTATTTAATCAAAATCAACGACAAAAATAATGAAACACTATATTTTGTTAGATCTTAACGAGAAATAATTATTTATCATAAAAACAATTATATCTTGTATATATCATAAAATGATATGATTTATGACGTATATTTATTAAATACGTACAATAACGAATATTTGTATATTTGTTAAATACATACAATAAAGAATGTTTGATTTTTTGTTGAAGATACTTGTAATAATAATACATAAGACATAATTAATGAGTGTTTTTGCCTGTGATAATATTTATTTTAATTTTTATGTTTTTTTGCTGAAGGCAAACAGGCGCTAAAACTTGTTGTAATGGATTCAAGTGGAATAAAGAGGAGACGAAATGTATACGTAAGTAGACTTACATTATTCTTAACTATACATTGTATCATAATATAAAAAAATGTTCATGGTATTCTAATACATTTCAAGTATTCAATGTTTTCCTAATTCATATAACTTCAGCTTGTGACAGGGGGTACAGTGGGCAAAATTGTGAGGTCGTTTGCTCTTTCCCTACTTATGGTCTGGACTGTCAGTCAATATGTACCTGTGCAAAGACAAACTGCGAACCTGTGGACGGGTGTAAAGGACATTCAACAAAATATGGTATATTTTTTTAAACGACCCATACAAAATTAAGGTTGTAGTAGTTACTTAATCAGCCTGCAAAAAGGCACATTTCAAGAACTGTGTCAAGAATTAGCATCAAATTATCTATAAATATTCGAAAGGTGTACTTATTGAAATGCGACGATGTGGTAAATATTTTTTCATAGATAAACGGATATTAAATTTGGTTATAACAAATACCAAAAATGTCACTCAGATGATGTGAGACACCTATCACATCATCACTGTTAATAAAAGATAACGAGAAAAAAATTAAACTTTTTAAAACTCACAACAATACATTGTAATGAACTTAAACGAAAAGTATTTAATTATAATATAAAAAACAATCGTTTAAGTTATTCAATGTATGAGGACCATATTTTGTCCCTTATAAATGAATGCTCCGATGTTTTGTTTTATTATGGAAGCATTTTGCAGGTGTTACCAAATAAAATACTCACCAAAGACATTTTAAAAACTTTAACTATTAGGATTTAACCCATCAAAGTTAATTCGGGTTATCAAAGCTAAATATTGCCATTTGTCTTTACGCCCCAACCCTTGGGGATTTTTTGTTCGTGCTTCAGTCGGCTTTCACTCAAATTTTTGGGTATTAGCTAAAATCACGACCTCACGGACTCCCTGCAGATATTTTCAGCAGTCGCCACATGGAGTTTTTCAGCTTACCAGAAGTGCTCACCGGGACTTTACCTTGTTTATGTATATGTTTAAGTCTAAATGATTAAGGTTTCATTTAGAAAAGACAACAGCTGAACACCAACTGGCGTTTTTGATCATGGCTTATTTATTGAAATTGAACATGCATTTTAACAACCGACCCGCCACCCAATTGGTGGCCAGGTATATGGCTGCACAACAAATCAATCAATCATCAAATCAACAATCCATAATTCAATCACATCAGCAATAGGATTGTTCAATCAATCAATCCATAAACAATCAATCAATCAAATTGTTTGATCAATCAATAAAGATCAATTACATTAGCAATAGGATTATTGAATCAATCAATCAATCCATAATCAAACGATCTATCAATCAATATCAATCATCATTGTCAATTTATGAATTGAGTCAATAAATAATGAATGGATCAAATAGTATTTAAATAGCGCTTTGCTTAAAGCGGGTTAATGGCTAAGGCTAGGTAGACCCTTCGCACAATTGACCACCTAATCCAAAGCTTTGAGCAGGCCCTGGGAACAGTTGCCTACATCAAAGACCTGAAAAACCTTGCCTTGTTGCAAATTCCGCCATACAAACAGCTTAGATAATGTTTTTGTCCGCCAGACGATTTGCAACCCAAAACCCTTTGAAGGGGCGAGCACAGGGATATAGGGATGAGGGGAAGTTTAAGGGTAAGCCATGACCAGAAATGAGAAG
>WFKH01002636.1:14672357-14685659 GCA_016163765.1 Magallana hongkongensis | reverse complement strand
GTCAATGGCTGTAGCCGATCTTTAGAAGGTATAGTGTAAACCTTCCTCCTGAATAATCACCAAGTCCAATTGTTGGTTACCAAGTAGTTTATTAATCAGCGTGATCGTATAGTCAATTGAAAGCAGCCCAAATCAAAGATCTGCTTAACATAATTTTACACAAGTATATATAACATTTAACTTATGATGGACAGTTCTGACTAGTTCGGCCCATCTACAATGATCATGAGTGAACATTTAGTGTTCAAATTCCAGAGTTATATTTTATTTCTAAATAAAGTAACAAAACTGTCAGAACTGCCTATCAAAGAGTATGGATGCAGGATTTGAGTCTCCGAGTCCTGAGTCTCAGAGTGCCCCATCTGGGTATGAGGCATCATTTACTCATAATACATTCATTCATACATGGCTTTAAGGTTACAAAGATTAAATAGAATATGCAATACATGACTTAATATAGAGTACCAGAACTATCGATGCAGAATCGCCAAATATGACAACTTATTTAAAAACTCCCAATTTGGATACTTGTGCCCGCATTCTACACCTGGTTTCATAACATCATTTAGGAATACTGCTCAGTGCTACAAGAGTCACAGGGTTCATTCTATTAGTTATCGTTAGCACAATTCATTGCGTAGTATCTATGTATACATAAGTATCATAGTGACCAATTTATAATACTAACAATTCAAGGTCATAGCATGGCTATCTGTTTACAATAGTTCTCAGAAAAACATCGCTTTTTATGAATGAATTTGTTAATTTTAATTTCCTGTTTTCATAATGTTTCATAATATATGTATACAGAAACCTTTAAGTAAAAATATTTTTTTTTCCAATTAATTTTTATTGTTAAACCTGTAAACAGAAACAGCAAATATTTGTTGTCAAAAGTGCCCGATATTTTGCTATAAGATTTTGTTAATGGATAAGCTGAGAATTGATTAAGCACACATTTAAATGTACCTTGCACATTTCCATGAAATTTAATTATGTAATCAATTTATTGAACACTGCTTTCCTCGAAAATCACTTCAGGAGGTTGGGTAAACAACAACTTACCTATTAGATCTACCTTATATTTTTAGATATTATTTGTTTAGCTATAAACTATTATTTTGTAGAGAAAACAATCCTTAAATTTTATCTTTTAAAATTAGGTATATATCTTTATACAAAGCTCTTTTTGTAAATGAGATTAAGAGGGCTCGGTGGTCGTGGCAATTTTATGGCTATGTTTATCTTCTAAGACTAAGAGCTCTGTATAAAGATAAAGTGAAATACTCAATTTTTAGAGCTAAAATATTCGGATTTTTCTTTATTAAATAATAGTTTATGACCAAAAAATACCATATGTCAAAATTTAAGGCAGATCTGATGGTTAATTTGTTGACCACCCAGCTTCCTTAAGACAGTCAATACAGTCTTAAAATGGCCACGAGAATCCAGGTTTCTCGATTGAATACACAGGTAGATGTTCCTCTTCCTTAGTATTGAATGAATGTCTGTCATGATTTAAATTTACTGGAAATATATTAAACCTGTATTAAATAATTAACATTAAAACATAAATTTGTCAAATTTTCCCCAAAAAGGAAAACAAAAATTAATATAACCTTTGTTTAAACGCATGCTACGTCTATTTATAAGCTTATCATAGTACTGATAATTCAGTAGTTGCCATATGATGAGACGTTTTTATTTATAAACTCTAAACACGCATATCAACTTTGAGTTTTGGTTTCTGAAAATGTTTTTAGTTTCTTCAGTGAGCTACAACTTCACGAGTATCGACGTCAAAACAGCAAGTTTCCACAAAAATGCCACAAGCACAAAAGGTGACCTTGAATCTGGTTTCTTAAAGTATTTTAGTATCATAATCTATCTAATTTGAAGTTTATTTCCATCTCAACTACAAGATGCTAACCTGCAATAAAAAAGTGAATGATCTATAGTGGATTTATGTTTATATTTTTTTTTTAAATCATTGTACTAAAACATAGAGGTGTAATACATGCGCATGTAAACATAGGTCATATAGTTTTTAATATAAGATGAGTCCTGTAAAACCAGTCTGAAAACCGTTTGCTTATAAAACAATTAAAAGAAATAATATCGATTATCTATTCGTTCTCTTTCAACACCATAATTAAGGTACACTATGCACTTTTACTGTTCCGAAGCAGCAGGGTACTTTTTTTGCGCCAAAGAAATAAAACTTCACATTAAAATGGCAATAGCATTTCTTCTCTCAAACGCAAAACCTATATATAAATCCTATGCAAATGCTAGGGGCTGCCAGGAATACAATATTTTAGTGGGAACTTGAATACCATCAATAGAGATTTTGAATATGATTATATTTACTTTGGTTTTTTTAATTTCATTAGCAAAATGTTATTGATTTTTTGCTTATCGTTCATGCATTGTTTTATTTCTAAATTTTTAACAATTGTTTAGCGAACTTATGACCAGAAAACCATTAGAATGGTATTTTCAAAATACATCTAGAAAAAGTGTGTGCTAATGGGGATGCGATTTCGCAATAAAACAATAACACTGTATAATACACATAAAAGTGTGAACTACTTGTTTTGATATTGATCATGTCATTTTACAGTGTAAAATCCAGTAAATGTAAATGAATCATAAGTTTTCTTAAAATGAAATTGCTAGCATTATTTTTTTATGATTAATTGTAAATGCAGTCTTTCAAAACAAAAGTGCACTGTTTTTATTCCTGATTTCTCATGGTCATTTGTACCTTAAAAAATACATTTTACTATGCGGTATATTTATATATTTTTTTTAAATATTTGCAACACCTCTTCAGGTCTAGACGATGATTACACAAATTTCAAGAAGTGCAATTCCACGCAAACAAAAAGGAACGAATCGGATGACCTTATACATGCAATTATTGGACTTGCTATAGTAGCAGTACTGATTATTGTTATATATCTTTACACTTATCTACTTGAAAAATATTGAATACGCGGCGTTACGGCCTAGTTTTTCGATATGATTCGATAAAAAGAGTTTTAGTTTATGCCTATGTTGTGTTGGTAAATGAGTTTGTTTCTGCATGTTTTGTAAGTCCATATTGAGTTGTTGTGATGCAAATCTTACATTCTTCTTCAGATTGATTTTTCTATAACGATTTATTGTTTATGAAAAAAAGTCTTGCATTTCAGATATACAGTATTCTCAAAGTTACCATTGTATTTGTGCTAGTTTTCCAAACTAGCAGAATAAAGAAAACGTGTTTCCAACTAAGCTTTTTTTGTTTTTGTTTTTTGGGGGTTTTTTTATGTTCGTGTTAAGTATATATCATAATGAATATCAATGTCAATAGATATAAATTATCATAATGATAATAATAGTAATAATAATAAAGAAGAATTAACAAATGAAAAAGAAAATAAGAAAGCAAACAGTTATGTTTTACTTTTATTTTAGAAGTCTGTTGTATACGGACCGACATATTATTCGATTGGGATCGGTTTCAGTTCTTTATTATATATTGGACTGAAAACACGCACAAGACAAAATTGTGTATTATAAAGTACCATAATTATAATTATGCAATTAGCACACGAAGTAAACACCAAACTTATATTTAATAGCCCCGTTCATGTAAAATCGATTGTGAAAAGTGTGTGTGTGTGTGTGGGGGGGGGGGGGGGGGGGGGTTAGACAATTTAATTAATAACAGTCATCGAAACCCTAAGCTGTGTGTGGTGGGTAGGGGAAAACCAATGGCATATTACAAAAATTACAGATTTGATTTATATGTTAAGTTTCTTTATAATTTTGAACACTGCCTAACCAATAGAAAAAGGGGTATGTGTAAAAAAAAATCACTTTTCTATATGTTGATTCAAAAGCATCTTGTTTAATGTAAATATTATTCACAGCAACATAAACGAAATGAAAGAAGGACATTCTTATTACATGTACATGTATTGGTTTCGATTAAGAAAAATAAAAACGCTTAAAAAGATATTGATAATTAAAAGAAAAATAGCATATGATCCTAATAATCTCTTAATTTGCGAACTAACAGTTATTGTAGATACGAATTTCTACTCTGTTTTGTCTAATTTTATGAGTTGGCATGAAAAAAATAAATACTAACTAAGTATATTTCAACTATTTTTATGTAAAAGATTCAAATACTTTGAGAGAAACTAACGTTATTCAGATCGTATGTGACTGCTATCATGGAAGGACTGCAATAATTTCATGAATTAACAGTGGAAAGATAGATTACGCTACAAATATTCCAAGTTGCACTCAGACTAATTCTTATTGAAAATGATAAATAATATGATGAAATGGGTTGCATTAACGTTGTTAGAATTGAAAATTTCTTGGTACCTTTGATCATCGAAGTAATTGTCAATGTAATCATTTTCGATTTGTATGCAAAAAAAAAATGAATGACAATGCATTCAAACGCTAAATTGAATGGCAGTCTTTATGTGAAATAAAAAGTGTTTAAGTCTTGCAGACTAGTTAGGTCGTCAGAGTTAATATTACATATTTAACAACCATGTAGTAATATAAACAAAGTGATGTCACCGAGATTCACCGCTTGGCTTGTAAATGTTTGGAATCTCAAAATAATTACGTTAGAATTCGCCGTACCTCAAACCATGATGATTAACATCATTTTATTTTTGTAAATGTCGCAGACCGTTGTACAGAAAAAAAAATATCATAACATTCTAAAATTGGTTTCGTGAAAATAGATTGAAATACATACTATATATACATGTATATAGATATTTCCTCACATGTTGCATTGATTTTGGAGACCTGGTATTTTTAAGCGTGCGTCAAGGTTTACCATCACTCTTATCTAGATTAATTAAGGTGCTACATGTTATCAGCTTAAGTAAATTATTGCTGAGCTTTGACAACGTTAACAAGTATTAAAATATTTCTGAAAATGTTTATGAAAACATTACCTGCATGTATATATATACATTCATCATTATTACTTGATATAGAGAACAGTTGTCAAATATATTTGCATTGGGGGTTTTTCCCCGCCGTTCAGTTTTATTTTCAACAACATGCATCGTTTTATATAATATTTAATTATCAACAGTTAAATATCAATCGGAGTTGTATATTTGTGGAATCGCTAGGCATTATACACTTTTCACAGTAAACTATTCCATTTTAATTTCAATGCAAACAACTGACATGCAATCGACAGCGAGTTTTGAAGTTGGCCAAGCTTTTAAATAAATCGTTTTTGGAGATCCATTTCCAGTTTCTGAAAAAAAAGAACAAATTTTTATGAAATCTTTATACAGAAATCTCCATACAAAGGAGGCAAATATAGCCTAAAATGGCCACGACCATCCAACCCTCTTAAAGAATTTTAAATAGCTAAATCTGTACTCGTGCGATCAAGTCCTTAACTTTATTTAAAAGATGGGCAAAATAAAAAATTGTAAACGCATTTTTTTTTAGATATCTAATAATTAAGAAACATTTACTTTTTAAACATTTTCACAACCGATGAAAATTTAAAATTGATAATCATTTTGCAAAATTAGAGAGAATATTATACAAAGAAGAAAAAAAAAAGCAAATCACAGTAAGACCCTAAAAATTAATGTGGATTGTGGATTTATATGTACTTACTCCGGCCTAATCCATAATTAAATATCATAACATTTAACCAAAACGCTTTTACAAAATTAATATAGATATATACCTGTAATATACACATCCTTTATAAGCGATAAATAAGTATAAAATCGTAAGATTAACCTTACGGAATAGCCAGTTGATCAACAAATTAAAACTCGAAATTAAGTAAATACATGTACCTTTACTTTTGTTTCTATCACGTCATGCACCATTTCCATCCAAATATATCTCATGTGCATAGTTTTCTCTGTTTTTAGATTCATTATGTGATTAATCCAAGCCTGAAATGTTTGGTCCTCACATAAACACGTCTCTCTTCAAAATACATAACATTTAGTAACAAATGAAATCCTTTTTGAGTTAGATTTCCAATTGTCATTTGTACATGTAAGTATTGATTTTTACTATAAGCTTGATTGTAAGCTTGTTTGAAAGTAGTTGAAATGAACGAAAGAATAAACAATTGCACTTACAAAGAGGTAACAAGAAATAGACATCTTTGTATTTCCCTCACACTGCGATTGAGCGTTTCGTGTATTTGCTCTAACAAAAAAAAACAAAGACAAGAATACATAATATAGAAATGTTAGTTTGTTCTTCAAATTTTTTAAGGTAAAAAAATACCCCAATACAAATGTATATTATTTGATGGATATATAAAGAGTAATTTTTGTGATAGACCTTGGCCGATCACAGTTGTGTCCGTATGAGGCATCCGGCAAATTTTACGATTTGAGCCATGCACAACATTGTTTACTATGCAGTGACAGCTTTATGTAAATCTTTAATTACATGTAGATTACTAAAAACATTATTGTGGTGCGTTTGCCTTGAGATTAAAACATTTATACAATTACAAAATAATTAAAATTATGTTTTTACGTGCGTAAGAAATATAATCAGAAGTACAATTCGCCTACTAATAGTAAAGTATATTCCTTTCTATTCAGGAAGACATCAAAACGGTGCTTTATTTCATATTTATGTTTATTGCATGTAATGCTTTCGCATAACATTAACATGAAGTTGACTAATGATATCGCATGCTGAACATTCCTTTGAAAGGAATACTTGTTTAAAAATGACTTCACGCGGAGGAGACCGATATCGGCTTAAAGTCATGTAATGTTTTGTTGTTATAACCGCACTTGCTAAAGAAAGTTCGGGTATATTGCAGTTATCCTGTTCCGTCCGTCCGTCTGTCACTTTTTTTTTCTCATACTGCTCTTACATTTTATGAATAGATTTGGGGTATTATGTTAATTTGTTATTAGGTATTGGGAATTTTATTTTAATCATAGGGGCCAATGAGTTGCTAACAAATGACGGGATTTTTTTTTTTTGTTTGATTTTTGTTTGTTTTTTTCTTTGTTTTGTTTTTTTGTTTGTTTTGTTTTGTTTTTTTCTCGTTTTTTTTTTTGTTTTTTTTTTTTTTTTTGCAAAATCCCCCTGTTTCAGAGAACTCCTTTTACATTTAACAGAGCATTCCAGGGGCAGCTAGTTGTCCAAAAATAACGTTTATCCCCCCCCCCAAAAAAAAAAAACCAACAAAAAAACCTAGTTCCTTAATCTCCTCTTTCAATTTTCACAATAACCAATAGTCTCTTTTTATCGTCTTACACTAGCAAGCCAAAATCATTTCTTTGAATATGATTTGTATTTTTTTGTAGATGTGCAATCAAGATTGTGGAAATTGCTTTTTAATCTTTAGGATAAACAAGATGTAATATATAATCGGGGCAATGATAAAGTATCGTAAATAAAGCAGGGTCATCTTTGGGGTAGGATTAACACACATTGGTCAACCTCTTCATATGAATAATATTCAACACTTGATTATATCCATTTCTGGAAAGTCAGAGCGTCTCAAAAAAGATATTACCTTGATTTAGGGGTGGAGACCAAAATATGTTATCATATACTATTTCGGGGGGGGGGGGGGGTTAAAACCAACTTCTGGAGGTAATGTCCTTTACACCATTTGATCCTAACAGTTTTCAAGATATTTGGGGATTTAATGTTTTATGGGGGGACAGATCCATCCCATGGGATCATGTCCTATATAACAATTGATGCGCCATATCATAAGGAACAAAACATATATAGGATATAGGTCTAGACGTGAGGAATACAATGGTTTTCGACATTTTGTCATTTTTCAGTTCCGGAGAAGGGGGAGGGGTGACCCCAGAAGCAGGGGAGATGTCTTAAATGTATCTTGACATAATCAGAAAAAAAGGATTTATGATGAATTGGTAGAGATTTCACTCATTTAATAGATATTTGATCAATTTGTAAATATTAGAAAAAAAGAGGCAGGTTAAAATGATCACAAACGATTTGCTTAAATGAATATTATTAAGTATATATCCATTTAAAGTAAGTTTCACAGATGTGGAACAAATAGTTGCAATGCTAGTTAGCATTTTCAGTACTTCAGTACTTTGATTTCAATAGAACGTATAAAAGATGTTTCCAATGCATTTGGCTGGAGTGGGATGGGTTTTTTAAAACTTTTTGATTATTCAACACATTTATATACAGAAATCACCCATGATTGATTTTTCCCAGTAAAGTATTTATTGAATTAATTGGACTCTAAGCGACGCTAGTAAACACTTCTCAGTACGATTTGAATACATTGTCAAAAAATATCAGATCTCTATTGGTGGGTTTGCAGCAGAAATCTCAATCCCATAAGTTATAGGGTAAAGTATCCTCATATTTGTAGTACGGGTAGATTTATAAATTTAAATGTTATTAGGTTTGGCATTTAGTAGGCAAATATTTCAAAGTCTGGTGGCTACATTAGGCAAGCATCATTCAGATGAGGACCATCACAAAGGCCACGCTTAATTAAGGGCATTAGGATGAAAAGCATTGGAAAGGACTTTGCTTTGAACTTATAACGCCCCCGATTTAGAAATTCAGTCTAAGATCATTTTACCGTCTTTAATCAACAAACGTTATATTAAAGGGTATCAAAATAGTAGGTTTGAGGTGATGTGGGAAACATTTGTGAGGTCAGATTTCTTTTGAATTAAGGTAGTACAAAACAGTATCCGAAAAACAAACACTTCGGAAATCCTCGCGCAAGTCAAACGTTTACGAGAAACAAATAAATGACGTACGTCACGTTCTAAGTGTCTTATTATGACGTCACGGCGTGCAAGAACTGTTCAAATAATACTTTGTAACAAAGTGGGGAGGGACTGGTTTATAACTTCTTTTTAAAAATATCTAGTGGTGGAATTGTTTTGGTATTTACATAATATTATCTACATATTCCAACAATTTATATGATAGTTTTTCATGGAATTTGAATGATAGGAATTTAAATAAAAACGGTATTTAGTATGGCGAATAGCTCCAAAATAGGGCCTTCTTGCATATACTCTGAACTGATTATATTGGTACAAAAAATTATCAAAGTCAATGATTATTATTTTTTAACGTTTAACGTGTCTTAGTCTCTTTGTTAATAGATATTTGCCAAAAAAAAAATATTTTGACAATTTTTTTTCTTTTTATTCATGTATTCTAATGAGCCTAGCCCTTTTCTAGCAGGGTGTCGGAAGCCATAGTTGTGACCTAGATTACGAGAAAACTAATGGTGGAATTTTTTTAAAAACTTTGTATATGTATACAGTTTAATATGATTAACATTTGGTGCAATTTTTAAAAAAAATGAATAATGGGAAAAATTTTCGCTATCTGTTTTGTACTACCTTAAAAAAATATATAGGTCCCATTCCAAAGAACAAAATATTAAATTTTCAGAAAAAAGGAATTGTAATAACATTTTGGAATTTGAAATTGAAAAAAATATGCTACTATTTATGTCTTTGACTACATTCTAAATAAATATCCAACATCCAATAAAGCAATTTTCAAACACAATTTTTGAATCAACATTCATTTAAAATTATTCAACAAACAGCTTATATTGGTATCACATTTATGGAAAGTAATAAAAAAATCGTCTTAAATATATCAAATAATGTATTAGTGTGTTAAACAACTTTAAATAAATACAAATTCTAAGTATTTAAAAGTCGTGTTATTTTTTATATCCTACCTTCTGCTGTTCTTTCCATAATTTCTCGTCGTGAATAAAAGTCAACACTCTAACTACATCATAACGATATGCAGAAGTCACGTGATATATACATATTAGTTATAATGGATGCATGAACAACAGAACTATCTTTTAACAGTTATGAAGAAATATACATGTACATGTAAATATAAACAGTCAGACAGTTTGGCCGTTTTATAAACCGAGACAGTACATGTATACTGATAATGCTTACATGCCTGTTTTACATTTATATTAATTCGTACGACAAGTTTTTTACTCATTATTGATTTATATTTTTTTCTTAAATAAAATTTTCAATTTATTATAAACCCTAATCCGAAACTCATCCGACTGTTGCCTTCACTTTTTTATTTAATGTTTGCAAACATCAATTATTAAAAGAGGGGATGGAATCTCAGATTATCTACGTCATAGATTTACCGACTTAAAATTGTAAACCTTTGCTAAATAGAGATCTGCATGCCTTTAAATGTCACTTATCAATGAGAAAAAAAGAAAGTTTGTACCCGAGAATGTTGTGAGATTTAATACCATTTGTGATTGAAATTGCACTTTCTAATTCCTTAAGCTATCAACGTATTGTAAAGGAATTCGATGCATTTTCTATGGTCGACTGTGTAGAGTAATATACGAAATCCCAATATAAGAATAGGATATTATGAATAAAATAACAATTCATTTAGTTTATCTTTCACGACTGTGATGGTAACAGTCGGTAACAACTGGACCTTTAGTTTATATGAAGAAGTTATAAATGTAAAATTGTTAACGAACGACACACGTTGCGGGACGGAAAACGACGGGCGACGATTACCGATTGATCAAAAACCAAAATGAACATTACAGAAACCGCATTTTCTCCATTTACTTAAATTTCATAAATTCGTTTTTTTTCTAAGCTTCTTCGAAAGATTTATCCAGATAAGGAGGTTGACATGTATTGCCATTTTACACATCGGATTTAAAAATAAAACAATTTCGAAATAATTTAATTCGTTTCTAGATTTTTGATGACATAAATGATGTGTAATATCTTCATAGTAATTCAGTATATATTCATTAAACTTCGTTAGGATGACGATTTGATGACCATTTAATGATAATTAATGTTTAATGTATGAACATTTATTTACTGTTTTGATGTAAATTACAATATGTCCACATGCAAATAATGTAGAAATTAACCAACACAAGTTATCTAACTTATACGCCCTTGTTGTGGTCATTAAAAACGATGTAAAACCTTACTAATTGTAATCTCCGAATTTAAAAGAAGACAAATGCATTTGGAAAAGGTCGTTAATTATATCTGAAATATTTAAGTTTCAATGTAAATACTTTATAGAAAACAAAAACAGGAAAATAAGATTTTAAGAAGAAAATAAATACGCTGATTTTTTTCAGTTTGCTTTACTTTATGAAAAAAAATATAGTATGATTTTCTTTTAATTAAAAGAAAAATTATTAGTATTTGCATTTATTATAGAAAAAAGTATTTGACTTCGTAAATATTAAATAAACATATATAGAAAAAAATAAACTTATGAAAGAATATCTTTGATTGACGTATCCTGTTTGTATTAATATAAATATAACAAAGCATTTTACATGAGAAATTGATGCTCATATAGAAAAAATACGTTAGGTGCTATTCATTAGGTTTTTGTCAATTCATTTCTCCTTTCCATTGTTGTTTATATTTTGATTTCTTCTCGAATTAATTGTTTTGATTTTATTACTTCTTTTTTCTTGTTTGTTATTTAATTGTGTTTTTTTATGCTTTAATCAAACTTTTGTATTTTTTGATTCACTGCAAAATGCATATACTTTTTACCAAAATGGAACAGAAAATCTAGAGTGTAACATAATTAATCAAGTTTCCAAAATAACATTTTCATTCGTATTGCACGCCCAACCAGGATGCCTTTTTAACCTTCATGTTCTATTTAATTACAATTACGGAGAAGGCCTCCTTTACTGTTTGTTGACTAAATATGTGTCATTATGTGGTCAACGAAAACAGTGATGATATAACAATGGAAGATAGAGAAGGAATAAAAATATAAGAAATAGTTGTACCCCTTACTACCTAAACTGCCTTAAAAACATCGAATCTGGCTTTCACGAAAAAATTGTCTTAAATTAAACTACACACCTTTAATATTAGTATGAACGTTATACTGCTGAATAATTTTAATAAAAATATTCTTTCTAAATCTGTTACATTCAACACACAAATTTAAATACGGTCGTTTGATTGGCTAATGGAATGTTTACTATTATGGAAAATTTTGTGGGAATTTATTACATGGAAGAAACACAGCTCACAATTCACACTTCTCTTAACAAGGTTCGTTCGTATGTAAAAGGAGTTATACAACATAGTTCAATTGTATGGAACGGTTCATAATTCTTCAAAAACAATTTTTAAACAAACCTTTAAAATCAAAAGACTATCATTCTTTTTTTAAATAAAAAAATATTCAAGTAAAAAAAAATAAACAATGTTTAGTTTTCAATGATATCGTTAAGCATTAAATGTTTTGTAATAAATAAATGATATATGTTCCAATAAACAATGTTTAAAGAGTATGGTTAAAATTTTAATTCCTATTCTTAACAAAAAGTAACAAAATCATTTTGGAGTTTCATAGCTGAAAGTTTTATATAACTTCTTACTGGAAAATATGCATTGCCCAGCGCTCACTGCATTGATGATTCTTTCTTCATAATGCTAATGTGATTCCCACGTTTGCATATATGATAAAACTTTAAAATGTTGCGTATATTATCAAAACATTAATCCAAAATACTTCAAAAATCTAATATGGGCGGCCAGTTATCGGGTGCAAACTGGTTGCCGTCACAGTCGCTGTTTTCAATTACTTACTGCTTATTCCAGACTCCACACTCCGTCTGTTTAGCTGGTCTGAATCTTTAAAGAGATGTGGGTAGGTTAAGAGGAAGTAACGACAAGATTCTAAAAATCGGATTGTTATGTATCTGCTATACCGATATATTGCGTATTGCTTCACTTCTGTCCTTCTTCTTTGTGTCGATGTTACATGCAGAATTTATTTATATTGTAAAGATAAACTAATAATGGTTGACTAATAAATCATGTTTAATGATTATTGAATCAGAATTAATAAATATAAGAAATGTGATTTTGTTATTGCAAGTGCATGCCTAAGCAATGGCATCCTGAAAGGTTTGTCAAGAAACAAAGAAGATCCTACAAAACAACGTGGCACAAACCTTTACTACATGTATTTATCAACATTCAGTTCAGGTTTTTAAGGAACATCTTTTAAATATATTTTTTAAAAGTAGATAATGTCAACAAGACTAATTTTGTGATTATGTTTGCCTCCAATGGGATAATCCAATAATAACAACTCTATTATATAATTTTAAGTCTTAGCAACAGAACATCGTTAAGCAAAAATGCCAACACTTAATTTACATTTAAACACTAATTACAGTTAAGGCGAGCAATAAAATATCGGCGAATTTCTGTGTTTAAA
>WFKH01002636.1:14655036-14668130 GCA_016163765.1 Magallana hongkongensis | reverse complement strand
TTTTTTTATCCTTGTCGGTTCTCCACGTTTCAGCAGGATATAGAAGCACTGTTCTTGCATTACTTTTTTAGAGCTTTATCTCATTTATTCAACAATCTTCCTTGTTATCCAGATGTGTCTAGTTTTTTTAACGTTGATTCTGCTTTATGAATGTTGATCTTAATATCTTCTTTAATATATCCACTTTTGTAAATAGCACTTCCAAGGTAACAAAACGCCTCCATCTCTTTTAATTCTTTATTGTTGACTTGTATTCTATCACTGGTCTTGTAGTTAATTCTCATATACTTTTATTTATTTCGGTTGCTCATATTCCCAGTTTTTGTCGCCTTCCTCTTTAAACTTGTCTGGGTTTTTTTTGGCATATGTTCTTGTGTATGGCTAAATAAACTAATATCATCTGTCTAGGAAGGAAAGTTAAGGCAACATGTTGCTTTCAAACAGAAGTAAAAGAAGGTTGTTTTGCTTTTGTCTGAGCTGTTTCTGAATGATGAATTTTTATAAACTATTTTTGGTGTTTTTGTAAAGATATAGGTCAACTTTACCGAGTCCAAATTCAACAGTCATGTGACTTTTTAGTGTCACGTGGACGTCTTTTAGACAAAAAAAGTCAATGCTAATTAGGGAGAAAAAGTTCAAGGGCAAGTTAAACAAAGAGTAAGTAATATGCCAATGTTTTCAGAATTAGCTATACATCAAACAAACCAATGCTCATTCAGTTGTAAAGATTGCTTTTTATGTAACTAAGAAAACTGGCTATTTTTTTTTCTTTCAAAATAGCGCATTTCTGTACATTTTGATTTTAATTGCAAATAAAACCTTCATTTCTCAACAATTGAGCATCAGTTTCCATCAAGTACTGGTAAAAAGAAAATCATACGAAGCTCAAAATATCTATAGCCGTCTAGCCATTGAACATTTGCTTTTAACTTGTCAGTCAGGAAGGTCCCTCAAATCAATACACAATTTATACGCACAAGTGATCCCAATAGGGGATATAACTCTTTAAGCGATAATTCTTCGGAAATAGGTGTAATGTCATTTTATTACCTTATCCGAATTTATTTTTAGGTATATATCATCAATAAATTATGTAGACGGTTATTTAAACAAAACTGTTGGTTTTATTTATTTTAAAAAGAGACAAGGTGGTTGTGATGAATCGACAACAATTTCTTTCTCGTAATTATAAATGTAAACAGAAACAGTTATGTATATTTTTTAGGTTACCGCATGCGCGGAGTTAGTAATTTCTTAATTTTTTTTAGGAAGAATAGAAACATATATTAAAGCTAATTGTACAACATTATTTGATAAATGAGGTGGGTTGAGTGAAACCCCTACTAATAACACAGGCACCAGATTTCATGAAATTTTCTCATAATATTTAAAAATTAACCCCTACGTTTCTCTATAATGTATTATTAGTTAGAGGGTATATTTTTATTCTGAGAATACAGGTGAATCTCGATAACTCGAACTTCAGGGGACCTGGTGTAAACTTCGAGAGATCAAGAGTTCGAGAGATCGAAAGTTTAAAAAATTCCGGAAAATTTTGTTCCGATAATTTATGTTCAATAATTATAGTAGCCGGAAGTTTACATTCACACCATGGTAGAATTGTCTAACATGATTTCATTCGTATTTTCAGCTACGTTACTACATTTCAACAATACAGAACTTAGATTTGGGTAGATTAATGTGTGTTTTATTGTTAACAATGTTTTAAGTAGTTCACGTTAATTTGATCACATAAAATAATTCAATTAAAGAACGGTTTAGTTTACCGGTAATTTCACAAGTTGTTGAAAATAAATTTATAAATTAACTATCAACCATTTGAAAGAAGCAAAGGGGTAGTGTCACTTATGTAATCAAACAATTAACACCATTACGCTAGCCCCAGGCATTCACTGCTGCTGCCCAGGTAAGGTCCGCGTGGAGCTAATTATACGCTTGATCGATCGCATGTGTACACAGCCACCACTTCGAGTTATCAAGAGTGAAAAACAATGAAATATGTATAACGGGACCCAGGTTTCACTTCGAGAGATCAAGAACTTCGAGAGATAGGAGTTCGAGAGATCAAGAGTAAATTTGCTTGGTCATATAGAGAAAAAAATCGGGACCATGATTTCACTTCGAGAGATCAAGAACTCCGAGAGATCGAAGTTCGAGCCATCGAATGTCACCTGTATTTAATATTTGGTGCACGTCTGTGTCTTTAACTGCATATTCTACAACACTGCGCGGATCTAGAAATATTTTCCGGGGGAGGGAGGTTTCAAAGCAATGCCTTTATTTGCAGAGGCCAGGGACCGAGCCATTTTACTATGTGAATTGTGAGTTAAATAGATTAGAATTTTCCAAGAAGAGGGGGGCTATAGATCTGCACATAAAGAATGATTAAGGGGTTACTTTTTTTTGGAAGTGGGGGTGGGGGATTGCATATATTTTCATTCACAAAAGAAATTCCTTTTGCATATTGCATTACCGAGAATACAGTGCTGCTATCCTGAAAGTCGACAAGGATAGGATAGGATAGAACAGGATAGGATAGGATATAGGATGTAGGATACAGGATAATGATAGAGCTAATAGTAATTTAATCCTATCCTATCCTATTCTATCCTATCCTGTTCTACGTCTCTCAGCCAATTAGATTCAATAAACGGTATATTGATTTTACGGATTATATTGACAAAACAAATAATATCGATCTTATTATTAAGTTAAAATGAGCATTATAAACTATTTCGTCCTTTTCATTTTGCTTTTAATAATGACATTTGGTTTCTGTTTTATTTTTTTATGTTCATGTAATTAAATCCTTTGATCGCAAATCGCGAATTATCCATGCACGATTTAGTGAAACCGGATTTTCTGAAGCGTAGCGGAAAGTGTAACACACTCGTGTCTTCGAAAGACTGAGACGTCGTGATCCGTGATCGTTTAAATAAATGCGGAATAGCACAATGTTTTATTTTTTGCGATTTCGTTAAAAAATAGAAACATAAACTACACAACAAGGATAGATCCGCGACTGCCACTTTTTATTTGGATGCATTTTAATTTGCTACAAACGTGTCGCCGCCATGTTTTTACCTTGTTATTCATGGACAAGTACATCTAAGTATTGCTACTTTTATCATTTGAACAGCTATGATAGTATCAGCTAATTTCAAACATTTTTAAAAGGATGGCCCCAGCAATGAAAAATAGCCTTTTAGTCCCATACAGGAGGTTTAATTTGATATCATAATGATTGGTGCAGTTAGTGATTTTGTTAGGTTGCTGAAGGTTTCGACTGATTGATAAACTGGTCAGAGCTGAAGCATGTAGAATTTACCCTTCAGTTTGTTTTTTAAAATTGTTTATTTTTCTCTGCACTAGCTTTCACGTCCTGTCTCATCAGCGCTATCTTTAAAGGAAAAGCGATCGAGTGCGGAGTTTAGATTTAATAATTCTGTTAAGCCCGATCTCGACTTCAATTGTTTGAAAAAGAAGCATCGGATTTTCTTTTCTTTTATTTTTTACCTTATAAACAATATATAATTATGTATTAGTTTTCTCTAAAAAGGAAATTGTCTGTAAACATGTTCGTTTTGTTCTTTTTGAATCCTACTTTACGATAAACCAGATAGGATAGGTTTGGATAGTATAGGATTAACTTCTTAATGGTTAATAGGAAACAGGATACAGGATGCAGGATATAGGATACAGGATACAAGATAGGATATGATACTTTTGTCAACTTTCATGATGGCAGCACTGTAAAAGAGAGTGTGAAAATCCTGCGGGAGGCGAAGAAAATCCATTTTTGGTTCACATCAATACATATAATTTAAATAACTCTGAACTTTCCTATGTGATGGAATGAAGACTCTTTCCCCCACCCCTTTAATTTTTTTTTATGCATGCAAACAGCATGTAGAAATTCAATATACCTGACTTTAGTAAATGTCTCTCCTTCTCCACTTTTTGAACGAAATTATGAAAATAAAAACAATTATACTTGGTTATTTTGTTTTATTCATTTAAGAAGATAAAGAACTTTCTGACAGATTAATAATGATAAAATTTCCTGTGAAAATATTTTATCTTGACAAATATGCATGCACACTCAACAATTTCAATTTCTTTTTTGTATAATATGATGTCAATTGTGTTCATTATATGGCGTCTTAGTTCATCACCTCTTTTCTCTCCACAACACAGTCTTTCTGTTCTCTAAGTCCAATTTTTATTATCATCATTTTCATCTTTTGTATTCCCACTGGCAAGGATAAGTGCGTGGGTAAATTGTACCTAATAAAAACATCCTTCACGTAAATTTCAAAACACATTGGGTACCAGCTCCAATGAAAATGATCTTTCAGTGAATTTAACATGCAATCAAAATGATTGAAAATTGAAAGGGATGAATTATTTTCAACAATTTGACAAACAAAAGAATTTTGATTTGATTAAAATGATTTACACCCTCACCCCTGATATGTGAAATATTACTTGGACTCTCTCTCTCTCTCTCTCTCTCTCTCTCTCTCTCTCTCTCTCTCTAATGATTTATGTAAGTATACAAGACTACTTAAAGCTGGTGCAGTTACAATGAAATCATACCATGTAATGTTGATATGTTGATGAACAATTTGTAAACATGTAGTATTCCAAATTGAACAGTAAATTCAGTAATATTAACATAGATATGTTTAGGCTTGTATTTGAGAAGCTGTAATATTATTTTTGAATTATGATTAATAATGTATCACAATCTTGATATGAAGTAGTTTATGTTAAATATTATTACATCTTGTAGATGTCTTGTATTTATGTATCTTCTTTTTTCCATTTATTTTCAAATGATACAATTAATTTCATAACCCACGCTACTGAAGGGTTTCTGTCTCTCCAGTGGAGCTGCTATAGGGGAAACCAAGGACTCTGTAGGATATGTGATGATATCCCCTGTGGCAGCAAAGAGATTGTACAAATATATGTATATTAGATTATATATACGTCATTATTTAATACAAAAATTCAAGGACTAAATTATCCATCATATTTGTTTAAACAAGATAGTATTTTCGGTTACATACGTGTACCTATATATTTTCTATATTATGTATTTCAAATATACTTAGAATTTCAAAGATACAATATATATCTTTCTTTTTGCATTATTGTTATCATTATAAATACATTGAATGTGTCATCCTGCGAGATGATACTGAAAAGAAACTGTAGGTTTATATTTCATACAATTTTTTTTATATCATTTTAAAACGCAAAACCATCCAGATATACATGATGATGGGTTTTGTTGTTGTTGTTTTTTTAGTTTTTTGGTTTTTGGGGGGTTTTGGGTTTTTTTGTGATTGAACTGTCTCAATGATGATTTTTTGTCCTCATAATATGTTATTTACATGACTTATATCAGTCTAACACATTTCAAATTACTCTTATAATAAAAAAATGGGAATTCATCACTTAGAAATAACAGTTTAGGGGTTGTCTCATTTTTTTTTTGAACAACCTTCGTATTTGAATACCTTTTTTTTGAATCTATAACATTAAGATTATATAAAACTTATAAAACATTAACCATTATTATATGAAAAAGAATGTATATTTGTTCCTAACTTATAGGCAAAGCATTTCAATCATAATATATCTATCTAATGTTTAGATTTTTTTTTTAATTGCAGCACGTGTTTTGGGAAAGATTAGGGTTATTAATAGGCATATGGCGGTTTTTATTATCATTTGGTACATAAGGATCCTACAATACTCTATAAATATTATACATGATAGCTGTTTTAATTAATTATATTTTCGTTTCAATCATACATCATTTCATTGAGGAATTCAAAAACCACCTACTTAATTAAACACGAAAATTCAATTTCCTAACTCAACTCGGTAAAGTTAGAAATTTTTATAGAACTAGGATGTTTAAAAAAAATAAATCTATATGAATAGCGTTGGCTTTGAGGAAACAATACATGTATCATTGATAATATTAAGATGCACTGAAAATGGAAAAGAAAGGGATGTTGTTTATCGTATCTGCAACAATGCTCTACCTTTTTAGTAATTCATCACTGAATCCATGCCCTGGGTAAGTACTTGTAATTATGCTATAAACGTTTGTTTAGAGGAATAAATTTCAACCAATGGTCATTCATAATAATTGTACCAATATTTTAGAAACAACGGAACTTTATGTTGTCCAGGGCAAAAAAGGGGTGCTCTACAAAATAAATGTTTATGTAAGTATAACGTACACGTAGATATATTCAATAATTATTTTTTTTAAATTCTATACAGTGAGTTTAATTTCAAAGACAATCTACTTTTTATGATGGAATTTAACTTTAAATAAAAAAAACTCTTTTAAACAAAAAAGTGAATGTGTTGGTTTTTTTTGTTTTTTTTTTTAGATTTATCTTTATTTATTTGAATACTGACTGTATTTACATTAAGAAAAATATGGGACATTTTCTTTCAGCGCAGCAGGTAGCTAAATGTTAATTCCAATCCATTCGAATAACCATATGTATTAATTAAAATATTTATTAAATACAAACCATGTCTTTTCTGTTTCAACATTTTTGAAGTCGTTTGATAAATTTTTTACAGCAGTTTAAATGTTGGCTGAAAATTGTCAGATTTCAAAGATAGAGGAAACTAAGTAATGTTCATGTATTCCACATCTACGGTAATTTGAACGAAAATTCCTATTAATTCATTTCATATTTTTGGGGGGTTGAAAATCAACCCTTCTCTAGATTGTGCGAAAGGATTCAACGGAACAAACTGTGCCGTTAAATGTCCTTACCCTACCTTTGGTCAGAACTGTCAGTCAAACTGCAACTGTATTGACAAAGATTGTGATCATAGAAACGGATGCAATCATACAAAAAGAGGTAAATAGATCACATTTGTTGAGACAGTTTAACATTAAACCTAATATTGTATACATATGCTTTTTTATCGATTGCAGTGCAAATGTCTTTAAGAAATAATGTAAAACGTGTATGATGAAAAAAAAATATCCTTTAAGAATTTTTTTTTATATTCTGTCGATAAAAAAAGTAATGAGGTAAAAAAATCCGATCGCTTTGTTTCTTCAATTACAGAATTTGCTGTTCCTTCCTCGTTAGGTATCATCTACACGAGGCTCCCAAGAGAATATATTACATCTAAAATCAGCATTTCAAAAAGTAAATATAGATCTGGAAGAGTTAAATTGTGGTTTTGAATTATAGTTTTGATGTTGCTTTACGAGAACTTTGTGAAAGCGGAAAGAGTGAGGTTGTAAATTGTTCGCATTTTTTTAATTTTTTTTTTTTCTATTTTCTAAATGGAAGTATAATTGTGGGACGATCGAACTAGCGATAATCTCAAACATTTTAAATTTGATAGCTCACATCAGTATTATATAGTGCACATGCAACTGTCTGTGAGAAAATATTTGAGATCAAAAACTAGAACAGTCATTTCGAATAATTTCCTGTTGGAACATAATTTCAATTACAAATACCATCATACTTATTTCATATGTTATCAAATACATTTATACTCTTCCTTAAAACTATAACTATCATACCATATATTTTTTTCTTTATTGAATCATAATTTTTTTAATAGATAACATAAAAAAAAAATATATTGACAGCTTGCTCAAAACACGCATACTTGAAAACGCATACTTATTTTTAGCATATAAAAAACTATATTGGACGACTTTTACGTGTTAACATATGTGTTTATTGTTTTTGTGAGCATATATTTCTTCTTTAAACGTAATGTTTTAAATGTTAAGCTAGGTCTGTATGTTTATTTACCTCCGGCTTAAATAAAACAAAAAACAGATCACCTACAAATGTTGTAAAGTGTAAACGACAAGTTCTAATACATCTATATGACTAGAGCATTTTATTATTAATTTTCAGTTTTCAAAAATTGCTGTAAATTCTTTTTTTTTTTAATTTAAAAACAATCGATACGCCATTTTGATGGAGGAAAAAAAATTATGTGAGGTTTACGAAAAAAGTGTATTTGATCAAAGTTTTTTATTCACATCAATACATAGGGCTTAGATGATGAATATGTGATGAATCTGTGACTGTTAATAATAAGCATTGAATTTTATTTTTCTTTCAATTATATATATATACTGGTTCACCTTTAGGTCTATGTAGGAGTTCTATTCTATATGAAATAAAATTTGTTATTGTAAGGTAAAGATAAATGAAAAAAATAATTATTTTTCTGTCTGCGAAATAATTGTATTTTAAGAAAAATGCCTTTGTAAAAAATCATGAAAACAATTTAAAGAAAATTCATAATGATTATAGAGCAACCGATGTGAATTTCATTTTCTAACATTAACTGGTGAATAATGTGTCAAATTAACATATTTTTAAGTTCCATCCATTCATTTTATAACACTTTCGAAAATAATGTGATCTATATCAATTTTGTATTTACAGATTATCCTAATTCCACAGTATATAGCACCATGGCAACCAATTGCAGTACTAGGAAACAAGAAACTAAACAGGGTCGTTATCTAATGTTTGCAATCATTGGACTTACTATGGTGTCTTTTATCATAGTTGGTATTTATATTTACTTGTGGCTGTTAGAAAAGAATCGCTTTCTATTCTAAAATCTTAAAAATTATATTTTTTAAGATTAATTTTGTTAAACGTTATCTGTATGGTTATTCCCACAGAACTGATAGCAAGGCAAAGTAAATCTATTTGTTTACGATTTTATAGGGAAATACATTACAATGAATACAAAAAACCCCTAAACCCTTTAAGTTTAATGAAGAATGACAGTTTTATATCGTTTTAACAATTTAGTTGGAGTTAATTAATGTTAAATGATTACATGTAGGCGTTTTAATATCCCCTAAAGAATATGTTTAAAAACTTATAAAAGAAAAACAAATATCGCAGGAGAACATTTTCTGAACATTTTCTGAATAACACTTTGAAGCTTAAAGGAAAAGTTACGTACATACGTAGCAATACAAACATTTACAAATGAGTTCTGCAAATACCGATTCTACCACTGAATGAAATATGAATGAATTGACGGAAGTTTAGTTTTCACCAACTCTACAAAGGGACATACTATATAAAATACAGTGTAACTACAAGAAAAAAAGTGATTTTCACCATGTATTATATGTATATGAATTTAAGTATATCAATTTTAAGAAAAATAAATATAAATATTATTATTAACTGTTTCTATTAAGAAAGAGGATTTTCTATTCGTGTCCTCTTTTTTTCAGTGGTAAATGAAAAATGAACACAATGCAATAACAGAAATGAACATGAATTTTATTCATTTTGGTCGTTGAATACTACATAAATTGGTGAACCCACCATCTTTTT
This sequence comes from Magallana hongkongensis, assembly GCA_016163765.1. Taxonomy (NCBI): domain Eukaryota; kingdom Metazoa; phylum Mollusca; class Bivalvia; order Ostreida; family Ostreidae; genus Magallana; species Magallana hongkongensis. The sequence goes on along the minus strand of WFKH01002636.1, from coordinate 14,658,717 downwards.
TACACAAAAGCACATTTTACAGTATCTTTAAACCTTCATATTACACAATAACAGTCAAAATATTGGTGACTCCACCAATTTTATTCATCGAATATCTCACGAATAAACTTGGTGGGACCACCAATTATAAGTTATTGGCGATTCTGCTATTTTGAATAGCATCAAATAGCTCATTCACACAGAACCCTGGTGATTCCACCAATTTTATTCATCGAATATCTCACTTACGAATAAACTTGGTGGGTCCACCAATAATAAGATATTGGCGATTCTGTTATTTTGAACAGCATCAAATATCTCATTCACACAGGACCCAATCGTTAATTTGTCCGTATACAGTTTTGTATTTCATTCAAAGAATTGGTGAACCCACCAACAAAGCAATGATAGAACATATGACAAAAACAAAAATTAACCTTTCGAATGCCTAAAAATCAGCAATTCTACAAACATTGTTTGGTGATTCCACCAATAGTCAAAAACGTAAAATTGTCTAGTCAACATATAACTACTACACTGAATAAATTCTAAGAACTTGTCCAAAATGAAAAATGCTAACGCTATTTCACTACTTGGTGGATCCACCAATATCGATTGTGCGAAATGTGAAATGAAACTAGAGTTCCAAATTGGTGGACTCACCAAGAATGTTAAAAGGTTAAAAGCTATACAAGACAAGAAAGTTGGTGAATCCACCAGAAAGATCACATTAACATATTTTTAGTATTTGCCTTTTTAAAGGGATTATCAATCACAGAAAAGAATTATATAAGATAAAAGCAAACATTATCATCACTAACTCATTAAGAGCAACTTATGAGTGATTTCCACCGATGGTAGGTGTTGTAAATAAACTAGTCACCGTCCCTGTTCATCATTTCAATAATTTCGTTGATTATTATCCCGTAGAAAATCGCCGATACTACTCTCTGGTCATATTTTAAAGAGTTCTCGAATTATCGACATACGCATAATTTGTCTATCCTCCTCAGGGTTCTCCTCAGGCTTCTAGATGGAGGTTGTGCTACAGAGGTTTTATATGTGTTAATCAACACACCGATCTGTAAAAGAAGTACAATACTAATTAATTTACTGGATAATTATGGAGATGAAAAGAAGTCACCAATTTTTTTTTATTTTGATATGAAAAACTTGCACAAAAATGATTTTTACTTGATTAAGTCAGCTCAAGTACAGAGAAAATGAAAGAAAATATTGTCACATTAAGTCAATGTTCTATATATGCGTTGACGTTTAAAATAAGCAACATAATGTTGATATCACGAACAAATTTGTAAAAAGGAATCTAAGTACTCAGTTTCAGTCTAGTATCTAAATAATGACACAATAATCAATATGTAATCAATAAATATTGAAAAAGTGCAAGTCTCTCACGATAGTAAGTAATATTTCTTAATTTGTTTGCTGCCAAGATAGTTTTACATATGCATTGTTTCATGAAGCTGGCTATAGAATAAAAATTTTAACTAAACAACCTCTCCAAATATCCAGGGACCGGAGAGAAACTATCAACCCCCCCCCCCCCGGCATTTACCGGATTAAATGAAAAATAAAAATAGTATAATGCTTTATTTTTCACTTAATTTGCATTACTTCTCATATCAACATATATAAGAACATATTTCAGTCCCTCCTTAGCACATTGTATTTTGTTGGACCTTGACCAGGCGTCTCAGTCCGTGCCCGCTTCATCCGAGTTTTATAGGAAATGCGAGAAAGGAGTAATAATGGCAGCTACCGAGTGCCTCTTGGACACACGAAAAACCTTTCATTCAATGCATAATATTCCATCTGCCTTGTGGTTATTTCAACGTCAACAGATCTTGCAACCGACAAGGCAACTTGTCATTAAACGACTATTCTACTTAGCAATGCCTCTTGTTCAAACAAAAAGACATTGCAACTTATCACTGCACAGTATTCTACCTACTGTTACATTGTAATCACATTATACAGACTACTAGTATACCACAGTGATATTCTTTTTCTATGCACATATAATTCTTCTACATCTAATATTTAGTTTAAGGAATATTAGACCAACAAATCTTACACTGCCTATTCTTTAATAGAAATATAAACAACCATATTGGTGACAATATCTGGCATTTAATTCCAAAAATCATTGTACAACATATTATGCAAGTTTTTTTGGTTAGGAAATTGTTACTTTACTATATTTACATCCACCAAGTATGATTACCTCAAATTCTAACAGTTTATTGCAATTTATAGCTATATACACACTCACATGACTGAAATCAACCCAAGCCTTTTATCGATTGGTCGAAACCTACAGCGACCTAAGAAAAATCACGGACTGCATGAAATAATCATGTACATGTACATCGCATTGATGTATATGAATAATCTTAATTACTTTTGACAATCATTTTATCAATTCGTTAAAAGAAAGATGTAAACATAAACAAGGGCATACTGTCTTTGATGATTCATGCAGGTTTTGAAGGTAGCGATTATTGCAGAAAAATAAACATAACCCGATAACGCGGATTCAGGTCACACCCTGCGATAAGAAACCCTACACTGTGGTCGTGGAATTAATAATTTTGGACTTTATAGTCAATCTTAAAATCCAGTCAGTTTCAGTAGAAATAAAGAAGAAGACTTTCAACCATTTTTCGTTTATATTAACACTATATGGCCATATAGGCCCCCTGAGTGACTCAAGTGACAAAACAAGATCATATTTGCGTATATGTTAATTTTAAATCTGTTAAATTTGATTTCAAAATTTTTTTTTGAAAACTCCAAAATGCTGAAATGCCTCTTCATGCACAGATCTTATACTTACTAAAAAGCTTCTATATGGTCATGAATCAATATCAATGATCCTGTTGTAAAATGACGAGAGGAATCTGTAATAAAATCAACATGTTAAGTTTCTCTTTACTTAAATATTGACGAGAGGAATCTGTAATAAAATCAACATGTTAAGTTTCTCTTTACTTAAATATTGATATGCAAGATTATTTAAATTAATAACTACTAGTTCATGCATTCACATGATTCATTAAAGTAATCAAGTAAGGTTTTGTGACAATCAATCACAAATTATAAGTTTTGAACAGAATGGGTAAACATTTACAGAATGTCCTTACATTTATGTTTACTAATGAATATCCGATATGTTTATCTTTAACCTTTTAATGTTTAATCTTTAATTAAAGCTGAATATGTTTAAAATCTACCTTTTTTAATTATATGTTGAGTTTTCTTTTGATTTCATTTGCACCAAAGCATTTATTTAGTAAAGTAACAAACGTCCTTATAACAAGCATTCTGAGAGTATTGCATAAGCAATAACGTCCCCTACCGGTTTGTATTATTCTTTGAAAGCTTTGAAGCATATTACAACTATTTCAGAACTATTATAAGCGAGATGTTATGCTTTAATCAGGGATAAAAGAACAAAGGAAATTCAAACTATATAGTTGATATAGAAATCAAATTCAAAGTGGGTAAAATAATACTCTTTATTTCATTTCCATGTAATTTCGCCAAGTCCATTAAGTATTCGCTGGTAGTAATTTGTGAAAACAATGCACTGTTATGCACAATATCATTTCTTACCGTCTTCTGTACCCCGAATCAAACCAAACAGTTAAACAGCCCAACCCGATAACGAACCAAATTGTA
>WFKH01002636.1:14628062-14647601 GCA_016163765.1 Magallana hongkongensis | reverse complement strand
ATATATCCACTTTTGTAAATAGCACTTCCAAGGTAACAAAACGCCTCTATCTCTTTTAATTCTTTATTGTTGACTTGTATTCTATCACTGGTCTTGTAGTTAATTTTCATATACTTTTATTTATTTCGGTTGCTCATATTCCCAGTTTTTGTCGCCTTCCTCTTTAAACTTGTCTGGGTTTTTTTTTTTTGGCATATGTTCTTGTGTATGGCTAAATAAACTAATATCATCTGCAAAGTCTAGGAAGGAAAGTTAAAGCAACATGTTGCTTTCAAACAGAAGTAAAAGAATGTTGTTTCGCTTTTGTCTGAGCTGTTTCTGAATGATGAATTTTTATAAACTATTTTGGTGTTTTTGTAAAGATATAGGTCAACTTTACCGAGTCCAAATTCAACATTCACGTGACTTTTTAGTGTCACGTGGACGTCTTTTAGACAAAAAAAGTCAATGCTAATTAGGGACAAAAAGTTCAAGGGCAAGTTAAACAAAGAGTAAGTAATATGCCAATGTATTCAGAATTAGCTATACATCAAACAAACCAATTCTCATTCAGTTGTAAAGATTGCTTTTTATGTAACTAAAAAAACTGGCTATTTTTTTCTTTCAAAATAGCGCATTTCTGTACATTTTGATTTTAATTGCAAATAAAACCTTCATTTCTCAACAATTGAGCATGTTTCCATCAAGTACTGGTAAAAAGAAAATCATACTAAGCTCAAAATAGCTATAGCCGTCTAGCCATTGAACATTTGCTTTTAACTTTTCAGTCAGGAAGGTCCCTCAAATCAATACACAATTCATACGCACAAGTGATCCCAATAGGGGATATAACTCTTTAAGCGATAATTCTTCTGAAATAGGTGCAATGTCATTTTATTACCTTATCCGAATTTATTTTTAGGTATATATCATCAATAAATTATGTAAACGGTTATTTAAACAAAACTGTTTGTTTTATTCATTTTAAAAAGAGACAAGATGGTCGTGATGAATCGACAACAATTCCTTTCTCGTAATTATAAATGTAAACAAAAACAGTTATGGATATTTTTTTAGGTTACCGCATGCGCGGAGTTAGTAATTTCTTATTTCTTTTTTAGGAAGAAGAGAAACATATATTAAAGCTAATTGTACAACATTATTTGATAAATGGGGTGGGTTGAGTGAAACCCCTACTTATAACACACGCACCAGATTTTATGAAATTTTCTCATAATATTTAAAAATTACCCCTACGTTTCTCTATAATGTATTATTAGGTAGAGGGTAGAGGGTTTTTATTCTGAGAATATTTAATATTTGGTGCACGTCTGTGCCTTAACTGCATATTCTACAACACTGCGCGGATCTAGAAATATTTTCCGGGGGAGGGAGGTTTCAAAGCAATGCCTTTATTTGCAGAGGCCAGGGACCGAGCCATTTTACTATGTGAATTGTGAGTTAAATAGATTAGAATTTTCCAAGAAGAGGGGGGCTATAGATCTGCACATAAAGAATGATTAAGGGGTTACTTTTTTTTGGAAGTGGGGGTGGGGGATTGCATATATTTTCATTCACAAAAGAAATTCCTTTTGCATATTTCATTACCGAGAATACAGTGCTGCTATCCTGAAAGTCGACAAGGATAGGATAGGATAGAACAGGATAGGATAGGATATAGGATGTAGGATACAGGATAATGATAGAACTAATAGTAATTTAATCCTATCCTATCCTATCCTATCCTATCCTGTTCTACGTCTCTCAGCCAATTAGATTCAATAAACGGTATATTGATTTTACAGATTATATTGACAAAACAAATAATATCGATCTTATTATTAAGTTAAAATGAGCATTATAAACTATTTCGTCCTTTTCATTTTGCTTTTAATAATGAGATTTGGTTTCTGTTTTATTTTTTTTTTTGTTCATGTAATTAAATCCTTTGATCGCAAAGCGCGAATTATCCATGCACGATTTAGTGAAACCGGATTCCCTGAAGCGTAGCGGAAAGTGAAACACACTCGTGTCTTCGAAAGACTGAGACGTCGTGATCCGTGATCGTTTAAATAAATGCGGAATAGCACAATGTTTTATTTTTGCTATATCGTTAAAAAATAGAAACATAAACCATACAACAAGGATAGATCCGCGACTGCCACTTTTTATTTGGATGTATTTTAATTTGCTACAAACGTGTCGCCGCCATGTTTTTACCTTGTTCAGTTGTTATTCATGGACAAGTACATCTAAGTATTGCTACTTTTATCATTTGAACAGGTATGAAAGTCTCACCCAATTTCAAACATTTTTTTAAAGGATGGCGCCAGCAATGAAAAATAGCCATTTAGTCCCATACAGGAGTTTTAATTTGATATCATAATGATTGGTGCAGTTAGTGATTTTGTTAGGTTGCTGAAGGTTTCAACTGATTGATAAACTGGTCAGAGCTGAAGCATGTAGAATTTACCCTTCAGTTTTTTTTTTTAAATCTATAAATATCAATCACTTTTATTGTAGAAACACGGATTAAAAATATTCCGTAGATGACTACTATAGTCTGACCTAAGATTATGCCGCACATTTTCTTAAATTATTCTATATCTATAAATACCTCTGGGTTCAAACGATGTTCATTCAATAGTATAAAAAATTCTTAAGATTTCCCCATTGGAAACGCTTCTCTAGCTTGTCAGATTTCAATACACGGCTAAAAAAAACGTCTACGGGAATTTTCCATTGCTCTAGAGATGAAAGTACCCGGAAGGTAACGTTGAAAAATTAATGGAGGTATTTCGAGTGACTTGCGAATGGAGGAAGGATGTAAACGTTCCCAATTTTAAATCTCCATAAGAAATCAGTTTTCGATCCTGTGCATTTTTTCGAGTGAAAAACGATACAGTGTCAATAATTATATCTTTGACATTTTGTCTTTCTTCGATTTCAATTTCACATCTTTCGCAGGTATGTATATTTTAGAGTATAGATGTAAAATTGTAAATATAAAGGTCATTTCAAATACACTAGTGTGCAGTTTAACTTTATACTAGATTTACATACTCAGTTAATAAAGGAGTATTTGCTTAAAACAATTCGAAGAAATATTTAAAGATACTCCCCTGTTTAAAAACTTAGCTTCAGATTGAGGTATACATCTCTAAGGGGAAATTCGGGTTGACATAACACCATTTTTGCAATTTTACATTTCAAACAAACAAAAACTACGTATATTGTTTAGAACATATGCTGAAAATCAAAAGTGTATACTGATACAGGCATGAGAGGAGAAGGACTACGACAAACGTACTTATTCGTTTGTTGGCGTGACTGATATGTTGGCAATATTTCCCTGTATTGCTGGTCCAGTCAAGGTTTCGTCTCACGGTGTTGATTGCCGACACGGATATACCTAATCCAAAAAATCATTTCTTAATTTTTTCTTTATTTTGGCAGCAGTCAGTTCATTGTTTTGGCACATCCACATATTAATATAGAGCCGATGCACATGTCCAATTTTTCTACTGGTTTAGCGTCGAAGTCCTTCTTGTAATGCTTCCATGCTGAAGAAATTTATAAAGTCCTTGTCTAAAAATTTTACATCCATGTTGTGTGCTAAGAGGGTTCTGGATTTCAACGATAGAGTGTCCCTCTTGTTTATTTTTCTCTGCACTAGCTTAGCTTTCACGTCCTGTCTCATCAGCGCTATCTTTAAAAGTAAAGCGATCGAGTGCGGAGTTTAGATTTATTATTCTGTTAAGCCCGATCTCGACTTCAATTGTTTGAAAAAGAAGCATCGGATTTTCTTTTGTTTTTTTTTTTACCTTATAAACAATATATATGTATTAGTTTTCTCTAAAAAGGAAATTGTCTGTAAACATGTTCGTTTTGTTCTTTTTGAATCCTACTTTACGATAAACCAGATAGGATAGGATTGGATAGTATAGGATTAACTTCTTAATGGTTAATAGGAAACAGGATACAGGATGCAGGATATAGGATACAGGATACAAGATAGGATATGATACTTTTGTCAACTTTCATGATGGCAGCACTGTAAAAGAGAGTGTGAAAATCCTGCGAGAAGGCGAAGAAAATCCATTTTTGGTTCACATCAATACATAGAATTTAAATAACTCTGAACTTTCCTATGTGATGGAATGAAGACTCTCCCCCCCCCCCACTTTAATTTTTTTTATGCATGCAAACAGCATGTAGAAATTTAATATACTTGACTTTAGTAAATGTCTCTCCTTCTCTACTTTTTGAACGAAATTATGAAAATAAAACAATTATACTTGGTTATTTTGTTTTATTCATTTAAGAAGATAAAGAACTTTCTGACAGATTAATAATGATAAAATTTCCTGTGAACATATTTTATCTTGACAAATATGCATGCACACTCAACAATTTCAATTTCTTTTTTGTATAATATGATGTCAATTGTGTTCATTGTATGGCGTCTTAGTTCAACACCTCTTCTCTCTCCACAACACAGTCTTTCTGTTCTCTAAGTCCAATTTGTATTATCATCATTTTCATCTTTTGTATTCCCACTGCAAGGATAAGTGCGTGGGTAAATTGTACCTAATAAGAACATCCTTTACGTAAATTTCAAAACACATTGGGTACCAGCTCAAATGAAAATGATATTTCAGTGAATTTAACATGCAATCAAAATGATTGAAAATTGAAAGGGATGAATTATTTTCAACAATTTGACAGACAAAAAAAATTTTGATTTGATTAAAATGATTTACACCCTCACCCCTGATATGTGAAATATTACTTGGACTCTCTCTCTCTCTCTCTCTCTCTCTCTCTCTCTCTCTCTCTCTCTCTCTCTAATGATTTATGTAAGTATACATTAGACTACCTAAAGCTGGTGCAGTTACAATGAAATCATACCATGTAATGTTGACATGTTGATGAACAATTTGTAAACATGTAGCATTTCAAATTAAACAGTAAATTCAGTAATATTGACATAGATATGTTTAGGCTTTTATTAGCTGTAATATTATTTTGAATTATGATTAATAATGTATCACAATCTTGATATGAAGTAGTTTATGTTGAATATTATTACATCCTCTGGATGTCTAGTCTTTATGTATCTTCTTGTTTCCATTCATTTTCAAATGATACAATTAATTTCATAACCCACGCTACTGAAGGGTTTCTGTCTCTCCAGTGGAGCTGCTATAGGGGAAACCAAGGACTCTGTAGGATATGTGATGATATCCCCTGTGGCAGCAAATGGATTTTACAAATATATGTATATTAGATTATATATACGTCATTATTTAATACAAAAATTCAAGGACTAAAATATACATCATATTTGTTTAAACAAGATAGTATTTTCGGTTACATACGTGTACCTAAATATTTTCTATATTATGTATTTCAAATATAGTTAGAATTTCATACATACAATATATATCTTTCTTTTTGCATTATTCTTATCATTATAAATACATTGAATGTGTCATCCTGCGAGATGATATAGAACAACTATCACTTTTCTGTATTAGGTTGGAGCTTAGTCATGGCCCCATCCCTGGCAGCTGCTATTAAGATTAGAGTAGGGTAAACTATTTGTTATAGTTATAGGTCTGGGACAATAAATTAAAAAGAAACTGTAGGTTTATATTGCATATAATTTTTATATCATTTTAAAACGCAAAACCATCCACATATACATGATGATGGTTTTTTTTTATTGTATTTTATTTTTTTTATTTTTTTTATTTTTTGGTTTTTTGGTGGTTTGGGGGGGGGGGGGTTGTTGCGATTGAACTGTCTCAATGATGAATTTGTGTCCTCATAATATGTTATTTACAGGACTTACATTTTCTTCAAGCCTCTTTTTTCACATCAGCCTAACACTTTTCAAATTACTCTTATAATACAAAAAAATGGGAATCCATCACTTAGAAATAACAGTTTATGGGTTGTCTCTTCTTTTTTTTTTTTAACAACCTTCGTATTTGAATACCTTTTTTGAATCTATAACATTAAGATTATATAAAACTTATAAAACATTAACCTTTAAAATTATATGGAAAAGAATGTATATTTGTTGCTAACTTATAGGCAAAGCATTTCAATCATAATATATCTATCTAATGTTTAGATCTTTTTTTTTTTAATTGCAGCACGTGTTTTAGGAAAGATTAGGATTATTTATAGGCATATGGCGGTTTTTATTATCATTTGGTACATAAGGATCCCACAATACTCTATAAATATTGTACATGATAGCTGTTTTAATTAATTATATTTTCGTTTTAATCATACATCATTTATAGTGGCATTCAAAAACCATCAACTTAATTAAACACGAAAAATCAATTTCCTAACTCAACTCGGTAAAGTTAGAAATTTTTATAAAACCAGGAATTTTTAAAAAAAAAAATAAAAACTATATGAATAGTGTTGGCTTTGAGGAAACAATACATGTATCATTGATAATATTAAGATGCACTGAAAATGGAAAAGAAAGGGATGTTGTTTATCGTGTCTGCAACAATGCTCTACCTTTTTAATAATTCATCACTGAATCCATGTCCTGGGTAAGTACTTGTAATTATGTTATAAACGTTTGTTTAGAGGAATAAATTGCAACCAATGGTCATTAATAACAATTGTACCAATGTTTTAGAAACAACGGAACTTCATGTTGTCCAGGGCAAAAATGGGATGTTCTACAAAATAAATCTTTATGTAAGTATAACGTACAAGTAGATATATTCAATAATTTATTTTTTATTTCTATACAGTGAGTTTAATTTCAAAGACAATCTACTTTTTTATTATGGAATTTAACTTTAAATAAAAAAAAAACTCTTTTAAACTAAAATAAATGAATGTGTTAGGGTTTTTTTTTTTTAGATTTATCTTTATTTATTTGAATACTGACTCTATTTACATTAAGAAAAATATTGGACATTTTCTTTCAGCGCAGCAGGTAGCTAAATGTTAATTCCAATCCATTCGAAATTGTAACCATATGTATTAATTAAAATATTTATTAAAAACAAACCAGGTCTTTTCTGTTTCAACATTTTTGAAGTCGTTTGATACATTTTTTACATCAGTTTAAATGTTGGCTGAAAATTGTCAGATTTAAAAGATAGAGGAAACAAATTAATGTTCATGTATTCCACATCTACGGTAATTTGAATGTAAAATTCCAATTGATTCATTTCATATTTTTTTTTTTTTGGGGGGGGGGGGAGGTTGAAAATCAACCCTTCTCTAGTCTGTGCGAAAGGATTCAACGGAACAAACTGTGACGTTAAATGTCCTTACCCTACCTATGGTCAGAACTGTCAGTCAAACTGCAACTGTATTGACAAAGATTGTGATCATAGAAACGGATGCAGTAATACAAAAAGAGGTAATCAGATCACATTTGTTGAGACAGTTATATCGTAAGATTTAACATTAAAACTAATATTGTATACATATGCTTTTTTATCGATTGCAGTGCAAACGTCTTTAAAATATAATGTAAAACGTGTATGAGGGGGAAAAAATATCCTTTTAGATTTTTCTTTTTTACATTCTGTCGATAAAAAAAAGTAATGAGGTAACAAAAATCCGATCGCTTTGTTTCTTCTATTACAGAATTTGCTGTTCCTTCCTCGTTAGGTATCATCTACACGACGCTCCTAAGGGAATATATTACATCTAAAATCAGCATTTCAAAAAGTAAATATAGATCTGGAAGAGTTACATTGTGGTTGTAAATTATAGTTTTGATGTTGCTTTAAGAGAACTTTATGAAAGCGGAAAGAGTGAGGTTGTAAATTGTTCGCAATTTTTTTTAAATCTTCTACAGTATATAGCGCCATGGCAACCAATTGTAGTACAAAGAAACAAGAAACTAAACAGGGTCGTTATCTAATGTTTGCAATCATTGGACTTACTATAGTGTCTTTTATCATAGTTGGTATTTATATTTACTTGTGACTGTTAGAAAAGAATCGCTTTCTATTCTAAATTCTTAAAAATTATAATTTTTAATACTAATTTTGTTAAACGTTATCTGTATGGTTATTCCCACAGAACTGATATTAAGGCAAAGCAAATCTAGTTGTTTACGATTTTATAGGGAAATACATTACAATGAATACCAAAAAAACCCCTAAACCCTATAAGTTTAATGAAGAATGACAGTTTTATATCGTTTTAACAATTTAGTTGGAGTTAATTAATGTTAAATGATTACATGTAGGCGTTTTAATATCCCCTAAAGAATATGTTTAAAAACTTATAAAAGGAAAAAAATATCGCAGGAGAACATTTTCTGAACATTTTCTGAATTACACTTTGAAGCTAAAGGAAAAGTTACGTGCATACTTAGCAATACAAACATTTACAAATGAGTTCTGCAAATACCGGTTCTACCACTGAATGAAATATGAATGAATTGACGGAAGTTTAGTTTTTACCAACTCTACAAAGGGACATACTATATAAAATACAGTGTAACTACATGAAAAAAAAGTGATTTTCACCATGTATTATATGTGTATGAATTTAAGTATATCAATTTTAAGAAAAATAAATATATCTAATAAACCATTTGATACTTTATTGTATGAATTAACTAATAACAACCATATGTCACTTTTATCCTATACAACATATTGAATTGTAACTTATGTATTTGCAATGCAAATCAACTTACATAAAACTGTAGAATTCATCGACTACACATTTCATTCACGTATGTGTAGCATTTATATTTACTGAAATTATTTTTTTTTTATCAGCAAACGGTTTCATCCATTTTTATATTAGTTTATTATGCAGTAAAAATATCGTTCTAAGTCAACGAAAAAGTCGTTGAAATAATATAACATTAGTTGGTGTATTTGTACTGTGTGAAAACAAATCTATTATAACTCTTTTACACACCACCCAAATACTTTAATCAACAACTGTATTTAGTATGTGGTGTTTTTGTTTTTTTGGGTTTTTTTTTTTTTTGTTTCTTTGTTTTGTTTTTGTTTGTTTGTTTTTTGTTTTTTTTTTATAAAAATGTTTTTCATCAATGACGTGTTAAAGATAAAGCAAATTATTTTGTCATAATCAATCCCCTTCCACATTTGAAGAAAAATTTCGGGAAATTAAGTGTATGTTAATATCCCGTATTCAAAGTATATCTAACAGCATCAATCAATTTCGACATGTACACAATCAAAACGGAAGTATTTCATAAAAAAAGTAAACGCTAGACTATAGATAATTTTACCACATTATATAAAAAGAATAACATATAACCAGTTAAGGGAAATGTTCTTCAAAAATAATCAAAGAAATAATAACATAAAAGATTCGTCATTTTACAAATATAGAATATCAGGTCCATTTTATGTGTATTCAGTATGCAGTATTTTTGTTAATGAAAAATGACAATTACAACTGTCAACCATCTCAAAATCCATATAGCAAAATACAAATTTAAAGCAGAGCAACACGGACCTCTTAAAAGATAAAGGTGGGATCAGGTGCTTAGGAGGAGTAAGCATTCCTTGCCGACCGGTTGCAAAAAATCTTCAAAATTTAACTAGGTTCTCTAATAATCCAATGCCTTAATCGAAATTCTCATTCTCGTTTGTCTCAATAACCGTATTCTGAATTCGTCATTTTGACCGTTCGGATTCTTTGTACCACAAGGTTTTCGAAAGATACATTGAATATTTCCCATGGTTTGTAGAATGGACTTAGAGAACTATACAAATACTAGAGATTGAAAAGTTACATTGCGTCAATCGAATTGAAGGATTTCGTTTATGTATAAGGAACAAGGAAGCAAATTTGTTGAGATAAACATTCATTTAATATACACTATATTCACCATTGATCTAATAAGTCTGAGCAAGACACCAAATTCAATATACATGTACAATGGAGCAAGAAATTAAATGTTGCCGTGTTTATGCAACACTTATTTTGATATTTGAGTTGGTATATACATTAAATTGTGGGGGGTAAGTAGATGTATTTTTTTCTTTTTAAAGTTTTGTCCGATCGATCATAAAATGAGTGATGTATATATAAATTGTTGCAGTAAAAACGGAACATGCTGTTATATGTACCGATGGGACAGCGAACAGGAGAAATGTTTACGTAAGTAATTGAGAGCCCTCTACAGGACACCAAATTTTATTTTATATACACATCTTAAATATCTATTTTACATTTATAGCATGTGAACTTGGGTGAACTTGGATATATGTGCCAGTCAAAATGCAATTGTAGTGACAAAGAATGTGATCATGTCAAAGGATGTATACAACGCATGCTATCGTCGACAGGTATCATAATTTCTATACCCCCCCCCCCCCAGAATTGACTTATTTGATTCTTTATATGTGTCTATAACAAAGAAATTTAACTTTTGATATTATGAAATAGAGGCATTATCATGTGGAGGTCACTTTTAAGTACAACATAAATAGTTAATATCTACATGAAAACTCAATGCTTGTTTGAAATCTGGAAATTTTTTTTTCGTAATTAAGGTCTTCCGTTTCCAACGGAAGACCTTATTGTTATTGCTTTGTTTCTTTTCCCCTATTATTATTATTATTTTTTTTTCTGTCACGTTTTTTCAAAAACGCTTCAGCTGATTTTTAAGAAAATTACACGAGATATTTTTGGTCGTTACTTCCGATCCCGAGATATTAAAGATTTTATGTTTTTGCTTGTTCACGGTTTTTTTCCAAAAGTAATTAAGATAGGACTTTCAAATTTTTAGAGATGGTAGAGAGTTAACGGCCGCAGTGCCCTTTGCATATCCGATCGTTCGCCGTTACTTCCGGTGGTCACCGGAAGGAAACTAAAATAAGTCATTGAAGCGAGAGTCCGCGTAGCTCAGTCGTTAAAGTGGTGGACTTGTGCCCAGGCGACCCGGGTTCGGTCCCCGAGTGTCGAACGTTTTTTCTTTCTTATTTGTGGTTTGTTTAACGATTTTATCTTTAAAAGACTGGATTTAAATGTTTTCCGTTTATATTTTATCATAAATCAAAATAATATCGTGGTTTTTGTCAGTACAAATATAGAGCCCGGTTAAAAATACAGTTAATTTCCTGCTTTGTGACAGTCTTATTTTTTTCAGCAGATATCTAAATTCAGACGCTCGTAGCATCGCCCGCATCAAAGTCATGCCGCCGAAGCACCCGTGCAATACGACCGCATTAGAGCTCGCCGGGTCGCTTTGCCGGCATCAAAGAAATGCCGCCATCTCAATGACTGTATGCACACAACAATTAGCGACTGCGGGTAGGAAATTACCGTTCTCCTAACAAAATGCCCATGTTAGACTTATTATACATGACTATAAACTGAGGGTTGTTTAATGTTTCTCTACATACGTGGATACAGGCATGCATGTATACATGCGTTTATTGACAAATGTTTTTTTTTTTTTTTTACAGATTATATACATGTTTGAATTGTACATTTACTTCTCTCTCTCTCTCTCTCTCTCTCTCTCTCTCTCTCTCTCTCTCTCTCTCTCTCTCTCTCTCTCCGTCAAGTCATGAGCAGTGAATGTCTGAACTCCGCCTCTACGATGGCATGTGGTGATAACGAACTGTGTTCAAACTCAGAATTACAAAGAAAAAAAATACAAAACACCATCAAAGTAAACACGGATCTAAACAATTCATTGAAACTTTGTAGCCTTGCTTGTCCGTAGTTCTCTAATCTATATAAGATTCAGGGGTCAACCCAGACAGATGTCGATACTAAATATAAAGTTGTATTCCAATAAGCAAAAAAATTGCTTAGTCTAGCTAAGACCTATCTCTCTCTCTTTCTCTCTCTCTCTCTTGACATACTATTGAAAAAAGTCATTCTAAACATAAGAATAATTTTAAATGTTAGTACATGTATAAATATGAAAAATATTTGTTTTTCGACCCGCGGTTAGCTATTTTATCTATTTGTAATGCAGTTGCATCGTTGGAACCTGATTCACTGTTGTTGCGGCGGAATGTCTTTGATGCCGGCGAAGTGACCGAGGATCGAAATACGTCACAATACGGATTTTACAATATTGGTTTGACTTTTACATAGCGTTTTAGATATCCGGTATTGGTTTTGCTCTATGTTAAAGAGTGTTAAGAAATGGGAGAAAAGAACAACTATCTCTATAGTCTTTTTTAAGGTGTATTCAAACGGAAGACCTCTTGTTGCTCGCAACGAGCGTCTAGTTAATTTTCCTCATTTAACACTTTTACATGTAATCGAATTGAATTTTTTTAAAATCAATCTCTTGTATAAATTACATTTATTTAATTGCTTACTCATATGACAAATTAATAATATGATTCTAATATAATTAATTCTTCTTTTGATAAAAAAAAAAAAGTTAAGCTATAGATACATATGTACATGTATAATATATTGTGCAAAAGGCCCCATCACGTCAATTGCTTATGCATGTATTGTTTTCAGAGATATTGCGTTTTCTGAAATAAAGATTAATTTGATACAAAGCTTGTCACATTTCCATATTTTCACATGTCGGGGTTTTGGCTATACACGGTGAAATGAACTGTTGATCCTACGCTGCGAGAAACATACCCTACTAATCATTAAAGGAAGTGAACATGACAAAAATAGTCAAGGGTTCAAATTTGTCAGTTTGATGTCTATAATAAGAAAACCATTTAAATGCAGCTAACCTCATTAAAGGGGTTCGCTCCTCAGATTTTGGGTAGCTATATTGGTTCACCTCTAGTCTGAAAATTCTGCATCACATATTAATTCTAGTAGTATATTTATAATTTACAATGCCAAATAAACTTGATTGGATAAAATTGTTTCAATTTTTTTTTTATTTTTACAGAGTTTAGTAAGGGACTATATTTTGTGGCGGAAGGTTTTCAAGAAGAAAATGAACAATTTTCATAACTCATTAGTTTTAGAGTTCTGTTACTGTAGCTTTCTAATTTTCAGCACAGACCAAACTTCTGGATAGTTTGTGTATTATGATATATTCATGATGTTCTAATAAACATATTTAAACATTATTTTAATATTTCTATCAATATATTTGGCATATTTAGCTTATATTTCATAGAAGTTAAGAAAAAAATTAACTCCAATTTTGGCCTGAAATTAGCTTATTTCATGCTATATCTCAAATTTTTGAGATGTGACCCCTACTTGTTTTACTTTTAAATGAAACATTAAATGTATATCTATTTGTAAGTTTTGGAAAGATGACATTACAATATTTTTTTTTATTTGCGTTATAATTTGATTACTCCAAATTTTTTAAACATCTGTTGTTGTGTTCTTTATGTACTGGCCTTTGAAGCCACCAGTAAGGAAGAAGTTTTAATCTTTGACTTGGATTTTACTTTCATAGTCACTACATGTGTTCAACTTCATACTGTATACACAGGGCGAAAAACAATCTTTAAGCAAGTCCTTAAAGGTGACTTAAAGGTGGCGTAAAGGTGGCTTAAAGGATATACAATCTTTAAGCCACCTTTAAGTCACCTTTAAGCTGAGCTTATAGGTCCTTAATGTCCAAACTTCTTTAAGTCACCTTTAAGCCATCTTTAAGCCACCTTTAAGCATCTTTAAGTGGCATTTACGCTCCCTTTAAGTTGTCTTTACACCATCTTTAAGTTCCCTTTAAGTCAGGTTTGATCAAGCTGAACAGATTCATCTTGAAAACATATATTAAATGCAAAAGCTCTTTTATAGGGATGGGAGGGGGTGAGCGGAGTGATGATAGATTTGGGGGGGGGGGGGGGGGGGAGGTGTTCCAGGCGGTTTTAATTGTCGCTCCATTAAACACAGATCGCTATCATCAACACCGCTCCAATGGACACAGATTGCCGTTATAAAATTCTTTATAAATTTTTTGTTTGTTTCAAAATTATTGTAGGGATGAGCGCAGTCTCTGTATCTAAATCTGCGCATGAAATTATATTAAAGTATGTTTGTTTCCTATTATAAATTAATCGGTGAAATTAATCTCTCTCTCTCTCTCTCTCTCTCTCTCTCTCTCTCTCTCTCTTTTAGTTCATCCGGTTATTAAACAAAATTAAAAAAAAAAAAAAGATGCATGATTTAATTTAATAATCGGTTTAAGATAGGTATTTTTTTTTTTTAATTTTAATTATTTCTGGGTCTAATTCTAGATATGCTAGATACATGTTAAAGATGAAAAGACTCTCAACTGCCTTTGTTATATCGGGCAGGATATTACTGCTTTGTTTGTCTAGACATAGTTCTGTTCGTTTGTGTATATCTAATTAGAGTCTATTGTTTGTCCAAGTTAAGAAAACCCGTGGAACTAACACAGAATATACAAGATATACACAACAGGTGTGTCGTGTGTCCAGGTGCACGTTAGGGTTTCTAAAGGCGTTGAAATCTTAGTATGTACGTGTATACGATAAGTCTAGTGAATGAAAGTTTATTTACATTTGTAATTCATTTTCAAAGTATTATTTCCTTAATGTGGGTTTTAAAAATGTTACGTCTACAAATTAAAGATACATGTATATAAGAGTAAAATCTAGAGGCTAATTAATTACTGTACCGGTGATCATAAATGGGGGTTAATTATCTAAATATATGTATAAAGGTAAATATGTCACATATCCGGCCTGGTACATCATACAATTGTATGTACAAGTATATGCATACATCATTTGCAATTGCCACATGCAGTAAATACGTCACCGGTAATTGGTAATATTGTTTGTTATAGAATTGATAGTTTAAAAATCATGTATACAATTAAACATTTAACATATAACATATATCATTTCATTTGTTACTCTAGATCTGTAATCAATATTATTAAAATTATACATACTGGAACGGCGCCGTGATCATGAAAACCGGGAAATTGCGTAGAACTAATACCCTAATAGTTTCACTGCATTTAATAAAAGAGTTTCATCTTCTTCCTTGCATTTCATTTAGCTATGAATTAGATTAACATAGCCTATATTTACTTGGTTTAAATTTATTAACTAAGTACTAGTAAGCCTAACGATTTCCATTTACTAGGTATAATATATTTTTTTTCACTGAAGACCAAGTTTCGTATTTCATTCTAAATACATGCATGCATGTAATTTATAAATTAGATATAATTGATTGTTACAAACTGAATGGAAGTCAAAATCTTTTCTAGTAAAAAATACACACTCAATACATTGATTCAATAGCCACTAATTTATAGGATATAAAAACCTCCCAAAAAATATATGTTGTCGTGGCGTACAGGTAGTGAGGTGATGCTGGCAAACGAAGGGTCCCGGGTTCAATCCTCGTCTTGGGCGTTATGCATTTTTTTTTTTTTTTTCTAGAACAAAAACCGTTTTAATACCTTCTCTATCATAAAGTTAATACATTTTGTTGGTAAATTAAGCACAATATTGAATTATTTTTTTTTTAATGGCTTAAAGGTGGCTTAAAGGTGGCTTAAAGGTAGCTTAAAGGTGGCTTAAAGAAGTTTGGACATTAAGGACCTATAAGTTGTCCTTAAAGGTAGCTTAAAGGTGGCTTAAAGATAGTCTTTAAGCTGCCTTTAAGCCATCTTTACGCTTTCTTTAAGCCACCTTTAAGCAACACATATAGCTTAAAGGTCGCTTAAAGATCGTCTTTAAGCTACCTTTAAGCACATTTAAGCTATCTTTAAGGAGAACTTAAAGATGGTCATTCATCCTGTGATAAAAATCATAACTAAATAATAGTTCAAACTATAAATATTTGTTTGATTTCTTCAAATTATCAATTTCCATGTCAAATTTTAGCAAAAATTTCAGGAAAATTATCATTTCTGTTTGGAGCCCAATATTTCCAAAAAATGGCATGTGACATGTGTCACAAATAAAATAGATGAACATTTTAGGTCCCTGTCTTTATATCCAGGTGGTTTGCGGATGATTGACATTACTATTATTTCAGGAGCCAACCTCCTTAAGAAGATATACCATTAAGAATAATTAATTCTTGTATTCAATGGCCGCTGGCCATATTGTTAAAATCATTGCCTTCCTGATGGGTTATATTTAAGCATCCAAGAGAGGGCAACACTGATGCTGACGTCCGTGAAACGCCATATTTTACACACGCTTAGCAACATGGTTAAAATGCCATTATAAAAATGTGAATTGAAACTTAAAATTGAAGTAAAAAGTTGTAATTTTGAAATAGAGGTAATGGAGGAAGATGTTGGATCTCAGAATGAGGCTTTTCCATTGTATGCAGAAAAAACCGGACGTGTATAGTTAACTAGAAGGAGATGCGCCTGCATCGATGTTATTATTGTTTAATTTTTCTTGCATTCAATGAGTTTTTATATTAATTTGTTGTTGTGAGATTGAACATTATGTGTGCTACATAAATGAACGCACAAAGTGCATTGCTCAGCATCCTGATTTTAATTGTGTTATCCTTCTGAGAGTTACATGTGTAAACCGAACGGGAAAACGTATCATCAAGTTCTAATCTAGGATAAAACAAAAAAATATAATTTCTAGTGCATAAAAAAATGATAGTAAAAAGACCCACAAAAAATGAAATTACCTTTTTTTATTATTATCGGAAATCTACAAACATGTTATTCGTGCTAACACTAAACACCGACTGCCACATCTCCGTACAAATATATAGAATCTAATGGTCTCATATTTCATATGTTATCTATTCATTAGTTGCACAAATCATATATATTTACCTAAGGTTCATTTAAAAAAATAAATTGAATCATTGTCCTCTCCTGACCGTACACCATTTTGCTTTACATCCAGGCTTAATTATTTCTGTAATATGTTCTATTAAATTTGTATAAACATTGACCTAGTCACCAGTAGCAACATGGCTTATCTTCATCAGAGAACAGATGCACACTGGGGGAAAATGATTACCTCCATAATCCTTTCACTGTTCAATTGATAACATATCATGATACAAATTAACAAAAAGGTTACAGGCCTCATTATTTAGTTTTATGATATTTTAAAATTTCATTTCGCATCATTCATTTTTTTTTATGCACACTTCCTTTAAATAAGTCAGATTAATTGTCATTTTTTTTAGATTATTTACATGATCAAAATGAATCCAATAAAGAAATGTGTATGGATTGTAAACAATATAAAATTGCTTTTCAGCTGGTACATAAGCAACACATTAATCATCACTTAGCACTCATTTTGTAATTTACACACAACAGGCAAAGAATTAAGAAAAAGAGTGAAATATCTTTAACTGATTTTTTTTTTTTTTAATTTATTTTTTGGATAGAGAACATTTTGACATCCTTCTCAAAGGACAACACTTTCTGATAATATCAATTTCTTTTCTAGATTTGTTTGCCAATAACTTTTTGAAAGAAACACCAAAACAGTAAATATTTAAGATTTGAGACATATTCACGCAAAACCTAGCTGCGACGAAAAATGTTTAGCCAGCGAAACTAAAGCTTAAAAATATATACATTGTATTCTTATTATAATATATCATAAGTAACTAATAATATATACGGATTACAGAAAGCAGCAATCATGTCTCGTTTAACTTTAAATATCTTACCTTCCTCTAACTATTTATTGTGTTTAAATACATGTATGTTTGAACTAATATTTACGTTGTCTTGTTGAAATCCCTTGTTTGCAACAGCATGATAAAGATACACATTGAATCTTTTCTGTAATTTTGTTTTGTTTTGTTTTTGTTTTGTTTTTTTTGTTTTTTTTTTGTTTTTGGGGTTTTTTTGTTTGTTTTTGTCTGTTTTTTTCTTTGTTTTTGCTTTTTTTTTTGGATAGATGAAAACAGTTTATATTGTACAAATGATACCTAAATTACTGTACTTTCAAATTCAGTGTATTTATATATCGAAACTTTTAATATGCTTGTTTGTTTTCTATTGTTTTCTTAGAGATTGATAAGTTCGAAAACACAGAGAAGAGCACTAATTCATCCTGTAACCACAATTACAAAAGTGTTTCACCAAGCATGAAACCATTAATGGTTGGATTCATTGTTCTAGCATCAATGGCTTTTGTGATAATACTGATTGTGCTTTATACATATCGACTGGAAATGCATCAGCAATCAAGAACTGGAGAAGGGGATGGTGTTTGAAGTCACACTATGATTATCTCATTATCTCAATAATAAAATCAATGTCACTGCTTAAAAAGAATTTAAGTTTTTAATGGTTGAAGTGTAAATCTACGAACAATTATGGAAATAATATATTTTGTCATGTTGTTCATGTAATTCGTGTAATTGCCATTAATACAATGCTTATCGGAGTGAATTGTTGTATATCTTTATTTCATTAATCTTGAGCAGGGTGGTAAATGATTGTTACAATCTTAGACAGTGTATACTTATAATGCAACAAAATGAAAAAAGAAACCACGAAAGGACTTAAAAATAAATTTCAAATATCTCAATCTAAGTTCAAGGTTCAAGGTTGATGAAACACAGAACTACCAATATAAAAACTGGATACTTTTGCAAAATAAATAAGGATGACGTTTAAAAGGCTATTTTCATTTTAATTAAGATCTTATGAAAGCCCAGAAGGTTCATTCGAGATTCGAAATTTGAAATATGAGATTCAAAATACGAGATTCGACGTACGAAATCGGGATTCAAATTCCTAATTAATCAATAAAATTATGGATCTGAAAACCTATATCCAAGCGACATCAACTATAAAGATTATTCGTATATGCTTTAAATTCACTTTATCTCCAGTTAAATGATTATTTGTATGATTTATTTTTACAATAATTAGATTAGTAAGAAATCAATGCAGTGAACTTCGCGATTTTTAGTTAATTTTGTTCGCAACGTGTGTGTTCCATCCTGATACTTTAACTTATTACATGGTATATTTAACTTTTTATACGTCTTATCCCGCAGTTCGTTCACCCCTGTTGTGTACAAATGTGTTTATTGTAGCAAGTTTCAATGCGGGAGGGGGGATCCAAGGGGAATAATTTCTATTTTCTTGGGGGGGGGGGGGGGGGGTGTCAAGGGACCTATTCTCAGTAACTTT
Source organism: Magallana hongkongensis (assembly GCA_016163765.1). NCBI lineage: Eukaryota > Metazoa > Mollusca > Bivalvia > Ostreida > Ostreidae > Magallana > Magallana hongkongensis. The sequence continues at coordinate 14,628,544 of WFKH01002636.1, read as the reverse complement.
ACATTGTTTATTTAATAAGATTTTTTATGAGGCGCGGGGATCCGCGCATATATATATATTATTATGTAGAATATGTTTCTATATAAATAAAAATTATCAATCTAGTTTGAACAATGAATATAAGCATCGTTTATCGTTTGTTTTTTTTTAAACTGGTCATTGAGATGTTATCACATCATAAATTATGTTATTTATACAACAATTCAACATTTTAAGACTTTTCTTACTAAGCAAACACTTAATCATGATTCAAACTTTCTGTATTGTTTTCAGTATAGACGAATAGATATTTTTTACTATCCAAGGTATGGATGAAAGGGTGTCGATCACATTTTAACATTAATTATGAAAACATTGTTCCATTCTTATGTTACTTTTTGATTATGTACATGTATAATGCTAATTTTCTCGAACATTTATCATGGATTCGCGCCACATTGCTGATCTTAACTTTCACCCCCACCCCCTTCCAAAAAATAAAT
>WFKH01002636.1:14609957-14628052 GCA_016163765.1 Magallana hongkongensis | reverse complement strand
TCTCTCTCTCTCTCTCTCTCTCTCTCTCTCTCTCTCTCTCTCTCTCTGTCTGTGTGGTAATCTTGATCATGTCGATGATATACTACAAACCACAATGCATACTCTGAGTTTTATCGTTGAAGTTGTAAATTTTCTATGTGTTAAGAACTTTTAACATAGATCATGGTGCCTTAATTTACTTACAACCCCTATTTTGATAGGTTGGTTGCAACTTCATTGCAATCCATAGCTAAAATTGTATCGATAATTTCATTATTTAGATTAAAACAGATTTTGAAGAATATCTTTCCTTGCCAACTTTTTTTTTCAAAATCAGGACAAAAACACCCCAGCTTAAAATATATCGGTAGGGAATACACAAATGGCGATCAAAATCACTTATATTAGCGAAGCACATGATGTTATCACTACTTTAATTATTTATACATTGTGCAATAATTCATCAAAGTTAATGTCACTTGTATATAACCATCGTATGAGGAGAATTCTAAAAGAATATCATTTAATCTACTTTGCATAAAAATCGTGTATATATCTTACTAAAACCACATTGACACGTTAGATATCAGTGAACCTTAACGGAAAAAAAATTCAAGTCGACAATTTCATCGACTTAAAGTATATTCAAAATGACCGGGAAAACACTTGAGTTAGGACCTTACTCGGCGTTAAACCCGTATTCATCGTGAGGTCTGTGATATCTTTGACTCATAGGTCTGTTTGTAGGTGGATTGCGGTTAAACCAGGTTACAAACACCTTAACAATGCTGCTCTCCAAGGTCGTCCTGCAACAGATAATAAATCGTATAAATCCACCAAATCTTACAGAAAGACGGAAGATATTCCTTGATATAATTGGCTCGGATCACCAACTTGTCTTTTAGCATTCCCTTATGGTATTTTGAAGAAAAAATTTCTAAAGAATAGTTCGAATTCCCTCTGTTTCGCTACAAGGTTTATTGTTTAAGCCTAATTCTATCAAAGTATAAAGATAACATACATTACTTGTATGTCAACGATGATTTATTTTGTAAATACCTAATACGAATAAAACTTTATTCCTGACATTGTACTTTATATTTATCCGAATTTGGCAACTCAAACCATACATGTGAAAACAACTTCCTTAAACTTAATAAATGTTTAAATATACATTTATCTTTCGACTAGACTTTGAAAGGCTACATTACAAATATAATTCACAATGCAATAACCCTCGACTGAACTGTCAGTTATATTGTTATTTTACTGAGAAAGGATCAAACATGTCGGACTCATCAGTATAAAGACTTCTGTGAAACTAATAAAGAATATGTGACGATCGTTTTTAAATAGCCTTGCAAATAAACAATAAATTCCATTCGTTTAAATGAATTGATTTTTTGTTGTAGAATAAACGCCACAAAATATTGAAGCAATAATGTCATTCATGTCACAACAATCCGACATTTTGAGGCGAAGCAATAAATGAAAAACTCTTGACAATGCATGCTTCAATTTCCTTGTTCTGATAAAAATAAAACTTAAATGTTGGAATATACGTATCTCAATAACTATGTTGGAATATACGTATTTCAATAACTTAACGAATCCAAATTTCATAGTTCAAAGTTTAGATGATTACATGTATGAGTTATTTTTATATACATGTAAACGTACTGAAAATATTTATGTACAAGAAATTTCCTTAAAATATTAAAATAAAATTTGTGCATGGATATGTACACATGTACCCGTTCTCAAAAACATGAGCAATTTTTAGAAATATTTCAAAAAACTTGATAATTATGAAGAAAAAAGTGACCAATTCAATTATTTAGAAAACTGTGATTCAAAGTACATGTAAATGCTTCATTAATTATGTGGTTCCCTATTATTACAGTTTATGCTTGGTAAAACAGAACTTAATGTTTATAACCTTAAACCATCGTATTTATTTATTGTGAAAAAACATTTGTATATTGAATGTCACTACTGATAAAATGTTTGATAAAAATGGTGCAATGTACCATTCCATTAAATCAATTATTTGATCTATTAAAGTCACTTCCACTTACAAGCGTACATATTTGATAAATTGTTGTTTTCGTCATTGACAATTTGCCACATCGATTTTGACTTTTTTCAGGAAGAAGGAAACAAAATTTATTTGCATGTTGTACTTTAAAGGAAGTGAGTATGAACAAATTAATTGTTGCTTATTTAATTTTAAAAACCTTTTGAAACTTAGAAATGAGGTCTGTAACCTTTTTTTTTTTATTTCTATCATGAGATTTTATCAATTTAACACTCTCAGTGAAAGGTTAATGGAGGTAATCCACTTTTCCCCAGCATACATCTGTTCTCTGACGTAGATAAACCACATTGCTGCTGGTGACTGGGTCAATGTTTATACATAGTTAATATAATTTGGTCAATGTTTATGAGTTGATAAAAGTTGCTAAGAAAAATTATGCCTGGATGTATAGCAAAATTTTGTACTGTCATGAGAGGACAAGGATTCAGTATATTTCTATAACTGAACCTTACATAGCTTTTAATATATGATTATTTGTGAATTATGATAATTTGTAAAATATGGACCATCGCATTCCAGATTTTTGTACGGAGATGTGGCAGTCAGTATTTACATAAATAAAATGCTGTTTGTAGATTTCAAATAAATATAAAAATGTAATTTCATTTTTTTTTTTTTTTTGGTGGGGTTTCTTACTGTTACTTTTTATTTAAATGCTCTAGAAATCATTCTCTCTGATTTGTTTTTATCTTAGATTAGATCTCGATGATGCGTATGCCGGTTCGGTTTATGCTGTCAGAAGAATAACAGAACTATAAGACTCATTTTAAAAAATCAGCATGCTGAGCAATGCACCTTGTGTGCTCATTTATGTAGCACACATAATGTTCAAACAACAAATTAAGAAATTCCTGAGTGCAAGAAAAAAATAGGTCACAATAACACTGATCCAGGGCATTCCATTCTAGTTACATATGTAACATTAACTGCTGGTGGGAATGCATCATTCTGAGATCCAAAATCCTGTTACAAAATTACAACTCTTTACATCCATTTCAAGTTTCAATTCACATTTTGATGATGACATTTTATCTCTGTTACTAAGCGTGTTTAAAAATGCAATGTGTCTCACTGACGTCAGCATTGGTGCTGCCCTCTCTTAGATGCCTAGAGATAACCCAGCAGGAGGGTAATAATTTTATCAATATGGCAGCGCTCATGGATTGCAAGACTTAGTTATTCTAAGTGGTATAAGTGGTATATCTTCTTACTAAGAAAAGCTGTGTCTAAATGGTTTTCAGATATCATTATATACATCACACAGACAAATTTGAGCCCTTGATAATTTTTTCATGTTCACTTCCTTTAATGATCTATTTTTTTACAACTTTAAAAATTCTAAAAATAGATCAATCAGCTTAATTTGTTAGGATTAAGAGAAAATGAATTATATTTTGTGACATCGCTTTTGAAGTTGCAATTTGTATATGCAATAATTTGTGGAAAGTAAGCTTTTAATTATATTTCAAATATAATGTTACGGGTCCTAATCTTAGGAAAGATTTCAAAAATACTCCGAATTACGCCATTTTGCAGTCAAAATGGAACATCATGTTGCATTGGATAAACGGCACAGGTTTTTTTTACGGGTACACGTGAAATCTTTATCTGAGGAAAGAAAAAATATTAAGATGTAAGAAAAATCCAGCCAGATATATGTAGATGTCAATATTGAAACCGTAGTTTAAAAAAAATGACTTTATGATACATGTATATCGTCTTAGTTTCAATTGACTTCAACAACATCCAAACAGTATATAGGATTTAATGGTCAGTTTTATTTCTGAAGCCGACAGCATTATATGCATCATAGAAAATAAAATACCAATTTGCTTTATCTCGATCATATGCATCTTTTTCTACGTAAAATTTTGATAGTATTCATCACCGATCAACAGATGACATTAACGTTTAACATGTAAAATTCAAAATAAGATTAATGACGACAACAGGATCGGGTTTTAAGTGGTTTACGAAACGCACCGTGGATAAAGAAGAGCATCACAGATAGACAACGTATGTATAAAAGAAAGATATTTTTATACGACTGATAATATTTCATTCTTTTTTTTTTTGGTTTGGAGACATCAAAAATGCGTTAAAGCTTTGAATAAATGCATTGAACACATTAGTGTCAGCTGCATTCAATATAAATTAAATGTTTATGAATTATGGGGGTTTTGTGTGTGTGTGTGTGTGTGGGGGGGGGGTGTATTGTGGTTCGAAACAGTTTGATAGCATATCGTATGCACTGTCATTCGTAAGTTTTACGACAAGAGTTGCATCGCAGAAAAAAAACTATCCAGAAATTTGAATAAACATTCATTATCATGCATAAGGGACCTAGTATTAGCCAACATGAGATTGCAGATTCAGTCACAGACAGCATATATTACTTAACCTTTTGAATGGAACTAATAATAATTGACCATTACGAACGATATAAAATGCTGTGGCGTATTGAAGGCGATAATATTAATCCAAAAATCCCATGCATGTGTAACCCATGCAGGTAGTACACCAGTGAGGGGGCACATGAATTTATATAATACATACTAGGATAAAATCTGAACCATATAACATTTACTCATATACGATGAATGTGTCTAATTACAAAAATTCAAGAACTGTCAAAATAGACAGGGAATGCAAAGAATATTCTCAGACGCATTAACCGAGATAGAAATGTAGATTGATGGCATATGAGTTTCAGAGTACTGATCTGTTGTAAATACACTGAAATGTCACTCACAAATTTTGTCAATGATAAAAAAAAATGAATCGGATTCGTATTTTCTTTAGGGATTTTAAACCAATTTCTTTAGAGGAAATGATTAACTAAACAATCAATTAGGTTTAACAATTGCTGAGAAGTAGTCAAAATTCATAAATGTATCAGTAATAACTGCATTTATCTAATAACCATGAGAGAAGTTCTATTCATCTAAATGGCTAATGAATTGCAAAGCGCTGACCTTCAGTTTCAATTTCAGGACTTTTACAATTCAATTACATGTATTCGACGGACCATGTTCATTTTTACAGGAAATGAATTGATTCAAATTTTAAATCATAAATACAAATTTACATTCGAGGCTTATTTCATCAATTCCTGATTAACGTCCTTCATTTTTCACAGAACAAGGAAATGGCAATTTCAAATTACAAACTTATCTACCAAATAATCCGGAAACTTGGAATAAACTGTTTAGTTTCAATGTGAAAAAATGAATAAAACAGATATTATATGTTATTTATGTGTGACTCTTCTATGGAATTTTGAAGTCATATACATGTATGCAACCCTATGTAGGGGGTAAGTGAACAAACTAATAAAAATTATGTGTGAAAGAGGTTTTGGTAAATTTTAGATGTTCTATTCGATTTATGTATATCATCGTTGCAGTCTAAATGGAACTTATTGCTGTTCTGGGTACCTTTGGAACGAAATACAAAAGACATGTGTGCGTAAGTGTTGCTATATTAATGATATATGATATATTTTAAATCGTAAGTTTAAAAACAGTTCATTCTGACCAAACATATGCATGACCATTTTTATAGCCTGTAAAGCAGGTTACACTGGAATAAACTGTGACACCAAGTGTATATACCCTCTATATGGTAATGACTGTCAGTCAATGTGTAACTGCACAAATGAAGACTGTGACCATATGGATGGTTGTAGAAATTCATCAAGGAAAACTATTGAGAACATTTGTAGTGGGTATGTAGTTAGAATTTACATTAAAATTAATTTTTGATTTATCATATGTGAGCATTTGCTTTCAATAACGACGATTTATATTGTAACTGAAGTAAAAATGGAACTTTCTGTTGTCATGGATACATGTGGAATAAAGAAAAGACAACATGCATACGTACGTAAACTTACACTATTGTAAATTCTATCATGTCATACATTTGCTGTTCAATTCTAATAACATATTTTTCCAATACTTGTTTCTTTTTTTTCATCATCTATATCGCTTTCGACTGTAGTTAAGGATACCTTGTACCATCAAAAAAAAGGGGGGGGGGTTAAATGTTGCGATAAATAAATCTGAATTTCCTCGGAAAACACAACTTTAATTCCTCACAGGCTGTAGGTTTACTTTAATATCACCTGGAATTGTACGATATAAATATCAAAAACAAGTAAATAAAAACGCAAGTCTTACCTTAAGCTTAAAACTCACCCTGCAATTTGATTTGATGCGCACCATTTTTTTTTTTTTAAAGATTGCTCATGTTGATTCCATATGTTTTATACATGTATGCATCACAACATATGTAAATGTTAAGCCTAAATACATGTATAATCAATGTAACACAAACTGAAAACAAGTGTCGAAATATGTTTGAAGCAAACACACGTTAAAAATATGTTCAACATATGTATTATTCTACATATGATGATTACCACAATCATATGTTCAACATATGTTTTTCACTGTCATATATTTAACATGTTTTCAAACATATGTATAACACATTTTTTTCAACATATGTTCATCATATTAACTGAGGAATTTCCAATGTTTAATGTATGTTTAAGGTATGTTCAACATATGTTACTCGAAACAAATGCTGAACGTACGTTGCAATTTTACTTTGTACTTACCAATTTCAAAATGAGATAATGGTAATGATAACAATGAACTTCACTTAATATATTTTAGCAGCATTTGCAAACTTTCATAAACAACAGCTCTTAAGATTAGGATTTAAGAATTAATGTGTTTGTTTGATATTGAAATGCTATTTTTTGATACTAATAAATCACATGTATATACTGCATTTAACAACACAACATCATTATATTCCAAAGAAACAAGAAACCAAAGTAATTGCTTATACTGATTAAAAATGATGGCTTTAAAGGATTTATGAACTTTTTTTTCTGTTAAAGTAAATCCAGATAAAATATGACTCAGATGAGGATTGATTTTGTCACTTTTTCAATTTAAATCTAGAAAGATGTACATAGGGTAAATCAAATGTATTTGAGAGGTTAATAATTTTAAAACAAAATAATCGTTTGCTTCAAATTGAATGGAAATAAAAGCAATTATAGAATCGATGATGAACGGTTTTGTTGTGTACAAGTAGGACCTAGCTAGTAAGGTATGCTTACGTAAGTCACGTGCACGCTAACTGGTGAAAATGATATTTTTCATTCGACCAATTAACATTACTTAATTATATATTATATACTTTTTTTTACAACAGCCTGTGGAATTGGATATCATGGGGTAAACTGTGACACCGAGTGTTCTTTTCCCTCATATGGACATGAATGTCAGTTGAGATGTGCCTGTGAAGAAACAGACTGTGATTTTGTCAATGGTTGTAGAAGATCTTTAAACGGTATTTTTTTTAAAGAAAATGTGCATAGCTTGTTTTTTTTAATAATTCATCAATAAGCAGTATCTCATTTTATGTTCAAAGTATGATCGATTATTGACTGTAATGTCAGTCAAGGAATTACATGGACGATTTTCTGATAAAATATTTAAATTAACCTGTAAATTAAGGATTTTATTTTGACCAAAATTATGATTTTATAAAAGAAAAACAGAAGAATTATTACAACACACATATATATATATGAGATTTTTTTATCATCTATGCTGTGTAACGAAACAATTTTAGGTGCAAAAATTGTACAGGTATATCAATATATATATATATTGAGTTTCAAAACATTTGTTAGTTTCTTCAGTACATATAACCTATACCAACACGAGTGTCGACGTCACAGCCAGCATTCTCAACGAAAATATCACAAACACTGAAGGTGACTATAGTTCTAGTTTTTTTTTATGTTAAGAGTTACCATAATTTCAGATTTCATTCCTTTTTTTTTTCTTTTTTTTACATTTTATGCGTTATAATTGGGAAAAACATGATGTTCAAAAATGTTTGCATTTATCGACCAAACACATTATACTAAAATATATTATTGAATATGGCTATAGCTAATTGCATGTAAAAGTGAATAAGACTATAAATATTGTATTATCGGATTTTAGTCCTCCTCTTGATAATTTAACTATCCGAAAAGATCAGAACACTTTTTTTTCACTTTTAACATCACCATTATAATTTAATTTTTGATGAGGTCTTTTTAAATTTAGAAATCAACTATTTGTTAAGTTCTTTCTAGTTGAATGATGTACAATGATAGGACGATAGATTTATTATATGCATGTACCTATTTCCTGGCTAATAGCAAGTTTATTGTATCCCATGATAGTTAATATATCCCACAGCAAAGCCAATGGAAATAACTACTAGTACTTTTGTCCAAATAGTCAGTAAACAGTAATTTTATTGTACCGAAGAAAAAAAATGAACAGAAGAGAGTGTGTCGGATATGCTTAGTTTGTTGCTGGTTTTCGGACTTGAATTTAACCTAGCGATTCCGAAAACATTATAGGAGTTCCAAAGCATAACAAAATGAAAAACAAACGCTGCCGGTAAATAATTTCAATGAATATTCAACATTGAAAGATATCATCGAAATTGTTTTACGGCTAACATTATTTATGAAGAAAAAGCAACGTTATTAAACGTAACTTTACAAAGAAATCAGTTTTCATTGCAATAAACGTTTATCTCCTTTCAAGTGGTTTTGTGTTATCCTAATTGTTTAAAAATTGTGAACAAATGCGAATAAAGTAAAAAAAAAAAACCTGACTTCCCATGAATAATTACACATGAAACAAATTTATGGGACTGTATACACAATTTTTGTCATAAAAGACTTGAAAGACAAACTCTAAATGTTTTTGTTTGTGCACTTGGATTTAAAAATTAAGTTAAACAAGGTATAATCCTACTATTTCGTTCATTACTGAATCGTTCATGATAATACCGACATCTTTAATTAAGAAATAAACAGCAATTTAAAAAGTTCACCGGGATATGAAGTTGGTTGGTCACGTGATCAAATCATGTGAAGCCCGAAGGGCTTCTCAGTAGATTTGATCACGTACCAACCAACTTCATATCCCGATGAACTTTTTAACATTGCTGTTTATTACTTATATTTACGTTTGAGAGAGACAAATCGTTCAGAACTGTTAAAATTACCGATATTTTATGTTTACAATAATCCAAGCGACAAGCGATAATCGCGTGCGGTTATCATTGTGACGTCACGGAAACGTTCACACAGAATTAAACGTTTTCGCTATTCTATAAGTTCATATAAGGAAGCATATTTGCAAATGTAAATATTCAATAATAAAAGAAATATGTTATAGTTGCATTCTAATGTTTATCATAGAAGGGGTCTTTGATTTTTTAAAGTTATCTGTTCGGAATTTATTTTGTATATTCTTTTCGCACAGCTCTCCGACTTGATATGGACGATGATAATGCAAGTAATAAGATGTGCGATTCAACGCTCACAAAACGTAACAATTCTGATGGTTTTATGAATGCAATTACTGGACTTGCAATAGTGGCTTCTTTCATAATATTTATATATTTTTACACTTATCTACTAGAAAAACACCAAAAAGGCCCTTTAACAGTTAATGTTTCCGTATGATTTGTAAAAGTGGCTTAAAATATTAACAAATATGTGTTGCAAATAAGTGATTCACGAATTTATGTATGTATGTTTTCGTAAGTAAATATCGAGTTGTTGTGATGCAAATCATTATTCATTCTATCTGTTAATTATTATAAGTATTATTGATAATGAAAACATACAATATTTTTCATAACAATATTTTCATTCATTAGTCTCATTCACACAAAAAAAAAATTACCCGACTGCTAAGTACTTAAAAACAGATTCCACAAAAAAAAAATAATTGAGGTAAAATGTGTTAACAGTCATTGTACTCAAATTAAATTGTACTAACTTACTTGTATACAATTTTTTTTCAAAATAAATGTTCAGTTACATGGATTGTTGATGTTGAATTGATGTCATTTCTCTAATGAAAAAAGAAAATGCTGAATACATGCAAAACGACAGTGTTTGACATTTACAGGATGAATTTGCGTCATTCAGTAAATTGATTGTAAACTTTAAGGTCTGGAAAAGGGACTGCGTGGCAGAGCTTTGCAATTCTGTCACTTTCTCTGTCTTTCAGTCGCCTATCAGTTAAATGGGCATGGCCACGATTTTGGTCAATTTTTTTTATCCGGTTTGAATGTTTACAGCGCTTAAGTTAACAGTCAACAAAATATTGAATTACAGTCTTCGGGTTATAAGAGGGATGCAGCGCTGATAATTCTTTATTATGTAAATATACCTCATATCATGTTTTTGTTTACATTTTGAATGTTGAAAAGAAATTTCAGGTTTAGACCTAAAATGTAGGGCTGGGTATTGGGGGGAAATTTCGTATTGCGATATTTTAAAATGTATTGCGAGATGTATTGCGATATTTATTTTTTTATCAAAATTTTAATTTTTCTTCAATATCAATAGACTGTAAATGACTTTGATTTCAATACATAATTCATTTGCATTTTAAGTGTATAAAAATAAAAGAATAAAACATTTTTGTTGTTAATTTATGAACTGAAACCGAAATGTGTCCATATCTCCGACTTTCCTTTCGTGTTTGGAATGATAACAAATGCACCAGCCATTTTTAATTCAAATTAGAATTTTGTAATACCGAGCCCGTAACAAAATTCCGAACCCGATCAATTAAGCCAGTAAACCGGTATTGGAAAAATGTATCGCGATACGATATTTTTCGTCACCGTAACGCAATACACCGGAATACGGTATAATTGCGCAGCCCTACTAAAATGAATGTAATAACCGCTAGGAAGTGTTTTTTATGTTCAAAACAAATTTGCAGAAAAAAAAAATTAGCTTGAAAAAAATACCACTTTTGCCGGTATATTGAACCAATGTAAACAAAAACATGACACGAGCCTTGTTTACATAACAAATAATTGTAAGCTCTGTATATTACTTAGAACGCTTCGTCTCACTCTCAAATTTTGGCTGATCATTAGATATGCATCACTAGATCGTTCTTAACAAAAACAAAAAGAATGAAAAATAAAGTTTAACCAAAAACATAACCATGTCCTTTTCACTGATATTTTTATTTTCAAAAAAAAAAAAAAAAATAGTATCTACGCTTGGGCATAGGTGGTAAATCATTTAAAATTGCAGATATGGTGTGCGGAAAAGTACGGAATTTCGCAAATACATTTACAAAAATAAGCACACTCAAATGTAGCCTTCTTTTTTACATAACATAAAATTATCTGTATATGATCAACATTAAACTGGTTTGGATATGTTATTGATGTGAAATATAATCATACATGTACCATGTTGTAAAGTCTTCCTACAGTCTTATTTGCCTAAGATATCAACACATAAGTGTTATGATATGCAATGCGCTTTAAATTACTTACTTCAATCAGAAAAGCAGACGATATATCAGTAGCAAAAGTTGACTTGAAATCATAGTAGTTGGTGTCAAACGTTACAGCAATTCATTTTACCAATTCCTTCGTGGTCTATAAACATATTTTATCTACACATGTATACTGTCTGTTTGCATATCTACTGTTTTTAAAATGCAAGTATCACACTGTAAATCTAATAATTAATCTCAATTTCTAACATTACATTTTTTTCTAATACTAAATCTTTGTTTATTGAGTTTTTGGTTTTTTTTTAAATCCCCAAGGGTCGCAAACAAAGCTAAAGAGGGATAGGTAGTGTTTGTTTTTCTTAAGATTAGTGTCATCCCTCTAATCAAATATGGTGTGAGAGTGTTTAAGTAATATTGTTGATCGAATATTTGAGTGAAAGATGCGCCTTGTTTGAAATAGTCAGTTTTGAGTACATATCATACCTTTTATACACATGTACATGCACTTATATTGTACAAGCAGTTCTATGATGTCAAAATTGGATAGCAGTTGCCAAAAAATATTTCAAAAACTAATGAAATCTGCTTGTTAAACTCACCTGAACCATGTAAAAATAGAAAATTACTTTATGTGATCAAAATTATGTCCGCTTTTTTATGTCAAAATCGTTGTTGTTTTCGTCGTTGTAATTTAGACATTCAATATGCAACTATTAGATTCGTATATATCCTTTTATCCTTTTATAAGGATGAAATTAGTCGATTTTGTTATTATAATGCCCTCTGATTTCAAAAGACACAACTTAAATAGGTGCGGCACGATTTTTCAAGATACAGGTTATGTATAGCCATTTAAAAATCCTCAATTGTTTAAAATGTATTCTAATTTTGGTGAAGTTAAGCGTGCATATAAATCTGATTAATCCATCAGTGCTTAAATATTAGGGAAAAAAGCAATTTGTTGATATTTTCTACATAAAAACGGCACTGAAAAAGGGCCCATTCTCTACAGCTTAAGTGTACTCCTTCTTTGTTCCTAACTATAGAATACCTCTTAAATGATATTGCCATAACGCATTACAATAAGAGGCCAATCGCACACAATCTTTGGTGTTTTTTATTACCATCAGTGTTTTTTTTATTTTTACTATTTTTTGCAATGTAAGTAAACATCATTCTTAAGATAAACAATGCATTATGTTGTAATGATAAAAATACACATTTCATTTTGTTTTCAATGTGTTACTTGTAAATACTTTCCAACGGTGTCTAAAACCAAAATTTTTGAGGAAACGACATTGTTTGAACTCTCTACAAAAGAATCCAGCCAGATTAAAGGTGATTATGAAATCGTTATTTTGAAATCAATATATATGATTTGCATTTTTAAAATTGATTCCAAATTCTCTTTTGAAAACAAATTCTTTGCACCTCGTTCAATGTTTAGTTGCGGAAATGCTGATAGCATTTGATGCCACAATAAAACGAAGACAAATTTGCTTAATTTCGATCACATGCATTTTCATTTTAAATTAATGATATATCCTGTTAAAGTTGTTTTGGAGACATCGTGAATTTGTTGATGCTATGAAAAAATTAATTAAACGTAAAAGTGTTAGTTACATTTCCTGTTAATCGAGTTAAAGTTATTAATTTCGTCTTTTGTTAATTTCATACTTTGATAAACTCATCGTATATAATGTCATTCGTATGTTTTGCGACAAACGTTACATCAAAGGAAGAAGGAGAATGCTGTGGATTAATCAGTATGCATTAGAGACCAACTTCAGTCAGCATTAGATGGTCGATGAAGTTGCAGGGTTGCTTTTGGATTGGATCCAAACATAACTGATATGCGAATATTGTGTACGATAATAAATGATATTGGTTATTAACGAAGATAACATGATCAACTAGATCTGATAGCTATGAAATAAATAGAAAAAAACGAACACACATAATTGTTCTTCGATCAAAAACGACCAAGAAACACGCCACCTGATTTCCTTTGAAGCTGCGGAGAAAATTGTGATGCTCCACAGAACTTAACAGGATTGTGATCGTGGCTATTAATCAGAATAATAACATATATTGCTCCTTCTAGTACACATTTCGTTAGAATTACATTTCGTGTTTAGAGTATTTTTTCTTTGTCCCATTGTCTTTTTTAAATCTGAAAGCAATGCGATAATTGCATACATTTCAAAAATGTCAAAATAGACACGGAATGCAACGAGTAATCTCAAACACATGAATAGATAAAACGCAATTGCCAATTCGTGTTTGGCAACTCGTATTTGGTGGCATTCTTATTGTTTGAAGTGCCATCTTTTTGCTCTTACTTAATGTGTTGTACATCGTTTGACATATGCTGTTATTCTGTGAGTCTAGAGGTTCAGCGTATTGATAGGTCTTTTTTGTATTGTGAGATTAGCTTAGAGTCTGATCCCCTATATTTTGATAATGTCTGTAACTGACCAGTAAGCGTAAGGTCAATCCCGTTTCATTATTGTTATTGAAAACGACAAATTAATTGACACACCCACCTTCAACCCAACTTCACCCACATGTACCTTACTTACATGTTTATGTGTATTTATACGAATGGTTTTTTTGTATTCTTCAGCGCTTTTATATTTTGAGGTGCCTTCTTTTTGCTGTTACTCCATGTGTTGTATATAGTTTGACATAGTAGTAGTTGTACACTAATGCAAATGCAAATAATTGGCATACAATCTACAGCATTTGTTTAAAGTTGGTCCACCTTTTAAACAAATCTCTATTGGAGGTCCATTTCCAGTTTCTAGAAAAAAAAAGAACAAACTTCTTTATCAACATTGTGTGTATAAACTTTAACTGTGTATTACTTACTTAATATCCATACACAAACATTAATTTATAATAAAATTAAAAATATGTTTTACATGTGATGCATCATACTTATCAAATCGTTAATACGACATAATCACAATATGGGCGAAAAATTGAACCCAAAAAATGCAGGCATAACAAAATGAAAATACCATGACTTCTGTTTCTATGATGTCATGAATCATATCCATCCAAATAAATCTCAACTCCATATTTTTCTCTGTTTTCAGATCCATTATGTGATCAATCAAAGCCTGAAATGTTGTCTTTAACGGTCACTTTTCAATGAATAAATAAAAGTGTGTACCCGAGAATGTTGTAAAGATTAAATACTTTAAATGGAGACCGATTATGCTGGTGTAAATAGGCGAAATACTATAATTTTCTATAATTGGTTTGTATGGAAAATTATTTGATACCGTAAGATCGAAAAATTTGGACCATGCTGCTTTAAGAAGAGGATAGTAAGAACAAAATAAGAATCCGTTTCGTTTATCCTCTGCGATTGTGAAGGTTGATAGAAAAATATATGATAAAAGTTTATACACTTTCACTTATTCATATTTATTTCCATATTTACTATATAACCATTCTGACCCTATCTTAAGGCATGAATCCCTGATAAAGGTGCCAATAATACACGATTAAGGTAGAGGAATTAAAGAATAAAATTATGCATTCAGTTTTCTCAACTTTTACAATGTATGTTGTGATTTTCCGAGATCTAATACAAATACCATGTTTATTAAATGTATATGTTCATTTTGGCTCAACTGTAGAGTACAAATCCCTGACCCAAGGGCCATAAATTTCCCTATTTTGGAAGAGGGTTTCATGGATTTTATTAAAATGCATTTATAGTAGTCATTTTCTACATGTTTAGAAGAGAAAAAGCTTTTTAGAAATTCTGACCTTTTTGCATACTCGGCCCTGCTCATAAGACGTTAGGGGTTGCAAGGTCATACATTCTACAATCTAGATTCATCTTACATGTATCATTTAGTAGCTTCAAACGAATTTGTTATAATTGGTAACGACTTCACTTCCAGTTTAAATACACAAATTTAAAGAAGTTAAAATTAAATTAAAGTTAATGAAAATGTTAATAGACGACCCAGGTTGCAGGACGCAAGATGACGAACGACGACCAATGTCTAATGAGTTACCCAGATGACATAAAATCATAATAAACATTTATTTATGAAGACTGAATTTTCTCCATTTTCTTATCTTTTGTAAAAAAAAAGAAGTATTTTTTTAATGTCATTCCTATCAAGTTATCCTGAGAAGCGAAATTGTTACTAATCTAGACTTCGAGTTTAAAAAAAATAACAATTTTGAAATGATATTTTTTTTCTAGTTTTTTTTTTATGACAAAAATGATGCGCAATGTCATTATAACAAAATTGCAGTATAATTTTATTAAAACTTCGTTAGGATGACAATTTCATGACCAGTTAGTGATAATTATTATTTAATTTGTTCACGTTTATTTACTATTTAGGAGTAGGTTGCAAAAGTTTTTATACTAAAAATGATAGAAATTAATCAGACGTTGCCAAATTCCTACTCCCTTTTCAGTGATTGGTACCTACATCGTAAAAACTTAATAAATCGTGATGTCCGGTTATGAAGAGGAAGACATTTGGGAAAAAAGATCGTTTATTCAACTAGTTTTTAAATCCAAATATAATGTCTAAGTTAAAACGTTAATTGTTTTTTTGGAAAAAAAATAACAAGAAAACTGTATTATTTCCTGTGCACCGTAACAAAAATTAATGATGTTTGTATATATAAAAAATATGTATTTGACTTCGTCGCAAATATATTTCTGAAGAAAAAAAATGTCGACATGTTCGAAAGCTAAGATCAATGAAGCGTTTTGATTTAAGGAGTACATTCATTTGTTATATACAGTAGCAAATGACATATTATTCAAAGAATATCAAATCATTTTTCTAGTATTATGAGGTAATCCTATGAGGGATTCTTTATAAATTTGATTACGCTGCGACCGTAAATATCCAATTATTATAATCAAAAAAGTATTCTTTATTATTACTTATATACTTTTTCGCACTTGTATTATTTAATATCAAATTTTGAAAATTATTCATCAATTTTTTGGCCAGTGATAAATTGTGTGTTTACTATAAGCGTTTATTTTAGAGCAATTAAAAAGGAAATTAACATTTGCACTTACAAAGAGGTAACAAATGAGAGACATCTCTGTATTTCTCTCACACTGCGAATTAGCGTTTCGTGTGTTTGCTCTAACAAAAACAAAGATAAGCATCATGAAAAATGTTGCTCTTTAAGTTTTCTTCAAAAGAATTGAAGGTTGCATGGCACCACGATATATGTATATACTATTGATGCATAAAGTTTATTTATCAAAGATGATTTTACAAGGAGCACATAAATATCGTTCGGTATATTTTTAAAAATGAACATGATTTTTTAGATTTGGTCGCCGCTATTGCATAGCATAAATATCTCTAATGTTCTTAATTTAACCCCCCCCCCCCAACGAAATAAACCAAAAACTAATGAAAATGAAATAAATATATATTGATAGTCCCTTTAAGTGTTTTAATCAATACATTTATTTTTTTTAACTACAAATCAATTTAAAATCAACAATCCAACAACAATATTTGCATACAAAATTTATAAAGGAAAAAAAATAATTAAACCCTACCTTCAGCTGTCCTTTCCATACCGCTTGTCGTGAATAGCAATAATCTACTCAAAATAATGCCTAACGACATGCAAAAGTCAGGTGGTAATAGGAATATAGTTATAATGTATGCATGTCCTACTAAGAGTGAACCTACAACAGAATAAAAATTGTATAAACCACCTCATACCTCGAACAAATGATTTTTACTAATACCAAATGACTTGGTACACACAAAGATCAAGCTTCAAGGCACAGTGATACTGCTATTGTTAAAACAAATGGCAAAACGGTTAATAAACAGTTGTGATTTTCATGTTGCACACACTTCCCTAGTTTTTTTTTTCCAGGTAAAAATATAAAAAGAATATTTTGTAACTTACACATAGTATAGCAAACTGAGGTACAAAGAGAAGCCAACAGGCTTTGACGGTCACCTAAGTATTATAGATGTACCTGTAAGGTATTCCCAAGATTGCACTTAAAAATTCAGTTTGGAATCAAAACCTTAACCCGACACTTATCCGACTGTTGCCCTTATTTTATAATTTGATGTTTGCAAACTCAAAATAAATATTACAAAAACAACATTTTTTCATTTTCTTACCTGTTTTTAATTAAGTATATTTCTTTTTTCGCCTCTTCAACAGTTTTATGAAAAAAAAGTGTGGTATTAAGTAAAAAAAAAAGTACAAATTAACCATGTGCAGTTTCCTTTTGACTTTATATTATGCTATAAGAAAAATTCTCAGGTCGTTTAAAAGTTTTTGACATGTAGATATCTATAAACATACGTGTACAAATACACTTTTTCACCGATGTATGAAGTCATACACTGTACGTGTTGGTCAGTCGCAACGGTAGTTAGAAACAAGAGGCCCAGGGGTCACATCGCTCACCTGAGCAATAATAGCCTTAACTCGGATCAAATTTGCATAACAGTATCAAAATCAAAATATCTTGACAACTAAGTACAGTAGATCTTGCTCAAAAAATTTAAAATATCTGCCAATTTCTATCCACATATTTTGATGGTAAATACATAGCCACTTTTGTTGTTGTACCTGTAAGAAGATTTTTCTCTATTCCTATATAA
>WFKH01002636.1:14573130-14596494 GCA_016163765.1 Magallana hongkongensis | reverse complement strand
TTTTTTTTTAACCTGACTCCAGTTGAGGTACTTGAACGTACCTTACATTAGATACATCATAATTCAATATCGACAACCAATACGTTCATAAATAGTCATAATTTATTCAAATCACAACACTAAGATTAAAATACAACCATGGTTTCTTATCGCAAAAACATCAACACGATTTTTGCAGAATTGCACATAAGCATAGTTGACCGTACATTTACAGGTAATCGACAATGCAATTATGGTAATAAATGAAGCTTGCAACTATGAAACTGACTTACACTGTGAATTACAAGTAGTTAGACCAGCAGATATTAATTGCAGCACAACACAGTCATGTTTAAAAGCATTTCATATTCGATTTAAGTCTAATTGACGTACAAATCAAAATACACAGTTTTCTCAACATTAAGATATAAAAACGCAGACAAAATGCAGCGTTTAAAAATTTTGCAATAAATGAATTATATTTTCTTTCCAACAAACAATCTTTAAATTTTGATTTAAGAAGCATGGTCAAAATTTAAGTTTTTACTTTCATAACAGGAAAAAAAAATCAATTTTGAGTTCGTTATATAAAAGCTGTTTGTACCTTTTAACTGTATTTTTTCTAGCTTAATATTGGTTGGATTCTTATGTTTGCGAATATGCTAAAGTTATATGATGTTGCTTTAAACCTTAAGACTCAAAAAATCAAAATACTCCAAAAACCCTATTCCTCATATGAATGGCCAGTTTTCAGCTGCAAAGTGTTTGCCTTTTCAGTTACTGATTTAAACAACTTTAGGTTACTGATTATTTTAGACTGTACACTTCATCTAGCCGGCTGGTCTGCATTTCTGCAGAGACGAGAGTAGGTTAGGGAGAAGAAACTGTGTCATACAACATCGTACAACTAAAGTATTTCTTTTATTCACACACTTAACTTGGTATTTATCTATATATGATGGCAATGCAATTTATTTTTTTATTGCGCAAAATTACATGATACATTTTACAATTTAAATATTATTCCTAATGCTTTCTAAAAAGTTTACCGGTCTCACAATATTCATCATAGGATTGATTTCTTACTAGCTCTACCATTGGCTAAAATGCAACATTCTCGTAAAAATAAAGACAGTTTAATCTACCCCTACAGGACAAACGAGGTGATTATAACTTTTGATTCTGTGTACAATACACTAGAAATAGATCGTGAATTTCGAAAATGATCATTTGTCAAGTTGACAATATATCTTACCAATGGTTGCAAAACCATTCCATAATGTTGTTACTAAAAGTAAAATAGAAAGCAAATTATTACATTCCTATAAGTAATTATGCGGTTGAAATCTAACGTAAAAACAGTTATTAATACTTTAATTCACTTAATGTTCCATGTTTCTATCAACAAAAATCACAACAAAGTGAACAGTCGGATTGTACAGTAAAATTGGGGCCAGAAAAAGAGCATTATGAGAAAAAGTACTGTATTCGAAGTACATTCAGTTATCATTAAAGAAATATTGTCAATCATAGTAAATTTCATTTTGTTGTTCAAACTAGAGGAATTAGAATTTTGATTTATTTCATTCAGTTATTTTCTTAATTGTCCTGAACAAACTACTTGCCTTCTAAGTTTACATCGTTACATGTAGATTGCAGACTATTTCCATTAATAAATCTTTGATTAATTTAATATGCATCTGCCGATAATTGCTAAATCAATTTCACGAAAGGTTGATTTTAAAAGAACCTTTCAAACGTTTATTCTTTGAAGAACAATCTTTTCAATTTTTGTTTTTGCTGTTT
Organism: Magallana hongkongensis; assembly: GCA_016163765.1. Lineage (NCBI taxonomy): Eukaryota > Metazoa > Mollusca > Bivalvia > Ostreida > Ostreidae > Magallana > Magallana hongkongensis. The sequence continues at coordinate 14,594,709 of WFKH01002636.1, read as the reverse complement.
AATCTAATGGGTGTTTTTTTTAACATGCCAAAAGTAAATGACCTAATTCAAAAAAAAAATATGTTGATTCCTAAACGTTTTGATTTCATAACAAACATTTAACATTAAATCTGAAAAGTTACATCAAACACGTCATTGTAATATTTTTTTAAGGAACCAGGATATTCAAACTAAATAAAACTATCTAAACTGCGCTGGCTTTCAGGAAACAGTTTCATTGAACGTATTACGATGCATTGAATATGGACATGAAGGGGGTAGTGTTTATTGTTTCTGCCACCGTGATCTACACGTTTAGTAATGAGTCGATGTATTCATGCCCTGGGTAAGTACTTGTAATAATGTTTATCCAGTCTTTTTTTTTTGTTCTTTTTTTAAAAGCCAAAGGTCACTTAAAAAAATATGTGCAAATGCTTTAGAGTTAATGGAACTTCATGTTGCCCAGGACACAGATGGGATCTTCCACAGAATAAATGTATACGTAAGTACATGTATAAAAAATAAATTAAAATGGAGAAAGATATTAATTATTTTTAACGTCTTTACTTTAGTTTACAGATTTTTTTTAAATTGTAGAATATTGACTGTTCTTCAAACAAATATAACCAAAATGTTCTGTTGGTTGTTTGCTTGTCTCTTTATTTCTATATGCATCAAATATTAAAAGCCTTTACATTTTGAGAATGATATGTAAAGTTTCATCCAACTGAAAAGTAGTCAAAAGTTCGTTATGATATCAATTGTGCGGTAAAGTCAAAAGACATTATTTTGTTTGAAGCATACCACGTCATTGATATTCATCATCTTTTAAAAAACCCTTTGACATGATTTTTACAGCACATCAATTTTTCAGATCGAAGACACTTTATTGTGTTTATTGTCTTCATTGATTTGCTTGTAAAAAATGCGATTGATTTGTTTCATGTTTCGAATAAATATAAATTTTTAGCTTATTCGGCCAGCTGTGAGAAGGGATACAACGGAACAAACTGTAGTACGGAATGTCCCTACCCTGCCTATGGTCAGAACTGCCAATCCAACTGCAACTGTATTGACAAAGATTGTGATCATAGAAACGGATGCAATCGTACAAAAGGAGGTAATAATATCACACTTGATGAGAACTTTTAAACGTTGAAACTATTCAATAAACCTAAAATTGAATACATAAGTTTTTTTTTATTTTAAATGTGTATCAAGTAGATGTACATGTACAATGGAAAAAATCTTCATCGATTAACTTTCAGATATTTGATGAAATAGTTTCACCTTTTAAAACATTGTATTCAAAAAATCACTTTCAAAATGTCATTTAGATGAAAAAAATATCAGCGAAAATAAAGAAAAGAAAACGAAAAGTCCAAAAACAAATTATCTTATAATTTCATGCTTCCTCTTTTCAGAAAGTGATAGTCCTTCATCGTTAGGTCTTATCTACACAAGCCTTACATTAGAATATGTTACATCTAAAATCAGCATTCCAAAAGGTAAATATAACTCTGAAAGGGTCAAACTGTGGGAACAGAAATTAATTGGAACTGATTTCTAATCAATGCTTTTTGAAAACTTTATGAAAGAGGAAAAGTTTTAGTTTCTTCCTAATGTTTACACGAAAGTCTAAATATCGATTATTTCATACATTTATTTTTTGATATTATCAAAAAATAATTGTCCATGAGAAAAATGATTGAGATCAAACTCTATGCATTCCATCTCAAATGTTTCCCCGTATATACGTAATTCGATTATGAATTCTACAATGGTTGTCTCTAGTGTTAGTATGCACAGTTCTAGAGATTTCAAATGCAATATCAAACTTAAAGACTGTTTTATAGAAACACCAACCTTTATTTCAACAGATTATTTTGAAAATACTTATTAAACTCACTAAGAAGTTTTGTAAAGGAGATCATTTTTTTTTAGATTGCAGTTAAAATAAGATTAAAGACACAATTTTGTGTTTGTTGTCTTCTTCATGGATTTGTTTGTTAAGAACTCAATTGATTTGTTTCATGTTTGGAATTAATATAAAGCTTATTCGGCCTGTGAGAAGGGATACAACGGAACAAACTGTAGTATGGAATGTCCATACCCTACATATGGTCAGAACTGCCAATCCAACTGCAACTGTATTGACAAAGATTGTGATCATAGAAACGGATGCAATCGCACAAAAAGAGGTAATTCTATCACACTTGATGAGAACAGTTACACGTTAAAACTATTCAATAAACCTAAAATTGAATACAAAAGCTTTTTTCTTTTAAATGCGTATCAATGGAAATGTCTTTATGGATTAACTTTGAAATATTTGATGACGAAATAGTTTAACCTTTTAAAACATTGTATTCAAAAAATCATTTTCTAAATGTCATTTAGATGAAAAAAATATCAGCGAAAAAATAAGAAAGGAAAAAGAAAAGTCCAAAAACAAATTATCTTATAATTTCATGCTTCCTCTTTTTCAGAAAGTGATAGTCCTTCATCGTTAGGTATTATCTACACAAGCCTTACATCAGAATATGTCACATCTAAAGTCAGCATTCCAAAACGTAAATATAACTCTGAAAGAGTCAATCTGTGGGTACAGTAATTCATTGGAACTGGTTTCTAACCAATGCTTTATGGAAGCTTTATAAAGCGGAAAAGTTGGATTTTTAACATTTTTTGTCATGATTTTTAGTTTCTTCCTAAAGTTTATAGGAAAGTCTAAATATCGATTATCTCATACATTTATTTTTTGACATTATCAAAAAATAATTGTCCATGAGAAAAATGATTGAGATCAAACTCTATGCATTCCATCTCAAATGTTTCCCCGTGTATACATAATTCGATAATGAATTCTACAATGGTTGTCTCTAGTGTTAGTATGTACAGTTCTAGAGATCTCAAATGTAATATCAAAAATAGAAATTGTTTTAGAGAAACACCAACTTTTTTTTAACAGATTATTTTGAAAATACTTATTAAACTCACTAAGGAAAGAAACAGTTTTCGAGATTACAACAGAATTTTAAAATATAAAAATAGATACATTTCCTTATGCATTAAAATATAATAGAGTGTAAATCTGTCAAAACAAATTCTAAGATGTGAAATAAATTTCCGAGGAATGAAGAATCGGTGTAAATTCATATTGACGGAATTGAATAGATTTATAGTACTTATGATGTTAATACCTCTTCTCTGTTTATAACATTTATCACACAGTTGAAAACCATTGATACGCCGTACAAAACAAAGACATATGAGGGATTCATTATCAATAAATTAATGTCATTTTTATTTTCTTATATATAAAAGTGGATGAAACGCCAGATGTTTAATTTATTTAATAAAATATTCAATAAGATGTTTATTAAATCTACATCATCTATTTGTAGATTTTCCTAAGGTCACAGAACATAACATCATTACAACCACCTCTACCAACAAGAAACATGAAATTAAATGCAATACTTTTCTAATGTTTGCAAGCATTGGACTCATTGTCGTGGCTCTTATTGTTGTTGTGCTTTATCTTTACACGTGGATGTTGGAGAAGCGATTACTTGTCTCTAAGGCCATATAGATTGCGTTAAGCAAATCATTAGTTATGTGAATCTTGGTTTATAGACACATGTAACCATTTTTTTTTTGTTACAATGTAACTGTTAGTAGTTATTTTTTTTCTTTAATGTAAAATTAAAAACTTTTCAAATCAACCCAATAATTCAGGAAAAACCATCAAAATAAATATATATGCACGACTAATTTATTCAAGTTGTATTTATTTCCTCAAATTTTCACGGAACAAGGAAACACCATTTGAAAGCAAGCAAAATACTTTGTCACATATTTTTCAATCCTTGATTGCCAGTTTAAACGGAAAACAACGAGCGTAACAAGTGTTTTATAATAAGTATTATTGACATTGCTTTTGAATTTTGAAGTCATATAATTATGTATATGCAGCACTGTGTGGGAAGTAATATAATTGTGAAAACTTGCATACAAAAATATATTTTTTATGACTGAAGATTAAACGGAACTGAATGTTGTGAGAAATACAAGTGGAGTAATAAGAAACAAAATATATTCATACGTATACTTCATAAAACAATTTTAAAAATTACCGCATTATGAACTCATTTCTAAATTGTATTTACATGTTCCTACATTCCCCATCCAATTTACTACTTTGTTCATTTGTCTTCATTCATTTTGAACACGGGTTATGCTAGACAAAACTGTGAGGTTATATTTCCTTTACCTACTTACGGTCTACAACATCAGTCATTGTGTACCTGTACAGTTAAGACTGTGATCCTGTTAACGGTTGTAGAAGATATTTAACACAATTTGGTTTAATTTATAACCAAGTTGTATTGGTTTACAATGCATATAAAAATCAAAATTCAATATGTATGGTGTATATCATTCACATGAAACAATAATACAATAATGGTAAAAGTGTTTAAACTGATATCAGTGAATTATAACAGTCAATCAATTTGTGATATGAAAATATTTCTCATAAAAATACTTTCGTAATTTTTTTATACAAAACTAGTTCTTTTTAATTCTAATTCTAATAGATATGTAATGGCCATTATTCCGCCAGTCTGAAAAAAAAAATGTACAATTTTAATAAACTTTGTCATCAAGTATTTTTTTTTCCAATTCGAAAGGACTGCTACACTTAAATCAGTGTGCATTTGAACTCCAACAACTGTACATACTTACTTGTATACAATGTATTTCAAAATAAATGTACAGTTACATAGATTGCTGATGTTGGATTGATGTCATTTTTTCTAAACAAAAAGGGAAGATACTCAATACATGCAAAACAAAATTTTTTCACATTTACAGGATGAATCTGCGTCACTCAGTCAATTAATTGTTAACTTAAAGGTCTGGAAAAGGGACTGCGTGGTAAAGCTTTGCCATTCTGTCACCTTTTTCCTTCTTTAAGTCGCCTTTCAGTTAAAGGGGCATGGCCACGATTTCGGTCAAAAATTATTTTTTCCGTTTTGATTTTTTACAGTGCTTTAGCTAACAGTCAACAAAATATTGAATTTCAGCCTTTGAGTTATATGACGGATGCAGTGCCCAAAATTCTTTGTTATGTAAACATACTTTATATTTTGTTTTTGTTTACATTTTGAATGTTAAAAAGAAATTTCAGGTTTAGACCTAAATGAATGTAACAACTGCTAGTAAGTGTTTTTATGTTCAAAACGAATTAACACTTACATTGTACAAGCAGTCCTAAGATTTTCAAAATGGAATAGCAGTTGCAAAAATATTTCAAAACCTAATGCAATCTGCTTGTTAAACTCACTTGAACCGTATAAAAATAGAAAATTACCCTATTTGATCAAAATTTTGTCTGCTGTTGTCTGTCAAAATCGTTGTTGTTTTCGTCGTTGTAATTTATACATTCAATTTGCAACTGTTGGATTTGTATGTATTTTCTAGGTCCGCGTGTTTTTAAAGTCGAGAGGGCCCATTCCCTAGAGCTTAAGTGCACTCGTTCTTTCGTCTTAACTATAAAATACCTCTTAAATTATATTGCCATAATGCATTACAATTAAAAACAAATAATATACAATCCATGGTGTTTTTTATTACCATCAGTGTTTTTTTTTTATTATCATTACCATTTATTTTCACTCTAAGTAAATGTAAATATCATCCTTAAGATAAACAATGCATTATGTTGTTATGATAAAAATACATATTTCAAATTCTTGCAATGTGTAACTTGTAAAGACTTTCCAAATATGTCTACAATCAATATCTTTGAGGAAACGACATCGTTTGAACTGTCTACAAAAGGATCCTGCCAGATTAAAGGTAATTAACAAATCGTTATTTTGAAATCAAGATATACTATTTTGCATTTTCTTTAAAAAAAAAAAATGATTCCAAATTCTCTTTTTAAAACAATTTATTTGGACCTCGTTCAATAGTCCGTTGCGAAAATGCTGATAACATTTTATGCAACAATAAAACGAAGACAAATTTGCTTAATTTTGATCACATGCATTTTCTTTTTAAATTAAGAATATATCCTGTTAGAAGTGTTTTATTTCACATACTGTTTCTGATTGTTTTGAACACTGATCACCTGCTAAAATAAAGCTCCATACATAAGATAAAAACTATACTAGAAAGGTTAAAAAAAGATTGTCACATGGAAAGAACCGCGAATTAAAAAGAGTGGCACCGATAGATGACATGAACTAAAGAAATGTTATATGTTCTATTACAAGAATTAATGGGTTTTTCTAGAGACATCACGAATGTTTTGATGTTATGAAGAAATGAATTGAACATACATGTAATAGTGTTACTTACTTTTCTTGTAAATCGAGTTAAAACTATAAATTGTATGTTTTGTTATTTTCATACCTTGATAACTCACCGTATATACTGTCAATCGTATGTTTTGCGACAAACGTTACATCAAAGGAAGACGGAGAATGCTGTGGATTAATCCGTATGCATTAGAGACCAATTTTAGTCAGCATTAGATGGTCGATGAAGTTGCAGGGTTGCTTTTGGATCGGATCCAAACATAACTGATATGCGAACACTGTGTACGATATTAAATAATATTGGTTATTGAAGAAGATAACATGATCAACTAGACCTGATAGCTATTAAATAAATAGAAAAAAAAAACGAACACACATAATTGTACTTCTATCAAAAACGACCAAGAAACACGCCACCTGATTTCCTTTGAAGCTGCGGAGAAAATTGTGATGCTCCACAGAACTTAACAGGATTGTGATCGTGGCTATAAATCATAATAATAACATATATTGTTCCTTGTAGTACACAACGAATGTCAAAAACAGAAAAACTAAGATGTCTAGTAAAGTAAATTATGAAGTTTTTAATCGGACGAAAATTAACCGCATGCAAGCTAGGAAGCTTACCATATCGCCAGTTTAACTACGCATGTAAGGGACTCACTGGGGGTTTGAGAAATACTTTATATACGATAAAAAAAGTAACATTTACGAAAAGCAAACAATTAGAAACTTATTTTGGTTCAAACAATAAACGTTATTTCTGAAAATGCTACATGTACATGTACTATACTTATCATGATTAGGTATTTCTGTTGAAACGACACCATTTGAACCGTCAAAAATCCCAGCCAATAAGAAAGTTATATTTCAACCATTATAGTTATAGAGGTAATCTACAAGAATTTATATTTAATATGATTTTTTAAAATTGAATAGAACATCAGAACAAACCGTATCAGGAAGTTGAATGCTCAGCCGACAAGATTATATGCAATGATGAAAATGAAAGACAAATTTGTTTAATCTCGCAAACCCGTATCTTTTTTTTAACTTTGTATGATTCTTCATTAATTCATATTTTCACATAGTATTGTTGTTTGTTTAAAACATCGATCAACCCATGACAATAACGTTTCATATGTAAAATAAAAGATTATCCATGACGACAATATAATCTGTTTTTAAGAGCATGTCTACGAGAAAACCATGCAAAATGTGGTGGGAGCAAGGTTCTCTGATCAACTTTATATTTTGTGTGCAAGAGAGTGCATCTATATAAATTAATTTGCCACAACAACTTTTTTGGTGTGGTCAATCTAAACTAGGCTCTGCAGCTCTGTTACTATTAAAAGCATTTTTGTCCCTTTCAAGAATAAAATTGTGCAAAATTAACCAAATTTTTGTTAAAAATTCTGAGATAAGTTTAACTATAAATTTAAAAAGACATTTAGAATTGGTAGTAACAAGATACATTAGTTTAAGTCATTTTGTGATGATTCCCAAATATTCTTCCTGTTAGGTGCAGATAGGTCACGAATCTGGCATGTTTCCAACTTTTTGTAAAATTGTGAAAATATACAAGTTTCAAAAGCTTAAAAGTTAAAAAGTGGCACTTCGATTTCAAAAAATCTGCTTTCAGTTAAATGAGAACATCCATATTTATAACATATCAAAAATCTGTCTTTGGACTCTCAATAATATTGCAAATATATTGTCTGAAAGTTGGCCATTTTTCTACTTTTAAAACTCTCCAGAATCTGTAGTTTTGCATTGAATTTACATTGTCACATGTATATTTTGGAAAAAAAAAACCGGCGTATAAGCAAGTCAAAAACTAATTAACTTAACTTAGGATTGCTTCAACACACTTTTTGGGGTTTTTTTTTTTAATCAATGCCATTAAATCCAAAGGCGTGGGAACCGGGGGGAGGAGGGTAATATTACCCCCCCCCCGTTTCTTTTTTTGCAAATCTACACATAACCATAACCAAAGACCTTTTTTCTTTTTTTTTTTTTGGTCAAGATTTTTTGATAGGTCTAGCCCCTCCCCACCGTCACCCCCACTTTCAGTTTGCTTCTGACGCCACTGAAATCGTGCCAACGAAAGCTATTAATATACGTTGTAGAATTTGTTTATCAATCGTTGTAAAATAAATAAAGTTCAGGTTCAGAGTAAAATGGAACAATGGGAATTTAGATTTAAACTGAAATGGACTTTTAAACTTAAACTTTTAAATTTTTTTTATATATTCCACTATTAATTAAAGAACACCATGCACCCCAATTACTTGATAATGCTACACATAATGAATAGCACAATAATTACATGAACATTGGTACACAAATAATCATCAAATCAAAATTTATAGCATTCCTGCCTTTAAAAACAACAACAACAACATTCTAATAATTGAATAAAAATTTTCTGATGATATGCATATTTACCCGTTATGTCCTAAATACCTACAAAGTTTTAAGAAATTCTATGCAGCTGTTTAAATGAGGAGTTGCGCTTACGAACTGTTCACTTCTATATTACATATACATGTATGGCCAAATTTCTAAGTCCAGGAGGGCCTATTTGTCCAGAAAAATAATGGAATCAGAATTTTCTAATATTATGCATATCTATACACCTTGTGTACTAAATACCTACAAATTACGAAATTCTGTACAGCAGTTTAATATGAGTTCATTTACAGATAAAACAGGACTGACTGACTGACTGTCTGACGGACGGACGGACGGTCAGACGGGATAAAAACATAATCTTTGAAACTTTATGAATGGAGTATACAAGTAATAAGAGTGTGTTTTTAATAGTGAATTTTAAAATACATATTCACATAAATCAGTTTTATATTGAAACAAACAAAATCTCTCTCTCTCTCTCTCTCTCTCTCTCTCTCTCTCTCTCTCTCATCTCCATAATGAGTAGTTTTGTTAAAATAATAAATATTTAATGATAAACATATTTGTAATCTCTTCATTTAAATCCATTTTCTTATTAATCCAGTCATCAGCGAAAAAGGTATATATTTAACATTGATACTGAAGTTCTTAATTAATCGCGATATATGACGGTATGAATTATTGATCTTTTATTCTTTGAGGAGTGGGGCACCCGATATCAAGCCTGCAAAAATGTCATTTGGAAAGTAGTTTAAAAGTTCATTTTGTTATTTGCAATATTCTCTTTCCCCAGGTCTTTTTATGCTGGGTTATAATTAAATAAAGTCCAATTAGGCCACACCAATTTGATTTCTTGGTCTTCGGATTCTAAGCAAAAAAATATTGGGGCGAGCGGGCGATTTACTAATTCTAAAATTAAAAAAACTGAAATTTGAAAATTTTTGGGCGACATAAAAAAAATAGATGCGAGCGATTACATTTCGTTTTAAAATGTCATTTTTTCCTTTGCAATACATGTAAAAAGCAGTGAAAAATTGGTGACCGTATTCGCCATTGTATCAGACCCCTCCTGATCGCTAATTCTATCCACACATGTTGGCATTATTTACTTGTGAACCTTGCTTACAATCTACCAGGAAATGTTTGGTATGATCAATGTAAAAAAGCGCAATTATGACTAACAAAAAAAAATAAAATAACCCAAAAATGGAGCGGGAAACGGAACTCAAATTTCCAGGTGCGGGATTTATGTTTTAATATTATTTTTTTGAAAGCCCTTAGGCACGTGCGCGCGGATCCGGCGACCAAGAAATTAAATTCGTGTGACCTTATAATCAAATTATGATGTCTATATTGATATTTGGGACAACATTTTAATGATTCATCTATATGTAAGTGAAGCAGGTGAAGATCTTGGGGGAGGGGGATAACCTTAACACCAGCTCTTTTTAACCTTTACAACCTCTAAATTTTCATTTTAAGAACAAGTACAACCCTAATCTTTGCCCAGATGGGGTAAACTGCTAATAGAGGGGTACAGTATAGAGCTCTTCATTTATTTTAGATGTACTTACATTCTCAAGAACTAACCTATAACTCTGGGCGGACCCCGACCTCACCTTTCTAAATCCACGAATATTATAATCAAGAAAAAGGTCTGAATTGTATAAAAATAATTATGTAAAAAGAAGGATAAAAAAATTGAACTATAGTTATCAACACATATTTCCTTTGGTGAATTAAAAATAGCAATAATCCTGCTTACAGGTAGCGTTATGATTGTATTATTAATGAATAATTGATAAAAAATTATTTAGGATTTTAAATGCGTATCAGTTTGAAAAGGTGCACAGGAGCAGGCTCACTTTTACAATTATTTTTCACTTAATAAATTAAAACAGGCAAATGCCTACATGTGTCTACTCTTAAAACCTAACTGCAGAGTACGTTGGTTTGTAGATGACCATGGAAATATACACTTATACAAAGTGCACACAAGTAGCAATGAGAATAAATACCAAATCTTAAACAACGCAAACAAATATGCAAGGAACATATAGAAACTCTGTAACAATTGACATTATACCTTGTACTTTTGTAACAGAAATAGATGATTATAGGTGTCTTATTGTCAGATTTTTATTCTTGTTTTCAATCTCTTATTTTCCTTATCCAAACATTCACGCCATATCTTGTTGGCGTATATGCTACATCTTTGCTTTAATTAGTTACAAAAAATACCTAATATATGTATCATTATGTAGCGAAAGACTCAAAATTGAAAAGATATAAATAACGATTTTGGGCATACCCTGGACATTTTTTGTTTGGCGATTTTTTTTTCCGAGGTGGAATTTTTTAGCGCAAAGGTTGACATTTATACAGGTCCATTATACAGGATGAACTTTTTATGAAACGACACCGGGCAGATAACATGTTCTGATGATGATGGTATTCCGGAACTGTTTAGACTAAGCATAAGTCTCCTTCTAACTCAAATATTTTATATACTGTGTCCAATGAATAACACTCTTAGGATGGGACAATTTTTGTGCAATTGAAATCATTCAATGGCATAATATACATTTAAAACACTCACTGCATTTCTCAATTTTCTGCTTGAACTTGAACTTCTATGTCAACATTGTAACAAGTTTACCTTTTCTACAGAAGAGCGCAACAGGGGAGACAATTCTATCAATAGTAATGAAATCAAATGTAATGAATAAGATTTCTATGGGAAAGAGTGATACTAATTTTTTTAAATAATTAATTGCATAATAAGTATATTTTTTTCACTTTTATTTACATTTATTGACTTCAGTATATTAAAATCGCTTGTAAAATAGAATTTTAAAAGCCACAAAATTTTCATTTCATTTGAAATTGGGATGTTTTTGTTCATCCGTTACTTTTTAGTCCTTGAGAGTCCAAAGATGGATTCTATAAATTAGTAAGAAAACATCAGAGAATTTCTTATTAACACAAAATTTCAAAAAATGAAGCGCCACTTTCTGAGAAATTCCTTCTCAAAAATTGACAAAAATGAATAATTATCATTTTTTGGCATCCTGCCAATATTTGCGCCCTTGGGTCATCATTGTGTGTATAGAAATATGAAACAAAATATGCAACAATTAATTGTTGGAACTTCTTCTTTAAGAATATAGTCTTCTTTTCTTCAAATGTTTTTTATACATTTTATAATTAGTTACTGAATTTGACAATTTTTCCCTTAAAATTTATGTATTTTAGAGGCATCTTAACCAGAATGCAATACTGCCTGTTACTAAAAATGGAAACATCCCGTGCAAAAACAAACATCATATATCTGACTCTAAATAGGTATCCTTCACAGCTATGATAAAATTATGTTCATTCTTGAGACTTGCTACCACGGCTTTTTTCCATATTTGCATGGTTTTCTCGTAGACATGCTCTTAAAGGGTGTTTCACAAAACGAACCTTGAATAAAGAAGAGCATCACCGATATACAACTTATGTATAGAAAACATGAAATATTTTTTTTTACGACATATGGTACTTTATTCTTTCCTTTGTGGTTTATAGAAGTCGTGAATGCATTAAAGCTTTAAATAAATAAATTGCATACATTAGCGCCAGTTACATTCTAATAATTAAATTTTCATGAATTTTGAATGTTTTTTTTCCGGGGGGGGGGGGGGTGGAATTGAGTACCAAACAGTTTTATAACCTATCGTCTATACCACCATTTGCATTTGTTACGACAGAAGTAACATCATAGGAAACTCTTAAACAATCTGAATAAACATTCCATATCATAGATAAGGGACCTTGAATTCGTCACATTAAATGGCCGATTCGGTTGCAGACAACAGAAGCTATTTAGCGTACTGAATGGGTCCAAAATAATTAAACTATAGCCCTTATGATCGATATTACGGGCTGTGGCTTATTGAAGCTGATGGTATTGTACAAAAAGTTCATACCTTTAAAATGCTATGAAATTGGTACAGATTGAAAATATTCGTATATATAATGAAGACGATTTTGAAAAATAGCTGGTTAAATACATATTTTACGTAAAATACAAAAAAAGGTCTAAAGACTGTTCGTAGTCACTCAAATGAAATTTAACGCCATCGATAAAACAAAAATTTATCCAGCAATACCTTCAAAAGTGAATCATTAGGCTAATAATAATTTTATCAAGGTAACAACAATTACCCATGTTGTATATTATTTGTGTAAATGAATATGCCATTTCCAAACCTTTATTTATTCCTTTTATCTTTTTCATCTTAACTGATTTACCAATTAATTGAGTCGTTCACAGCTACTGAGAAATAGCGTGTTATATTTATTGTTATATTAAACGTGTTATATTTATAACAATAAGCGGACATTGAATCTATAACAAGTTAGCGTAGATTTGATTTTGCCCTATTCTATACGATGTACATGTACATATATATTTACATTCCACATATATTTTGCATGTAAAGCTACTGCAGATATAGCACCATAACACAGACAAGGTACTAAAAGGTTAAATCACTAGTTTTAATTGTGACGTCACAAACGTTGAACGCTGATAAATACAACTTCACAAGCGAAAATCAAAGATCACGCTTGTGGCTGTTACTGTGGCTCTTCCATTAATTTGAACTTACCCATAGGATAATACAGTAATGTTGAGGTATAATTCACATTTGCATACAAGGCAAGAAGGTAAAATAAATGTAAATATAAGCATTAAATCCTTATTTTTTTGAAAGATATAGTCTCATAACTGCAACGGTGTGTGCAAACAAATTTTCATAACGTGCTAACGCGCGTTATTCAATTTGTATGCACACACCGTTGCAGTTATGAGACTATATCTTTCAAAAAATAAGGATTCAATGCTTAAGTATCTACATATACAAGATATGACATTTGGCAATGTACTTGATTTAGAAAAAAGCTACTTTTTGCAAAAAAACGCTGAGTAGAATACACTGACATGAAATAAGTTTAATAAGTATACAGTATGTTTTCTTTATGATTTTAATCTTTCCACATAAATCATTGTTTGAAGAAAACCACCGTCATTACTCACACCATGGATTACATGTATAAGAGTGCCACAACAAAGATAGTACCAATGACAATTGGAACAAATATTTTTACAGTAGCGTGTTTCATAATACCTATTGTGATCCTTTATATATATCGGATTGAAAGTCAAAAAGTTACCTCAAATTAATGTGACTTACAAGCCCTTTAATTGTTCTGTCAATGAAATAGTTTTTTTTTCATTCAGTTCTTTAGGCAATGAGTTTGTTTGTTTTTTTTTCTAATGAAGGCTAAACTTTGTAAAATTTCATTCTTATTCTAGTTGTGAGTTAAATTTTTGATTTTGCAATATATCCGCAGCCTCTTTTCTAGAATTACAAATCGTGTTTAGAGTATTTTTTATTTGTTCCATTGTTTGTTGTTTTTTTTAATCTGAAAGCAATGAGCTAATTGCATACATTCAAAAACTGTCAAAATAGACACGGAATGCAACGAATAATCTCAAGCACATAAATAAATATAATGCAATATCCAAATCATGTTTGGAATTCGTATTTGGTGGCATTCTTATTGTTTGAGGTGCCATCTTTTTGCTCTTACTGAATGTGTTGTACATCGTTTGACATATGCTGTTATCTGTAAGACGGACCAAAATGAATAACATTTATGTTTATTTTTGTTATTGCAATGTGTTCATTTTTTATTTAGCACTGAAAAAAAGAGGACACGAATAGAAAATCCTCTTTCTTAATAGAAACAGTTAAGTGTAGAGGATCAGCATATGGATAGGTCACTTTTGTATTGTGAGAATAGCTCAATCTGATCTCCTATCATTTTGATGATGTCTGTAACTGACCAGTGAGCGAAGGGTCATTCCCGTCTCATTATTGTTATCGAAAACGACAACTTTTTGACACATCCACCTTCAACCCAACTTTACCTACATACATGTACCTTACTTATATGTACATGTATTTATATGAATGATATTTGTAATTGCCAGCGTCTTTTTTTTTTTTTTTTGAGGTGTAGTCTTCTTGCTGTTACTTAATGTGTTGTATATAGTTTGACATAGTAGTAGTTTTTAATATTCCATTTTACTTTCAATGCAAAAAATTGGCATGCAGTCGACAGCTTTTGTTTAAAGTTGGTCCAGCTTTTAAATGAATCTTTTTTGGAGATCCATTTCCAGTTTCTAGAAAAAAAGAACAAAATTGTTTATCGATGGTGTGTGTTTAAACTTTAAATGCATATTGCTTACTTAATATCCATACACAGAAATTAATTGATAAGAGAACTAAAAATATGTTCTTTTATGCGATACATACCTATCAAATCGTTAATATAACATAATCACAGTATGGGCAAACAATTGAGCGAAAAAAATGCAGGCACAACAAGATGACAATACTTTGACTTGTGTTTCTATGACGTCATGAATCATATCCATCTAAATAAATCTCAACTCTATATTTTTTTTTCTGTTTTCAGATCCATTATTTGATCAATTAAAACCTGAAATGTTTGGTCGTCAGTTAAACACATCTCTCTGAAAAATAAACTTACGCCTTTTATGCTTTAAAATGTTGAAATGTTCTTTTATTTTTCGTGAAAAAAGGATACTTTCATAAAACAATGTCCATTTTAAAAATACATTATCGACAGTAACGAATCATACCGGTAAATTAAAAGTTGTTGTTTATAATGTTGCACCTCTTCTAAAATCTTGATTTCTTTTTAGATATCAGATATTAAAAAAAACTACCTTGTAACTAGCAAAATATATTACCACCTAATGTATATAAAACAAGAAGCCCGCAGGCCTTTACAGCCACCTGAGTATCAAACATTCACCAAAAAGGGAGTCGCACATTTGCATTTTAAGCTTCAGTTTGGAGTCTAAACCCTAATCCGACATTCGTTCGACTGTGTCTCCCGTTTTTATTATATGATGTTTGCAAAAAGAATTCATTATATAAGGGAAATAAACCTCACTCAATATGGACCACATATTGTAAACGTATGGTTGAAAGAAACCTGCAGGTGTCTTTAACGGTTACTTTTCAATGAGTAAATAAAAGTTTTACCCGAGAATGGTGAGAAGTTTAATAACAATTGTGATTGAAATTGCACTTTTTAACTCTCTTCAGCTATCAGTTTCGTGTATCTGCTCTAACAAAAACAATGATAAGCATTGTAGAAAAAAAGTGCGGTCCTTTTCTTCAAAACAATTGAAGGTTGAATGGCACCACGATATATGCTTATTTTATTGATGCATACAGGTTCATGCATACTATAAATATCTATCATGTCATTTATTTGAAAGCCCCCCCCCCCTCAAAAAAAAAATGAAATTAAAAAAAGAAATATTGATAATCGCTTTAAGTGTTTTATCGATACATTTTTATATTTATAAGTAAAATTTAATTTATAATCAACAATCCAACAACGATATTTGCACACAGACGTTTTTAAATAAGAAAAATTGAATTTAATCCTACCTTCGATTGTCCTTTCAATACTTTACATATATATTTGCATATAAGCATAGTTGACCGTATATGCTATTTATTTGTGTTATTTGTCTGGAATTATGACGTCATTAATGCAACATTTCATGGGGGTAAGTGATGAGACAAATGAAAATGGTATATTTTACAGTTTTATGGATTTCTATATTTTGATTGTAATATAAATGTAATATGATTTTATCATTTGTGTAATGTAAATGGAACATCTTGCTGTTCTGGGTATTATTGGGACGAAATGCAAAAGAATTGTATGCGTAAGTATTGCAGGAACGTAAATAAAATTGATAAATTATTAAGTCACAGGTATTATAATAGTTTATTTCGTGAAAACATGATTATATTTATATGCATACACTGTACATGCAGCCGGTAGATCGGGTTACACTGGAATAAACTGTAAGGCCAAGTGTTTTTACCCTCAATATGGTTATGACTGTCAGTCAACATGCAGCTGTAAAGAAACAGATCGTGATCATGTAGATGGCTGTAGAACTTTAACAGGGAAAATAGTTGCAAATATCTGTAATGGGTACGTTTTTTTTTTCTTTTGCGTTAGTCGTACATGTAATATCAACCAGAGCAATATACCCCCACCCCACCCCACCCCACCCCACCCCCCAATACCTGTAATTGGTGCATACAATTGTGAATGCACGGTATTTCATTAAGAGATTATTAAACCAATTACACCTTGCATGGATTAAAAATAAAATACGATTTGGTAAGAATCGTTCATGAAAATTTGCTGACAATAAAGTTGATTTCATTTTGTTGTTGAAGAAAAAATGGAACTATGATTTGTTGTGTTGGATATTAGTGGAATAGAGAGGAGAGGAAAATGTTTTCGTAAGTAGACACACTCTGGTAAACCAAAGAATAACATAAACGATGTTAAATGGTATTCTAATACATTTCAAATGATATTCAATGTTTTCTTAATTCATATTTCATGTACTTACAGCTTGTGACAAGGGGTACACTGGACAAAACTGCAAGATCAAATGCACCTTCCCTTCTTATGGTCTGAACTGTCAGTCAATATGTAACTGTACAGAGACAAACTGCGATCCTGTAGACGGTTGCAGAAGACATTCAACAAGTTTTGGTATAATATTAATCCACAAACTAAAGGAATCTTACCTTTGATAAATTTGTAACCGGCGATTTTGTACATATCAATGCTTTCTTTAATTACATACAGTATTGTTAGCCTTTAAACTGTTGATATACGATTATGATCACCGTAGAATTGGGGATTTAAGAAATATATACTTAATTTAACTTAAAATATACGTGTAATTTGGCTCTATTTGACGTAGATAACAATGTATAATTAATGGTCATTATTTCGGAAATCTGTATAAAAAAAGATACATTTTATGAACGGAGTTACCGTATGTCTATTGTAATTCCTTTTTTAGAAGAACTGTTTGAACTGCATACTAGAATCGTCAAAAGCAAGTTGTGTTTAAACTATGAAATACAATTGTTTCTAATACGTTGTTTAGAAGCCCGTAGGCCACATCACCAGGTGTTAACCACACATGCAGATTACAGCAACGTTTACAAAGAAGAGTCAACAGATAGGAAGCAGTCAATGTTAATGATAGGAATCGGTGCATTGGCTTTATTTATAGCTCTTGCTATATTTTATACCTACCGGCTGGAAAACTCTAATAAAAAACCGGTTCCAATATTTACTATATAAATAGCATGAAATAACAACCATTTCTTATAAAGTTTTTTTTTTTTCAAAAAGTTGCATTCTTATATAAGTCATACATATATGCTATATATTGCGTATTTTTCGCTTCTGTCTTTCTGAATTTTATTGCTCATATACGCAGGATTTATTTATATTGTAAATTTCAATAAAGATCAATGATTAACAAATGATTTTTGTTAACTGTTTTATGTATCAGAATTAAGAACTCTAAGAAATGCCAATCTGTTCTGTAAATGTATGCATAAGTAATAACATGAAACAAGGTCTATCAAACGTCGACTTCTTGTTTGCATTGAGTTAGTTTTAAAGAAAAATTTACATATAGTTAACATCTTTAAGTGATACATAAATTTAAAGACCATAAACTTGGTATTTATACAGTTTCATTATTGTGTGATTTTTATTCTATGTTTTTACATAGCCATCTGCTTTCAATGGAATAATTCACTAGTAACAAGTCTGTTTGATATAATTTTTAATATTAGCAACAGCACTTTAAAAGCGCTTAATAAAGCTGTAAACGGAATTTAACAAAGGATGTCTGAAATGTCTACAAAGACGATGAGAAGGTATTTTTTATAAATTCTATAGTTCAATATATAATTTGATAATATGCGTTCAATATCATATGTTAAAATGGATAACTTCAAGGTTATGTTGAAAAAAAAAAAAACATTTTATGAATGTGCACATATATGTCCAAAAATACTCAAACAAGCAAGCACTAATATAATTATAGTTTCAAAACTAGCTTTGTCGCAAGGTTATTATCAAAATGTGTTATTATAACCATGAGACAAATCGTATGTATTCATTTTTAAAACTAGGCTAAGCTTGAAAAAGCTTTTTTTTTATGTACAGTTCCACAATTTCCGTCTGATTATAGAATAATAATATTCGCCAAGTATCAATAAAACTTTATCAAACTCAAGGAAGTTTTGATACTTATGTTTAAAAATTTATAAAAGTTTTTCCCGGTTATAATACAGCAAAATTTAGAAGCTTAGGACATTACATTAAAACCTAAACTTTGCAACCCTATACCAAACGGTGGCTTCAAACATGTGTTCCGATGCAAAAAGTTTAATTAGCAAGCATAGTTCTGATAATGAGAGCATCGCTGGCCAAATTTAATGTGGAAAATACGAGATATTGATTGAAAAAAACCCAACCGTGCATATGTAAGAAAAAAGCACTGTTTTTGATAAGCATACGCAAATCATTACCTGACAAAAATGGTGTTAATCATAGAATCGATTTTTTTATAGTTCAAAATAGAAATATTAGAATTGGGATTAGTTTCAACTTAGTTATTTTTTTGTCCCAGAGAAACGTCTTGCTTTGTTAGTTTTCATTGCTAGTGTCGTTGAATATTCCCGGGTTTTTCTTTTTTTATCTTTAATAAATTCAATTTGCATCTGTCGATGATTACCAAAACGACTTCATGATAGGTTGATTTATAAGATGAACGTTTCAAATGTTTGTTCTATGAAGAGAAATCTATTCATTTTTTTTTTTTTTTTTTTTTTTTTTTTTTTGATGTTGTATTTTTTGATTTTTTTTTAAATATGCCAACACTAAATAACTAAAATAATCAATCATCTTGAATCCTTAACTTTTGGATTTCGTAAGAAACATTACACATTAAATCAAAAAAGTAAAATATAAAATAAAGTAATGTATTTGAAAAGAACCAGGATATTCAAAACTATATGAAACTAACTGAAATGTGTTGCCTTTCAGGAAACTTTTTTATTGAGAGTACCACGATGCACTGAGTATGGACACGAATGGCATATTTTTTATTGTTTCCGCAACAATAATCTACGTTTTTGATATTAGATCGATGAGTTCATGCCCTGTGTAATACTTGTAATAATGTTTTAAACGTTTGCTTAAAACAAATTAGTAGCAACCAATGGTCACTTACATGTATACTAATTGCACAAATGCTTTAGGATAAATGGAACTTCATGTTGCCAAGGACACAGATGGGATGTTCCACAAAATAAATGTATACGTAAGTATAAACATTAATAATGGATAAAAGTAACAATTAATAAAAACGTTTTCGATTATATTGTAGAAAAAAATCTAGATTATTTTATACTGTAGAATATTTTAAAATATTGTTTGACCAAACATGAAAAAAAAGTATCGCTGTTTGTTTTCCCTTTATTTTTATATTTATCAAAAGCATATAAATTTTGAGAATGATAGGAAAAGTTTCTTCCAGCAGAATAGTATGATAAACGTCCTTTCCAATATTAATTGTTACGGTTAAAAAAGACATTTGTTTAAAGCAAACCACGTCATGAATATTCATCATTTTAAAAATGATACGAGTTTTAAAGCAGATCATTTTTTAGATCGTAGACATAATGATATTAAAGACACATTATTGTGTTTGTTGTCTTCATTGATTTGCTTGTTAAGAACTCAATTGATTTGTTTCATTTTCAAAATTAATGTAAAGCTAATTCGGCCTGTGAGAAGGGATACAACGGAACAAACTGTAGTATGAAGTGTCCCTAACCTACCTATGGTCAGAACTGCCAATCTAACTGTAACTGTATTGACAAAGATTGTGATAATAAAAACGGATGCAATCGTACAAAAGATGGTAATTCTATCACACTTGTTGAGAACATTTTTACGTGAAAACTATTCAATAAACCTAAAATTGAATACAAACGCTTTTTTTATTTTAAATGTGCATCAAGTACAACGGAAAAATCTTTATGGATTAAGTTTGAAATATTTTATGGCAAAATAGTTTAACTTTTTAAAACATTGTATTCCAAAAATCTATTTCAAAATGTTATTTATATGAAAAAAATATGAAAAAAAAAGGAAAAGAAACAGAAAAGTCCAAAAACAAATTATTTTATAAATTCATGCTTCCTCTTTTTCAGAAAGTGATAGTCCTTCATCGTTAGGTTTTATCTACACAAGCCTTACATCAGAATATGTCACATCTAAAGTCAGCACTCCAAAAAGTAAATATAACTCTGAAAGAGTCAAATGTGGGTACAAAAATTAATTGGAACTGGTTTCTAGCCAATGCTTTATGAAAGCGGAAAAGTTAGATTTTTAATTTTTTTTTTCATAATTTTTAGTTTCTACCCAATATTTATAGGAAAGTCAAAATATCGATTAACTTATACATCTATTTTTTGATATTATCAACAAATAATTGTCCATGAGAAAAATGATTGAGATCAAACTGTATGCATTCCATCTCAAATTTTTCCCTGTATATACGTAATTCGATTATGAATTCTACAATGGTTGTCTCTAGTGTTAGTATGTACAGTTCTAGAGATCTCAAATGTAATATCAAAAATAGAAATTGTTTTAGAGAAACACCAACTTTTTTTTTAACAGATTATTTTGAAAATATTTATTAAACTCACTTAGGAAAAAAACAGTTTTCGAGATTTCAAAATATGTTTAAAATATAAAAATCGATACATTTTCTTCTCCATAAAAACATAATAGACTGTAAATCTGTCAAAACAAACTCTAAGATGTGTTGTTATCTTCCGAAATAAATATC
>WFKH01002636.1:14532016-14562077 GCA_016163765.1 Magallana hongkongensis | reverse complement strand
TTTTTTTTTCCTTAATGTATGTAAAATTTTAAAAAAATCAAATCAACCCAGTATTTTAGGAATAAAAAACATCAAAATAAAAATACATGCACGACTAATTTATTCAATTTGTATTGTATTTCCTCAAATTTTCACGGAACAAGGAAACACCATTTGAAAGTAAACGAAATACTATGTCAAATATTTTTCAATCCTTAATTGCGAGTTTAAACGGAATACAATGAACATAACAAGTGTTTTATATTAAGTATTTTTGGCATTGCTTATGAATTTTGAAGTCATATATGTATATGCAGCACTGTGTGGGAGGTAATACAATTGTGAAAACTTGCATACAAAAATAAATATTTTATGACTGAAGAATAAACGGAACTGAATGTTGTGAGAAATACAAATGAAGTAAGGAAGAAACAAAATGTATTCATACGTATACTTCATGAAACAGTGTTAAAAAAATACCGCATTATGAACTAATTTCACAGTTTTATTTGCATGTACCTACATTCCCCATCCAATTTATTACTTTGTTCATTTGTCTTAATTCAGTTTGGGCTACGCTGGAGAAAACTGTAAGGTTATGAGTCCTTTCCCTACTTACGGTCGACAATATCACTCAGTGTGTACCTGTACAGTTACATACTGTGATCCTGTTGACGGGTGAAGAAGACATTCAACACAATTTGGTATAATTTGTAACCAAGTTGTATGGGTTTACATTGCATATAAAAATCAAGATTCAATATGTCTGGTGTATATCATTCACATAAAACGATAATACAATAATGTTAAAAGTGTTTAAACTGATATCAGTGAATTATAACAGTCAATCAATTTGTGATATAAAAACATTTCTCATATAAATACTTTCGTAATTTTGGAATATAAAATTGGTTCTTTTTAATTCTAATTTTATTAGATATATAATGGCCATTATTTCGCCAGTCTGAACAAAATATAATTTTTTTTAATAAACTTTGGCACAATGTATTTCTTTCCCATTCGAAAGGACTGCTACACTTAAATCAGTGTGAATTTGAACTCAAACAACTAAAAATGTTGTCAACAGTTACTTAAAATATTCAAAAGGCATACTTGCGGGGGAAAAATATTATCTTCCTTTTAACAAATGAATTTCATCCAAGTAATGTTTAAAAGAAATGATATACATTTGTTATCTGTGAAGAGTCGGTTTTGCTTAAATTTTGAAATATAATAGTTTCTCATATTTTTTGTAGAAACCCTCATGCGATATAACTCCTGTTGACAGAGTTTACCAAAAAATCTCAAACAATTAAAAGCAGACAATGTCGAAGATAAGAATCGGTGCTCTTGCAGTAGTTGCTTTGTTAATTGTTCTTGCTATATTCTATACCTACCTATTGAAAAACACCAATTAAGAAAACGAGTCATTTACTATAGCATTAAATAGGTAGATGTGTCTTAAAATGTTATTGCTAAATACATAATATGTATTGTTCTTCACTTCTGTCCTTTGAACTTCTTACTTATTGATAATATATGCAGAATTAATATACGTATATATATCGTATATTTTTGAAGTAGATTTATTGGTGGACTAATGGATAATGTTTACTATTAATAGCATGCCTAAGCAATGGCATTCTGATAGATCTGTGTCCAGAATCAAAAAGTACAGTCTTTGGGTCTGTGTTATTTTTTTATATAAGTTTGTTCAATGAAATATATTTAGATAGTAAATAAATGAACATGTCGAAAATGATCATTATAATGTGAACCATTGTGGTTTGGGTTTTTTTTTTTTTTTAAATTTGTTTTTTCTTTAATTAATGATTTGTTAAAGAAAGCCAAGGAAAACACTTTGCAATAAAAGGTGGGTTTTTTTTTTAATTTCAACAAAATGATTATTATTTGAAAATGAAAGGCCAATTTTAACTAAGAAGTTAAATCATCTATTTAAGACTTGATTAATTAAGAAAAAAATAATAATGTTGTTTACATATTCTAAATCAATATTAATAAATTTAGCTAGTCATCTTTTTGTTTCTTTAAAAATAAATTTGCATATTTTAGAAGATGTGTATTAAATGAACCAATAATGACAAATTACTAAATTCACAGAAATCTATAATGCATGTAATTAACACTAAATATACAATTCACTGCCAAATAAAAGTTTCACGAAATTGTTCCGATGCGAAATTTCCATCCAGCAAGGACGGCGCTGACATCGAGAGCTTTATTAGCAAAACTGTTACGTTACATGCAAAACTACAAGATGATTGGTGAAATATTAGGAAATGGCAAAAAGCAAATAAATGTTTAGGATGCACAGACGCAAATCATTTACACTGAAGGGCATAAACAAATGGGCTTTCTTAATTGAAGGTCCTTTAACTTTATTACCTTGTCATTTTTTCATGCCGCGTTTTCTCCAGTAGTTTATACATTCAATTTGCATCTGATGGGTTTGTATTTTCTCGCATTATAACCGATGTGTCATTCTCTCTCCCTCCCCCCCTCTCTCTCTCTCTCTCTCTCTGTCTCTCTCTCTCTCTCTTGGAATGCTCTGTTACATGTCAGTCACAATCTAAAATTCAAATGTCATTCTCTTTCTCGCATTGTCACCGGTGCGGAATCAGTTTGTCCAGGTTTTTCAAGTTGTATCACTACACCGCTGTAAAATGTAAACAAACATCGTATGTTGTAAGAAAATTAAAAAGGATGGAATGAAATAATCGATAAATTACTCGTTTGCTTAATTGAGACAGTTTGTCATATTTTCATTGAAAAAAGTTGGCGTATGCTGTCTTCTTTACCTGCACTTGCACTTTATGTAGCATGCAGGGGGATAAACCGAATGTCAATTTTTGAACGTTAAAAAAGAAGGTTGTCAGACATCGTTTTCTTTGTAAAATAATGCACGTAAAATAATCATTAATTACATAATCATGTGAGACATTGAAATTTCAATCAGGGGCCAAAATTCACGGTCTAGGACTCGAAAGAGCCTCGTCATAGATCGTGAATATTGTCCTCTCGGTGGAATTTCACTATTCCTGACGCTTAATGATGAATGATTCTATTTATGTTTGTTTTCCTTTGGACTGAAATGTCACACTTTCATTGGTTTAAACATGACACATGACTGCCTGATATATCTATATGTCCGTTTGGCGAGATTTACATGTAATATTCGGAAATATTGCCGACGCTTAACCTACTTATCTCGAAATTTCATATTATTGAATACAGGAAATACTTTCCGTAAAATCCTAAAATATTAAGAGTAGTAACCCTTTGAAATTACCTTAAAATAGAGTAGTTGCCCTTTGAATTGACGTCACATTGTTGTGTCTTGGCCAGAATAACTTGGCAGCGTCGAAATTAGCTCAAAGCCCTGCTGAAAAAAGGGAGAAAAGGTTTAAAATTGAATAGCAACAAAATTTGTTAGTAAACAAGGGTGCAGCGAAGATTTTCAAAGGGTATTTGGAAGGTGAGAAGGATGATTTTGAAGAGATCGACCGGGTTAAATTGGATGAGATATAAGCCACTTATATACATGAATATTTGAAGATCGTCGCTTCTTGTAAAATATATGTCTCACTTATTAGTCCTCGGACGAGAGGTTAGGCAGTTGTAGATGGGTTTACGTAGATCATCGCTGTTTGTGAATAAATGTGTCACTTGATAATCCTCGGAAAAACAAAACACTTCTTAGGTTTGTTACTGACTGACTACAGATTGGGTTGATCAATCTCATAAGCGACTCTGCATTGTCTCGCGTTTATTATATTAATCAAACTGATATATTTCCGTAGTTAGTTAGTAACAAACCTTGTAAGTAATGATATCCGATAGTTTTAAGAACTATGTTACATTTGACTGTTTTCAGTACATGTTTCATTATTGATATAAAAACAATTGCTTATTTTCATTAAAATACATGGTTCAATGACTAATGTTTGCAGTGAGTTTTTTTTTTCACTTCGAATAATCTTAGGTTTTTTCATACGGAAAAACCATGTATTTCAAAATTTTCTATCAAGATATTGAGGGAAATAAACATTACGATTATTAAAAAATACTAAAACAAGTAATCATTAAAATACTCATTGTTTCAATGCAAGTTTATTATCAAAATGTGTAATATAATCACATGACAAAACGTATTTATCCATTTAACTAGCTTGAAAAAGCTTTTTTTATGATTTACAGCTCCACAACTTCAATTTTATGGTAGAATGATAATATGAGCTCAGTCAATAAAACGTTATCAAACTCAAGGACGTTTAAACTAATTTTTAAAATGTATACAAGTATTGCTTGAACTTAAAAGTGTACGACATGGCATTAAAAGCTAAACTATGCAATCCTATGCCAACCGGTGGCTTAACAAATGTGTTCCTATGCAAAATGTATATTCAGCAAGTATAGTTCTGTCATCGAGACCTTTCCTGGCAACAATTTTGTGTCCAAAATACAAGATATTGAAAAAAGGGCATTGTGAAAAAAGCACTGTTTCGATGGACATACGATAACCATTACGTGACAAACAGAGATGCTGTCAATCAATATAAAGTTCATTTTATAGTACAAATTAGAGGGATTAAAATTTGGATTTATTTTCATTCAGTTATTTTTTTTAATTGTCCTGAACAAAGTGCTTGCTTTCTAAGTTTTTATCGTTACATGTAGAATCGCTATTTCCGTTAATTAATCATTGATTAATTCAATATGTATCTGCCGATGATTACGGAAACGATTTCATAAAAGGTTGATTATAAAAGAACGTTTCAAACGTTTATTCTTTGAAGACCAATCTTTTCAAGTTTTGTTTTTGCTGTTTCATCTAATGGGTGCTTTTTTTAATATGCCAAAAAATAAATGACTTTATTTAAAATAATTAAACACATATTTTCTGTTGATCTCATGCGAAACATTAAACATTTAATCTGAAAAGTAATATCAATCTCGTTATAGTAATATCTTGTTAAGGAACAAGGATATTCAAAACTAAATAAAACTATTTAAATTGTGCTGGCTTTCAGGAAACAATTTTATTGAAAGTATTACAATGCATTGGATATGGACATGAAGGGGATATTGTTTGTTTCTGCCACAATGGTCTACGCATTTACTAATGATTGGATGAATTTATGCCCTGGGTAGGTACTTGTAATAATGTTTATAAACTTTTTTTTTTTTTTTTTTTTAAAGATCAATAGCAACCAATGGTCACTTAAAATACATTTAAAAATGCTTTAAAATTAACGGAACTTCATGTTGTCCAGGACATAGATGGGATCTTTCACAGAAAAAATGTATACGTAAGTATAAAAGATAAAAATGGAGAAAGGTATCAATCATTTTTAAAGTCTTTAGTTTAGTTTAATGATATTTTCCAATTGACTGTGTTCAACCAAACATAACAAAACGTTTTGTTGTTTGTTTGTCTCTTTATTTCTATATGAATCAAATATTAAAAGCATTTGTATTTTGAGAATGATATGTCAAGTTTCTTCCAGAAGAAAAGTAAGGTAAAATTTTTTATAATAAAAATTGTTACGGTAAAAACAAAAGACATTTTTGAAGCAAACCGCGTCATTTATATTCATGTTTTTAAAAACCTTTGATATGATTTGTACAGCACATCAATTTTTTAGAACGCAGATATTATGATATTAAAGAAACATGATTGTGTTTGTTGTCTTCATTATTTTGCTTGCTAAAAACTCAATTGATTTTTTTCATGTTTGGAAATAATATAAAGCTTATTCGGCCTGTGAGAAGGGATACAACGGAACAAACTGTAGTATGAAGTGTCCCTACCCTACCTATGGTCAGAACTGTCAATCCAACTGCAACTGTATTCTTAAAGATTGTGATCATAGAAACGGATGCAATCGTACAAAAAGAGGTAATTCTATCATATGGAAAGCCGTAGGGTACCCCCACATAATTATTATATTTTACTACATAATTGACCAAAATAATAATTTTACCCAACTTCACTTAAATTGCACTATTATTATCTTTTCAAAATAATTATAATCTTAACTTTGTAAAAATTAAAAAAAAATACCAACATAATTATTTTTTATCATGAAATCATTATTGTGTTCTGATTCAAAATAATAAAAAAATGTCACCCAACAATAATTGTCATCGACATCCACATTATAGTTATTGTGCGAATACAAGTCAACATTATTATAATCGTAGCCAGCGAAACATTATAATTATTGTTGGCAGGAACAATAGCTCTGCTTCAACCTTTACAATTATAATTTTGCAGACAGCTAGCGAATCTGCAAGATAATTATTTGGACGCTTGAAAATAAAACGCTTTAACAACGAAGATCGTACAATTATAATCTTGCAGACAGATCTGCAGCATTATTATTTGGACGCTTGAAATAAAAACGTTTTCAGAACGAAGATCACTAGACTGACAAGATAATTATTTGGACGCTTGACAAAACACACGTTCTTGATACGAAGATCATTGACAGTGCAGATACTGAGATAGCGACCCGGATGTGCAAGGTGAGAAGACACGAAGATCATTGACAGTGCAGAAAGTGAGCCGGATAAGCAAGGTAAGAAGACGTACAGTAGATCTAGACCATATACTACAAATTAATAGAGAACTTGTATATGCGGCAGGGTCTGGTATCTTTGCATCAACAACAATATTGCTTTTGAATTATTCTGTTATGTCAGGTCCACAGAATGCGGTCACCTTTTTGCTTTCCTATAAGTGTTACACCCTCTCTCTCTCTCTCTCTCTCTCTCTCTCTCTCTCTCGCCTTTTGATTTCGGCTGAGAATGGAGATTATAGATGGTCTGACTGTATTCAAATTTGGTAGTAATATAAAGCCCCGGTCTTGGATGGTGATTAAATAACGATACGATAAGTGTTCAATGGGACACCCTGCAACTGTGCAATCCACAGACCTCTGAATTTCTATCAATAAGCCGTTAAATGTGTAGGAAGAGAGAGATATTACCTCTATCCATATATAAATACAAAAGATTATTTATATATAGAAACGCGGGTAGGTTAAGGCAACTCAGAGTTTAATGATCGCCGATATTATGGTCATTTTAAAAATTGTTTATTTTTATGAAAACAGTGCTGAATATTAATATCAAGTGAATGTATTCAACAAGATATTATATTTTTACTTCGGAATCAAGTCGATCTTTAAAGCTGCCGTGCCATGGTATCACGTGACAGTTAAAAATAGATCATTTTTGTACCTTAACAAAAAATCAAAAAGTGTAACACTACCCCGAAGTTTATTTGTATGTATGATACAATAATTAGACCGGCAATAAGTTCATGTTTATTAATATTGCTGCTAGAATCCTATAGTTAATCGCATAAAATAAATATTGTCATTATTTACCGGAAACCTCCTCAACTTTTTCAATTTCATTGAAAATACCCTACGTATTTTTCATTTACAACAACAAACCAAAGGATTCTAGCAGCATTTTTCAAGTATTTAAGGTCATGTGCTTTTGATATTTGCCAAATTCATCTTTCATAATATTCGGGGTAGTGTTACACTTTTGTCTTTTTTGTACACACTGACAGAGGAAAGGCCGGTCAAGCCACATAAATGTCTATCTTCTTACCTTATAACACTCGCTGATAAAACAAAATATCCATGCCTGTATTATCCTGGTTATATCCTAACTGACACTCATCTAAATCTTGGGTATCTGTATTAAACAAGTCTTATTTCGGCATTGTTTACACTGCATTCCGATGATTTGTCTCCCGACATCGACAGCTTATTTTAGACCATCATACATATGTATACACGTTCTCCCCTTGAACAATGACGTAGGCTCATATGTTTTCCCCTAAGGGCAATTTTTAGTTAGTGTGTTATCCTATTTAAACATTCAGAATTAATGGTGCCGAGAATGACAAACGTGTTATCTCATAATACATGTATATATTTCTATGTAACAACTGTTAAGCATAAACAAAATCGAGAAGGATAGGTCATTAGGCAAACAATAACGGCTACCAGGCTTTTGCTGACATGCGCAACGAGGTCGATTTCGCTCTTACTTGATCAATATACTTAAAATGACATTACTTTTATGTCAGGAAAATAAACAATTAACATTCTATATCTTTGCAACTAGATGGAATTAACCACTGTAATTTACAGAATATAGATAACTTTTATAAGTAATCAAACACGTACGTTTTCATTGTCATTAAAAATTGACGCAAATTATAGCGTGTAAGGCTATAGGCTTAAAACTGAAATTGATATTGCTTAGCCCGCATTTCCTCTAATTTTTAACATTTTGAAGATAATTTGATTATTTTTTTTATGCTTTCAATATTGAAATATTTCTTATTTTTACATATTATAATAACTTTATATAAAGATATAAATTGACAGGAAAGCAAATATATTGACCATTTAATAAAGAAAATCCGATTTTAGTGTTTTTTCATACATATTTATTTATAGAATGAGCGCTTAATAAGCAAATAAAAATGAAATTTGATAGGCAACTCATCTTTCAAAAATATATTCTGAAACCCAATTATTTTATTATTAGTTCAAATTAGTTGAAAAAATCCAACATTAATGTTATTGTTTTAAAAATGCTAAATAGGCTCATGCATCTACAGCAATTCTGAATTGCAAAAACATGTATTTTCCTACGACAATTTTCCGCCAAAAATATAGTCCTTGTTAGATTTTAAACTTTGATTACTATTCCTATGTCAAGTTGTGTGATAGTCAAAAAGAGAGAAGACATATGATATTCTAATTTCCTTTCATCTTTACTTCTGACAAGTCGAAACCAGAAAAGTCCTTTCTTGAGATAGGTGTAAGATCAACAAACAACACCTTTCATATGATAGAAAAAGGGGTAATCACTTTAATAAGCGATCAGTATACTCAAACAAATATTACAAATACGTTTTTATACTTACAAGAAATTGTTATCTGTCACCAGCAAACACAAAAAGAGCACAAAATACGATATTCCCTCAAAATATTTAGCTCCAAACAAGTCTACCTTGTTTTCCGGTTTGTATGCAATTGATTGGTCGATTACCAGTAAATACCTTGCCAGTAAACTTTGATAGCATCATGGTAACTGAAGTAGACAGGAACTTTCACTACTTTCACTACTTTAACGGAGATTCCTTCAGTAACATAAATGTGATCTAGGATAGACCCACCTTCGGTTGTGGAAAACTCAACTTTTTGTTCAAATCCTTTTGACTGAAGAGAATTCTTAATTGGTCCGTTCGATCTGGCATCTTCGTTGAAATCTCCAAGTACAACACACTTAAATCCACGTCCTTGGAAAACATTTATAACATTTTGAAGTGTATCTAGAAAATTACCAACATTAATTGTGCCTGGTCGGTAGATTACTATGACAATGATGTTCTCTCTGCATAACTCTAACGCCATACCCTCAATATTCTTTAGGGGAAGCTCATGTACTCTAATACGTGAACTTTCCTCTTTCTTTTGGAACACACATATTCCTCCGCCTCTGGCTTGGCTTGATTTACGGAAGGTATCAGATGAATTGTCATAGCACATTCCTCTTGAAATGCTGTGAAAGTTAAAGCCTGGAATTTCGAATTCAGACAAGTCTTCTTGGTCTCTGAGCCAAGTTTCCGTTAAACATATCAAATCTGCTTTCCTGAGTCTGTTATCTGATTTGATGTCCTGTAGATGTGCCCTAAGAGTCTGTACATTGAGTAGAAGAATCATTTTGCATTTTTCAGTCTGAAATTGTCCAATTTCATCTCCTTCTCCGCTGGGAACGAATCTCTGCATGATGCTCAATGATGTTTTAACTTCTGGATCAGCGTAAATTTTCTTCTTAAGTTTATCTTCATCTGCTGTCTCTATGAAAAGCCCATTCTTTGAAGTCACTCTACTAATGGCTACATATGCCTGACCAGCAGCAAAAGTACGATCCGAATTGACCACTACTTTGTCTGTTGTCATTCCTTGCACTTTGTGTGCTGTGCATGCCCAAGACAGTTTAAGGGGAAATTGGTGTCGAACTACATTTTTGGTATTCTTTTCCTTGACATCTTCCTTAATTCTTAGAATCACGATCTGGTTTCCACGTGAAGTCATTTTTCCATTCAGTTTACCGATTTCTTTTCTATCAAATATCACTCCAACTCCTTGAATTTTTTTTTTTCTGATGATCATGTCTTCCAAACTCAAAGTGCGATATATAACCCATTGCACCATTTACAAGTCCATCTTCAACATTCACATTTCTTGTAAGCATAACCCTTGCATCCACAGCTAAAAGTATTGAAGATGGTAGTCCATCTGTTTTGGTTGTGCTTAGTGGTTTCTGACGTAATTATAACTTTCCTGTTGTTTTGTCTTTCTGGTAATCCTCTGCATCAACCGCTATCAAATCAGCACAGCATGATTGCAATTTTTCGAGATTGAAAATGTTTACCTCGTCATTTGTAGAATATACGTGCAAACCGTCATCTAGGCCTTCTCTGATGCTATCTCTCAGCATTGTTAGAGCTTCATTCGATATTGGCTCATCTATTGTTCTATCACGCAGCGAATTCAAAAAGGCAGCAAATTCAAAATCCTCCCTCTGACGCATTATTTCGTCTAGTTCAGTGATTTTAAAGAATTCCAACCAATAGTCAACTGGGTATGTGTCATTCACCTTATACAATCTTTCGTCTTTTCGTTGCTTTACAGGTGGAAGTTGGTAGAAATCACCTACAGCAATGACCGAAATACCACCAAATGGTTGCTTACATTTTTTGATTTGGACAAGTCGTTCATTTATGTAATACATCAGACGTTTAAAGACCATGGACACTTCATCTATGATCAAGATTTGCACGTTCTCCAATTTGGACCTGATTGCATTTAAAGTTTGTTCTTTCAAGGGTTCATATGGAATGGGTAGTGCTTTTGTCAACGAGAATACATGGTGAATTGTGCTTCGTCCGATGTTAAAGGCTGCCGTTCCCGTGAAAGCAGTAAGAAGAACTGATAAGGCGTTGGGCATGGGCAATATCTTTCCAAGAAGTCTTGAGGCTTCAAAATGAATCGCTTTGATCAAGTGACTTTTTCCTGTCCCTTCTCCGCCAGTTATAAAAATATGGAATGGTTCTGGGTTTTTTTGGGATATTTTCTTTAGACACCATTCGCGCACCGAATCAAATACTTCTTTCTGTTTATCATTTAAGCTTTGCAGTAATGGAAGCATCTCTTGTCTTGAATTCGAAGGTTCCCTGATGTGATATATAAAATCTGATGAATCTTCTCTTTCAATTTCTTCAGTTACTTTCTTTATTCCATTGTCTTCCATGTCCAATTTTGATTTCTGAATTAAACATTCTTCACGCTTCATTTCAGTATCGGGACAAAGTCTTGCCAATGCATCTTCAGGTTCGCCAATCATTTCAAACATTTCTTCAGCAGTTTCAATTGCTTCCTCGTTTTTCGAAAACTTAATTCGATGCTCATTGACCAAATCCTTCACAGCTTGCAAATCTCTACCTACTTTGACATATCCACTGCTATAGAATGACTCATAGAGATCAAAACCTGGTGGTTTCAATTGGCTTTGACTAATATAAGGCAAAAATAGCTGAAGTATTGATTGAAAATATTTTTCTGGTGCACTTTCAGCATTGAATCTTGGATATCTTATGACAGCTGGCTTACCCCTTGTTCTTTTCTGGATATACCCTTTTCCATTTCGCAGTTCGTATACTACTTCGTTTTCCACTTTTGGTACTTGAGATTTAGCAAGTATCCTATACTCGGAGCAGAACTCTGCAAGGGACATCTGATTGAAATAGTCAAT
The DNA here is from genome assembly GCA_016163765.1 of Magallana hongkongensis. Lineage (NCBI taxonomy): Eukaryota > Metazoa > Mollusca > Bivalvia > Ostreida > Ostreidae > Magallana > Magallana hongkongensis. The sequence continues at coordinate 14,550,224 of WFKH01002636.1, read as the reverse complement.
CTGTGGACGATTTTCATACCTTTCTACAATATTCGTCATCCAAATGTCTTCCTCATCTTCATCGCCTTCACACTCGTCAGACTGTGATCTCTGTTTTCTTTTCAACTGTGAAAGAGGTTTGCTTAAGCGTGTAGGATTTTCCCCAACAGGAATAAACACTACTTTCCTTGAACACTCTTTCATTTTTAAATTGCATACTCTGTACACAGCCTCTTGTGCACTAACCTCTCTGTGGTTCAAATAAGCTCAACCTATTTTTTTAATAGTTTGCTTTGCACTAAGATTTCCTTCAGCTGCCTCAATTTTTGTTTGTTTAAACAACATGCCCATTTCTCGTTCTGTTTTTGATATGTATGAAATAATGTACACAATGCAACTAAATGGATCAAGAACATACTGAATGTCCATATTGGCATCCCAGCATTTGAGGAGACATTCGTTGTATTGATTTGTCCACATTTCTTCTGGGTCTCTCTTTAAAATAGTTGTTGTTCTTGATGCTAGTGCTCTATGTGCGGTCTCATAATCTTCTTGCGACAAAGATAAGTCGGTGAATATCTCCTCAGTTGTTCGAGTTTCGCTATGATCATCAAGAACTTTATTCAACACCTTAAGTAAAGTTTCCTTAGCTTGTGATGTATTCATTTGCATATTGGTGTGGTGACTCTCTGCATCTTCTTCTGATCGTTCAGATATAAATGTTCTTTCTGATGGCGGTCTTGGAAAGTTGAACCTGCATACTGTTCCCTTTTTTCGACACGATTTAGAGTGACTTTTGCTATGCTGTTGAACACTTAACACAGTTTGTCTTAGTTCTTGCTCATCGTCTTCGGATGGTAAAGAACAAGTCACATGCTTGTCAATGAACTCACATACACGTTCTTCACTATCTTCCCCTAATTTTGGTGCGTCTTCTACCCAATATAGGCAATGCATATGTGGGGAACCCCTTTGTTGGAATTCAACTCTTACAAAGTAGTCTATAACATTACCTATGGGATTGGCTGGTCCCAGAATGACTTCTCTTTGGAATACATGAAATCTGTGTTCAAAAATTCTGGCAACAGTGACTGGATTACTTCTAAGAATTTCACTTTTTTCAGACCAGTCTAAATCAGATGGATTTCTACTATCATCCTCATGATGCAAAATGAAACCCACTATCTCATTCCATCTGAATTCAGCAGCCGAAAAAGAACAAAACCATGTAGGGATTCCTAACTGTCGCAGCATTGCAAAAAGATCTTTCTGTGTTGCTGACCAATACGCAGGTGTTCCTCTTATTGGTTGCATGAATCGCAATGCTTCGTCATTTCTGAGAAGTTTTGATAGCGCGTTTGGGTCTTGTAGCATGTCTGATGTCACCAACTTTCCATCGCTACCTTTGGACAAAGACTTCCGTATTGATATCTGTGTTTTCTCTATTACCTGTTTTAATTCTGACATAAATTGCGCAAAAATATGTAATTCGTGTCCTTTGCGAATCTATTGTCTGTATTCATAAGTCTGTTGTTGAAATATCTAGAAAGCGTTATCCTTTCATCCCTTTCTTCATTCCATGAGAATCTTCCGGATGGGAATAGATGTGGGAATGACTTTGCTTCATTTCCTTTTTCTTGTAACATCCTAACAGGGTTTTGTCCTTCACCTGGTGCAATATTATAGACATCATCAAAGTAATGGTCAAGAACTTCTTGAGCGATGTCCACAGGTTGTAAACATGTGTCAGTTGCGACCTCTTGGTTGTATTTGTTTTCCATTTCTATCATTTCCTGATTATCTCCACTAGCTTCGACAGTATCCCTCAACAAACAATGATCGTCATTATCAGTCCAATTACTGCTAATAGAAATGTCTTGGTACCATTTATTGTTTTGCTTCAAAAATTCAAGATCAGCCTTAATGTGTCGTGGACTTACGAATTGGTATTCGAAGTAGCCTTTGTTTGTTAGTCTGCGTTTGAGTTTCACCCTCAATAAAAGATTATCATCAACGTTCAGTGGCAAACTGGTTGTTTTCTTTATATTTGACGGAACACAAACTACGGGTCCGTGCACATTTCTCTGACCACCTTGTGGAAGAGCCATGACTTTCATGAAAGGAATATGTAACGCAATGAGGTGTTGTTCTAAGGAATTCAAATCACTGAGCTCTGGTGGAATTTCCTCAAGTGACATTTTATTGACTGCAGCCTCTTGTGGGATTTTTCCACTTAGGATTTTTCTGTGACATGTAAAACACACCCACAAAGAAGATCTTGGACAATAGTCTGTGCACGACTCGCAACACTGGTGAACATATTTGTCATCTATACACTGATCTGCTACATTTGTTGCCTGCTGGTTTATTGTATACATTTCATGTGTACATCCACGAACTTGGTTTTCAAACAGGAAACGATGACAACAACAACATGTGTACTCTGGTCCTTGTTTGACAATGTTTTTAAACAAAGTCACTACTTCGTCTTCACCTTTCAGCTTTTCCACCCGTTCTTGTCTTTTCTTTAAAACGTGTTCTTTTCTTAGTCGTTTAACCTCTGAACTCGAATGATAACTTTCTATGCTGGCAACTTTAACTTTTTCTCTGTAATCTTCATCAGTAGCCTTTTCACAAAATATCTTAAGATTTTGCGTAAGATTTTAACTTAAGAATCTCTTACGAGAAATCTTAAGTGCTTTTCACGAACGCATTCGTAACAGATTTCACTTAAGATTTCACTTACGAGTTATCCCTTCCCTAGCAACGATCTCAATTCGCATGATATTTCTTATAAAAAAGGGCAAACATATAAGTAAACCCAAATTTTCATAAACAGGACGCAAAACTGAAATTATACACCACGTACATCGAGTGAAATCCATGTGATGTAGTAGAAATCAAAACATGACGTCACAATCACAATGTGTGTTTAGTGTGACGTAGAAAAATCTTAAGAGAAAAATTTCCCGTTAAAAATTTTGGAGAAATTATTTGTGTATTTTTTGACAATTACTGCTATATAATGCGAAATAATGGTATAGTGTGGCTCAAAACGTTAAATTTAACTGTTTATCTTGTATATTGTACATCATTTGATGATTTTTTACAGTTTTAAAATACTTACGAGAGGGTATGTGCTATCGTAAAGTTACGACGAATTTTATAGGTAAAAATCTGATAAGATTGTTCGTGAAAATGAACAAAAACTCAAGTTTTCACTTACGATAAAAATTAATCTTAAGATTTGTTGTGAAAAGGGCTACTGATTTGTACTTTTCTGTACTTCTTCTTTTAACCTTTTCCTTGTGCACTTCATCTAATTTGTATTTCTTTCTACTCGTACTTTTCACGTTCTCTCTATGTGACTCATTTGCCTTGTACTTTTCAACACTTTTCCGCTTCATGGTCACTCTATGTTCAGAATCAAATGCATATTTCTGCACACCTTTTTGTATTAATTTTGCTCTGTAATTTTCGTCTTTCAGATACCTTCCTTTGCTGGTTTCTTTAATCTTTGACCTAAATGCCTCATCATTCATGTACCGCATTTTTTTCTTGGCAAGTAAGTCTTCACTTTGCATTTTAAAGATATTGTTGCGTTTCGATCTCATTCTTTGTCGATTGCTTAATCTTTTGTAATATTCAATCATGCCCTCACCACTTGGTGCAACAGGTTGGTGTTGTGAAATGGTTGACCTACTCGACACCATTGTGACAACATCATAATGATTCTGATCTTTATGATTCAAATAAATTGATCCTGATTGATCAATATCTAAATCTGGATCTACCATTCGCCCCGAAAAAGAACCCATCGATTGTCTGAATATGTATAGATATCTGTCTTCAGTAAATGCGAAAGTCCTAAAATTTCTATTTCAGTTGCCCATGTTCCATTTTCAATCATACGAGTGTTTGAAATATGGTTTTCAACAGAGTCTTCTCCGTGTCTTAAAAAGGGATTAAAACGCAACTTATTCTGAAGTAAATGCTGACAAACCGCTGAGCGAATCACCTCATGAAAATCTTGTGCTTCCGTCAAACTATATGAAATTGCCTTAAACAAACAATTTCCATCCTGATCTATGTCTTTCATCCTAACTGTTTTTTCCATGTTTAATATCTCAGCCGCCACGTCCTTTGAGTTCTCAAGAAATGAACTAAAAACTCCAAGTGACTCACTCAATAACCGTTTTTTAACACCTGATAAAGGCACAAAATTAAACCCCTCATTTTCACTGAAAACAAACTCGATGTCATCATGTCTTAATGAATGATTGTTTAGTGGGACATTGCAATTTTCTTCTTCAAATTTGCATTTTCCTTAACACTTACAGACTCTTTGTTTTGTTGGATTTGAACATAAAGTTTCCTACACTGAAATTGTTTTATTAAACAGTGCACTCCAGTTATTTCACATTGTACAGTTTGGGAATACCCCATCGACCTCGTCAAAGTCAAAATATGATTGAATATATCAAGAATTGTCTTGTAAAGCACCCTTGTACTCTTTCCACTTTCACTCAGATACCCAGCCACAGATCTAGAATGGGAATCAAACGTAAAATATCCATTTTCCCTTTTCCCTATCAAAAACGTATTTCCACCAAAGCAAACAAAGCATCCATCAGTGTCCGCCAGAGCAATCTGAAGAGCCTCTAGAAGTGGATATACATTAAAGTCATCATATTCAGGTTCAACACTAGATAGATTGATTAGACTAGGTAATGATTCATTTGCTTTGAACTCAAATGTCTGACTGAAACACTCAAAAAACTGAGGCAATTCATCCACTAGAAGATATCTACTAACAATTGTTGAACTGTGCTGCAAGTAAGTATATAACTCATTTCCTGTAAACAAAACAGTGTTCATGTCTTTTCTATCCCACCAACTACTATCCTTAATCCTTTGAAATGCTAGTGCGGCAAGACAGTTTGCTACACATTGTGTTCCTGCATTATCACCAAAAATGATGTCAGCTTGATGATAAGACCCTTGAACAGAAAAACATAACTCATCTGTTGTTGGAGTGCTATTGTCTTTGGTTCCATCATCATCGTGATCATTGTCATCATCATCATCATCGTGATCATTCTCATCATCATTACATTCATTTCTCATATATACAGTATCATCATATAATTTCCTTTCAGTATACTTTTTAGTTCTCGTTAAGTTCCTGGGTGCATCAATTTGTATCCTGCTGGACTCACCCCCCCCCCCCAAAGGAGGATGACATACAGTACCGATCAGACCCATCCTAACAGAAAGTAAACCCCAACTAAAACCTGGGTTTACTTTCTGGGTTTACTCCGGGTTTACTAGAGTGGACCCAGAGTAAACCCAGAGTAAACCCAAAGTAAACCCAGAGTGGACACAGAGAGTAAACCCGGTCAGAAGTATACCCCTGAAAGCAGACGCTAACTGTGTATTCGGAATATACAAGGGGCAGGAATTACAGGCAGTAGGATGCATTATCGTGTTTATTTATTGCATCAAAATCACTACATACGTTTATCGCTTACATTTATTTTGGAGACCGTGCCCGATAACAAATAAATTTACATATCAAATTTTATTTCTATCGGGCACGGTCTCCAATTAAAATGTAAGCGATAAACTAAAATAATATTTAATGAATTTTTACACCTTATTGTATTCATCCGCCATTTCTTGATTCAGCAAATTTATACTTATGCAATGAGTTTTTAATAACCAGGGAGGCAAAGTTGGGTTTTTTGCACACAATTTACAGAATATATGGAATAAAAATCTTGTAATACGTTTAATACTTTAAGGAAATTATTTCTTATGCGCATTTAAAAGGCGGTGCAGAACATGAATTTTGGACGATTGCCAATCCAGACGATCGCTAGATGGCTGCCAAGCATTAGCTCGACGGCTTAAAAATGAACAATATCGATTTGAAATTGTTCTTTTGCCTTTGATTTTCCACTAAATTACAAACCAATATGGCATAGGGAGCAATGCGGTTGAAATCTGAAATGGAGAGTTAGTATGAGGAACCTCAGTTTTGTTGTGGAAACTGTCAACAGATGCCAAGTTTCGTAGAAATTGTCTGCTGTCGTTTTTTCAACATGGTAATTCTGAATTTAATAAAGAATGTATTTCAAAATATCCCGATCACAATTAACATTCAGTTAGCAAAGAACTTGACGTTAAATAAACAAGATATCTGTGAGCCAATGCTCACTGGTAATACCCCCGCTCTAATGTGAATATTCAAAATAAGCAAAGTCGACATTTAACAGGAAGTTGGCATCCAATTGGTACAAAAATATATCCCACGATATGGCATGCCTAAAAAAATAGTGTGTTAAAATTTCAAGCATCTGCAATAAATAGTTGCTGAGAAATCTTTGAAGAAATTTTGTTTGAAAATTTAGGCTAAAAATAAACAAAGTCATCATTTAACAGGAAGTTGACGTCCAATTAGTACAAAAATATATCCTACGATATGGCATGCCTAAACAAATAATGTTTTAAAATTTCAAGCATCTGCAATGAATAGTTGCTGAGAAAAATGCGACAGAAATTTTTGTTACGGACAGACAGACAGACACACAAGGGTAAAACAGTATAATCCCTTCTCCTTCGGAGCGGGGGTATAAAAATCTAGGTCTTTTTCAATATGAATGTCCTGCTTATCTGTCAGGGGACAGTTTTTTTTTTAATACAATTAACTGCACCAGCTGGGGATGCTTGTCCTCAAAACTCTGTAACTAGAATTTCCACAGTTCCCATTCAGCAAAAATACTTTAATTCACTCCTGATAAGGCAAATCATTAATTTCTGTGGAAAATTTCTAGTCAGAACGTGTAAAATTTTCTACATACTAGTTTTTTTCCAAAGATTTTGACCTTTTCATTTTTTGCCATGACACATGATACAATATCATGTGATAATCAGATATAGTAATAAATTATATAATACAAAATCATATTATACAATATTGTATCTATGATACAATATTAAATATTAAAATATCATATAATACAACTTCAGTAATATAATAATATATTATATAAACCAATATCAAATTATACAACATCTTAAAAGCTCTTAAAACCTTAACCTCCTCCAGCATCTGAAACCTATGGCTCAGATTCACCATTCAAGCCTGCCAAGTGTATCAGTATCATAAGACGCACCATCCATGCAAGTTTGGTGAAGTTAGGACCAGTAGTAACTTAGAAATTGCTATCAAAAGGCACCTGCACCAAAAACTTTAACCTGCTCCAAAAACCTAAACCTCCTCCAGCAACTGAAATTCATGTCCCAGATTCAGCATCCATGTCTTTAAAGTCCATAAGCAGGTTCAGATGCATCATACATGCAAGTTTGGTGAAGATAGGACAAGTAATAACTTAGATACAGGACCTGCAACATAAACTTTCACTAAGTCCGGACGCCGACGCCAAGGGTATAGCATAAGCTTCCCCAGACATCGTCTCGGTGAGCTAAAAATCATTTCATAAATCTTAGCAACACTTAAAAGCCTTCAAGTACAGCAACTCTCAATTTTACATAAATATTGACGAATACTTTATCTGAAACTGTCCTTTGCTACCTTCAACTTACACTAAAATTCAATGAAAAGACAATTTGTCTTTAAAATTAGAAAGCTTATGCAATACTAGGAAAAAGTATACCACATATTGCCAATTCTATTGAGGTTTAAGAAAAATATGGCAATTTAAGTGAACCCACCATTTCCACTTTCCTCTATTTAATACAGATTCATTGGGTTCTCCTTCAGTAAAAGATATTTAATTAAGTTTTCGAGGTCAATTGTTTTTCAACCTCCTTTATAAGAGGTCTCGATCTATACTACGTAAATCTACATGATACACTGTATTATAATGATAAAAGCATCACATCACTTAGAAATACCCTTACATGTATACCCTCCCCCATCTTTTGTTTTACATAAAATGTATAAGTTCGAAATTTTTACCTAGTATTATGAGACTTGCGCCAATTTCCTTGAGTCATTTCTAACACATGATTGATAACAATCTTTACTGCTGCTTAGAATTTATCTTTTCTGATAAATTGGATGATTTGTATTATTTTTATTCACAAATACACATGCCGTCCTGAATGTGATTTCTTGTTTCCATGAACAAGTAAGCTAACAATCATATAGATTATCTAGTGAATATCTTTAATATTCTGGTTTCTAGTGTACTTTTAACCATGCTAAAACAGTAAGACCTACAAGTGTGATGCCTGCCTTAAATTAAATAAAATTCAAATACACCCAGGTAGCTGAAGAATGAAAATTTCATGAGAAATGTTCAAATTTCAATGTTTTTCTACATTTTTGATTTAACGCAATACAAAAATTATACATGCACCATAATTATCATACGACTGCTTACATCCCGTGCATTGTGTACATTTTGATTCCCCGTACAATCACTATGTGTCGTCTGATTTCAGGATTTCTTTATAAATTGTTCATTCCACTCCATATTTAGCAGACAATAAGAATGAGGTCCGATGTACATTTACACCAGTTTTTATTTAGATTGAGTGAAAGGTTTTGGAGTTAGAATTTTTTCCACAGTACAAATCAAGCTTGGCAACTGAAACCCAAAAGCCAAAAAAATCATAACTCCGCAAAAAATGAACGCGATGGTCTGGTCTTTAGAACACTGTTTCATCAGAACCTGAAATTGAAGTTCACGGCAAAACGAGTTGAGAAAACTGAATGACCGATGACTGAATAGTGGGAAGGGGGAGGGGGGTGTTCCGGTGACTTCTTAATTACATTGTATACATATGCTATCAAACATTGAACGATTTTCTACGGGCGTTTTTTTTTAATTTGGTATGTTGCGTCTGAGGGCTTGAGATGGAAATGTCGAGGTCAAAGGTCAAGGTCAATGGTCAAGGTTATATTAGGAATTAAAATTAAAACAACACTTTTGATATTTTCCATTGTCTGGTACAAGAATATCAATGTATATCACTATTGACAGCTCTGAATTGAAGAGAGAAAAAAAAAAACAAGTCAAAGGTTTAGGTCAAAGGTCAAATGTCAAGGTCAACGGTTACTCTGAATATTCGAACAATCATTCTTTAGAGCAACTAACAAAACACATTGCATTAATCAACCATTATGCAAAGATCATACTGCATTGCCAACATAATTGTATTTTAGTACGTTGTTAATGTATGGTACCCGTTAATGCATTTTATTTTGCACAAGTAAACAGTCAGCTGTCTTATTTACAGATGTCTATGTTTGATGAATACAAAAAATTACAAAATACAGGCGATAGTTCCCCAAGTTACAAAGCTTAATTAATGAAAATGAAATAAAAATCAAAACAAGAGGCCCATGGGGCCACATCGCTCACCTGAGGAAAACTGGCTTTATATGGGCGTACAAAGGATATTGTGCCATATGGCTCTCGGTAGATTAACAAAAAATTAATATCCGAATTTTACACTTATATTTGCATATACAATAAAACTCGGTTATAGCAAAGTCCGAGGGACCAATGGATTTACTTCGTTATATCCGTAATTTGTTGTAATCGTATAACGAATTTGTCATACTAACTATAGCGAATTCACTATAGACATGTTTTCTTTCACAAGACTACAATTTTTGCTAATTGCGCCTTAGAATGAAAATACATTCTTTTGATACCTTTAATAATCGAATGTAAATTGAAAAATTCATGTGAAAATAAATTCATTCTAACTATTATGTTAAATGGTAGAGCAAACTTTTTAAATTATAACGAAATTCTTAATAAAACTGTAAAATTTCGTCATTATTCTCCTCTTTATCACTATATCCATAAATTCTGCAAAATTTTTGCAAACATTTCAAAAATGTAATTGGTCTTCTCCATTATAAACGATTGTCGTTCACCTGGCGTGAATTCATATCGTATGACGTTTCATAACTGTGACTGTTGAATAAACTTAACTGAAAAATGTTGTCACATGATATGATAAAGAGGTATAATTCAAATCAATGTATTTGCAGGCATGTCGCTCTTTTGTAACCACAATAAAGGCCCACCCATTACTTTTATCTTTATTCAAAAACAACAAATGTCTACAAACAATGATGATTTTCCGCTGCAATATTTTTTTAAGAACAACGTAACGATATAATGCTTTAATCCTCATAATAATAACGTGTCAGAACTATGGAAACTGTTTAAAAGACGTTGATTTTATTTACTTTTGTTTGAAAAAATATCAAAAAAATGTGTAGATTTTATGCAATTCATCGTTTAAGAAGGGGCACCAGAAAGTAGTTACAATACAGCACATCATCTTTTTAGCAAGACCTTTCTAATGATCAACCAAAATTTCAGCGCCAATCGTAGAATTATAGGCAAGGTACATAGCTTGGTTTGAGTCATGTTTTTGTTTACATGAGTTTATTACATTCAACTTAAGATTTTTAAACTTGGTTTTTCTATTCAGCTGCATTTAAAATGTAAACTAACTAAAGCATGTCCCTAGCTCTGTGTACAAACATAGAGTTTTGCGCAAAGCTCTGCATCTTGCTTATAATTCGAAGCTTGACTCTCAGATACGGTTAGTAAATAGTAATTGTAAACAATTAAAACAAAAGAAAAATGCACTAAATCAAAGAAAGAACACATTTTTTTTTCATCATATAAACACATATATTTCTAGCAGCGAAAACAATCTCCGATTAGACTGAAAATGCTGAGCATCTTAACAAAACATGTTACATTAATCAACAATTTCGAAGAGATCGTACTGCATTACATGTGAATAGTATGAATGAATAGTATTTTATAATATGTTACATGTAATTAGTGCATCCGATTTTGCCCATTTTGCGCAGGTACATGTAAACAATCAGCTGTCTGATTTACCGAATTCTACATTTGATTCGATACGTAACAATTCTAAAATACATGCTATAGTTCCCCTCGAGTTAAAAAGAAAAGAAACGAAAATCAAAACAAGCTAAAACCACAGTCACAAGTGAAAATGTCAATGCATTAAAATATCTAACCTCAATTTACTTCATTAAAACGGCACAAATATAAATTGGATGTTTCAAATATTCCCTTCGAACGTAAACTGTTGCACAACAAGCAAATTCATATTTGTCAGTATGACTCGTTTATCACGCGTCAAACTTGGTTGCTCCATACAGAACTTTCGTTTTCGATATATTAAATATCGAGCCCGTAGTTAAACTGATTGACCCCCATTCTCTCTGTCTTATTTTTATTTTCGTAAAATACTTAAATTTGAAACAGAATTAGCCTAAAATTTTTGCAATTTATATTTTACTTACCATAAGGATTATCTATGCTAAATTACGTTGAATTTGACTCAGTAGTTTTTGAGAAGAAGATTTTTAAAAATGCACCCCCCTTTTTATACAGTTTCGGGGTTTTCTCCGCTTTGAATAAAGATCGGTCTATCATTTCTGCAATTTATATTCAACATACAATAAGGATGCTTTGTGCCAAATTTGGTTGAAATTGGCCAAGTGGTTTTAGAGAAGAAGTTCAAAATGTGAAAAGTTTACAGACGGACGGACAGACAGACGGACGGACAGACGGACGACGGACAAAAAATGATCAGAAAAGCTCACTTGAGCTTTCAGCTCAGGTGAGCTAACAAGCCAAAGCCACTGTCAAAGGAGAAAATGTTAACGCTTTTGAATATTTAATCTCAATTTACTTCAATGCATCTTGCATGTTTCAAAGATTCCCTTCGCCTGCGAACTGTTCCACAACAACCAAATTCATCTTTGTCAGATTCATTCACTGACCGTTTATCATACGTCTAACATGGCCGAATACAATTGTTAGAAAAGCTCTGTATGTTGCTTATACCTCGAAGCTTGACACTCAAGTACCTCGAAGCTTGACACTCAAATACGGATAGTAAATAGAATATTGTAATCAATTAAAAGCGCAATTTATTTCTAAAAATAAACCACATATATACCTATATATTTCTATCAGCGATAATAACATCTGTTTAAACTGAAAATGCTGAGCATCTTAAACAACACATGTTGCATTAATCAGCCATCACGCAAAGATCATCATGATCATACCGAATAACCAATAGAATGGTTAGTATTTTATAGAACAGTATGTTGTTAATGCATCAGATTTTGCTCAACTTGCACAGGTAAACAATCAGCTGTCTGATTTACTAAAGTCTCTGATTTGATACGTAAAATTCAAAAATAGTTCCCCCAAGTTAAAACGCATTATTAACAATCAAAGGCCGGAACGGCCACAAAGGCGTCGAGCTAAAATTTTCTTTTATATAGAATGACATCAATAATTTTAATTTCTGTACTAAAAGTCGTATATCAAATAATATTAGAATAAAAAAGTAAATGAATTATGTTTTGTGCTCTTTAAAAACAAAAATCAGTATATTTCCTTATAAAATAGGTAGTGATGCGTTTATTTAAGAAATAAAGGGCTTCTCAGTAGATTTGTTCAGGTACCAACCAACTTCATATCCCGGTGAACTTTTTAACACTGCTGTTTATTACTTATATTTACGTTTGAAAAAGACAAATCGTTCAGAACTGTTAAAATTACCGAGATTTTATGTTTACAATAATCCAAGTGACACGCGTTAAGCGCGTGCTATGATCATTGTGACGTCATGAAAAAGTTCATACAGAATTGACGTTTTTGCTATTCTATAGGTTCATATAAGGAAACATATTTGCAAATGTAAATATAATTCAATAACTCATCATAGTTACAAAAATCGAAGAAATTTCAAAGTTCCAAAATAAACTAGAACTGTCCTAATGGGACTTATACCCCCGCAAGGCTAATTTCAAATGGGACAAATAATTGAATTGAATAATTAAAGTTTGCAACACATATAAAAAAAAATTCTAGAATTGTAAAACAAAAATTATAGGTAGTTAACAAAGAAAAATTTAAATCAAAATTGTCAGAACTTCACTGTAAATACATATGTATAACAGTAATGCATTTACAAATTTATGTATCTGATGAATATTTTTGTTTATTTGATTGTTTTAAACATGTTAAAGAAAACCCAACAAAATGACAATAATTCCTTCCTTTGCAGTAAATGGAAATACCGGTAGCCAAGCAATACTCTTCAGTTTATAAAACTTTGAATATATATCTAATAAGAGTCTTGACAGATGCAATTAGTTGTTTTAAATTTTCCTCACTTTCTCCTATGGTACAATGCAACTCCATATCAGAAAATTGATTCCATAGGACTATGATTTTCTTTGATGAGCTTGTTAAATCTAATAAACTCCCAAAACATTACCATAATTACCATACTATGTAAAAATATGTAAAAAAGAACATTTAATGTTACAAACAATTTTAAAATTGCCAAAACACTACAATCATATCAGTAATTTTGAATTTCATTTAAATTAATGCCCTATAGGGTCACTTTATCACTTTACTTGACTAATAAATTTAAACAACTTCTAAAAATAGTTAACTTCTTTATTAATAATGATATTATTTATTTCCTTATAATGATAGAAACTTTTGGTTTACATGAAACAGTTTTAAAATAGCCCAAAAACCACCAACCATTTTACAGATTATCAATGTCCCCCAAACACATGCTCCATCAAAACCATGGCTCAGATAATGGCCCCCTTGGGACAAATGAATTCAGCCACACTTGTCTTTTATGTTCTTATTAGCTCCTAAGAATTTATCATTGACAAACAAAAATTTTGCATTGTCAGTTGATAGAAAACATATAAAAAATATATTTAGTTAAGAAATAAAGACAAAAAACCTCCATCTGGATGTATTTATATAAATATATTTTAGAGTGTTTTAATACTATTAATTAATTAATAAAATCTGTAAGGATTACCCCCCTTACTTTTCAACATCAGTGTACAATACATAGAATAAGGAAAATGAAAACACTCATAAAATCATTAAATCTTATCTGATCAAAAAAAAAAAAATTGCAGGTGCACATCTTCAGATGGTGTTCAACATATGTACAAATTTTCAGACTGTTCCATGCAGTAGTAAAAACTTCTATAGGGGGAACAAAGTTGCGTCTACAGACAGACGGACAGACGGACAGGGTGAAACCAATATACCCCCCTAAACTTCGTTTGCGGGGGTATAATTATTTTCTTTCTGCTTTAAACAGTCTTTGAACAATTTTCAGAGGTTCATAATTTGAATATTAACAGTGTGTCCCTAATTATAATAATAAAACATACTTTTATTTATTTCAATTCCCGTTTGAAACAAGATTACCTATGGTATGGTTGTTTACAAACAAATCCACAACACGTGCTATCTAAAATGCATGACCAAACCAACTGCATTATCGTGTTTATTCATTGCATCAAAATCACTAGATACGTTTATCGCTTACATTTATTTTGGAGACCGTGCCCGATAACAAATAAATTTACATATCAAATTTTATTTCTATTGGGCACGGGCTCCCAATTTACATGTAAGAGATAAACTAAAATAATATTTAGTGAATTTTTACACCTTACTGTATTCATCCGACATTTCTTGATTAAGCAAATTTATACTTACGCAATGAGTTGTCAATAGCCAGGGAGGCAAAGTTGGGGGTTTTTTGTACACAATTTAATTGAATAAATGGAATAAAAATCCTGAATTCGTTTAATACTTTAAAAAAAAATATTTCTTATGCGCATTTGAAAGGCAGTGCAGAACAAAAATTTTGGACGATTGCCAATCCAGACGATCGCTAGAAGGCTGCCGAGCATTAGCTAGACGCCTTAAAAATGAAATGAAAATCAAAACAAGCTAAAACAACCATCAAAAGTAAAAATGTCAACGCACTGAAATATTCAACCTCAATTTACTTAACAAAATCAGCACTGATATAATTTGCATGGTTCAAAGATTCCCACCGCACATAAACTTAATATGCACAACAAACAAATTCATCTCTGTCAGATTGACCCGTTTATCATGCGTCCAATATGGCTGCTTCAAACAAAGAACCTCATTTCTGATATATGAAACACCGAACACAAAGTTATAAATTGATTGACACCCCCCCCCCCCTGTTTTTATTATCATTTTCATACTTAACTCAAATTTGGAAAAGAATCAGTCATTAATTTTTCCAATATATATTTTCCTTTCCATAAGGATTATTTATGCCAAATAACATGTAGGTTGAATTCGACTCAATAGTTCTTTACAAGAAGATTTTTAAAATGTACCCCACTTTTATTACAGTTTCAAGGTTTTATCCAAATTGAATAAAAATTGGCATTTCATTTTTGCAATTAATATTCACCTTTCCATAGGAATGCTATGTGCCAAATTTAGTTGAAAATGGCCAATTTGTTTCAGAGAAGTTCAAAATGTGAACGGACGTCTAAACAGACGGATGATGGAAAACATGTGATCAGAAAAGCTCATGCACATGAGCTTTCAGCACAGGTGAGCTAAAAAGTTCAATTGTTAATACACAACGCACGATGTACAACAACAGACGAAGACCAATTACAATAAATCACCTGAGTGACCTAGGTGACCTAAAAATTTAAAACATTAAAGGTCGCTTAAAAGAATTTGTATACTACAAGTTAACATAAACGGTAACAGTGTGATTCTTGCCCTCGAGTGAACTCACATACCTCACTCTACCCCATTACTTGACAAAACAACCCATCTTGAATTGCACGGTATGCATTAGATACAAAAAATCATCAGCTCAGAACTTTCTTCAAATATGCACATCTATTTTTAACAATCAAAACAACTAACATTAAATACAGAAAGGAACAAAATTCCCAGAAAATCCTACAAAGTTTCACGAAACTCCTTGCATTTGTTGAAGAGTTGTGCTTACAAACTGTTCAGTTTTCAACATAGGGCCAAAATTCTAAGTTCAAACAAGTCAATATTCCAAGATATATAATTAAATGAAAAATTCCTAGTAATATGCACATTTACACACTGTGTCCTAAAGGAAAACAATGTTTCACAAAATATTGTGCAACAGTTTTTGAAGAAATTCAATAACAAACTGTTCATTATTAAACATGTTAAATTCAATATGGCAAATATTTTTAAGTTCAAAAGGGTCTAAATATTCCCAGATAAAACCCAACTTCCTTAAATGAAGAGACAGCTTTAAACAAATAAGGCCTAAAAAACAAAATATTGTGTGTTTTATAGGGTAATCCAACCCAACCTTCAAAAATGCCCCGATCCTACCATTTTCAGATGTCTGTTTTTATCCAATTGTGATTTTCATATTATTTCCATTAAAAACTTGTTTTCAGATGTAACACAAACATTCTTAGGATTTTATATTTGTATTTGTGCCCTCATGCAAAAAATATGAAAAAAAACCCCTACCTACCTAATTTTTTTATCAGTGTTATCCTAAACACACAATTTTTTTTCTTAGGCCTATTAACTACTTCATTTAAATTGTGTCCCATTTCTCCGAAAAGTCATTCAATTTAATAAATGTGTATGTCTTTACAGAATTAAAACATGTAAAAGGATTTTTGCAGCTATAGTTTGTCCCAAGATATTTTTCCCACACACATTCTTAAATTTTTCCTTATCTATAAATACCTCTGGGTTCAAATGATGTTCATTCAATATAACATAAAAAAGTCTTACGATTTCTCCTTTGAAACTCCCCCTCTACCTTGTCAGCTTTCAATACAAGGCTAAAAGTAAAGTCTACGTGAATTTTCTATTGCTAAAGAGATGAACATACCCGGATGATAATGTTGAAAAATTGTGCGAGGTATTCCGAGTGATTTCCAAATAAATAAAAAATGTAAACATTCCCCATTATAATTCTCCGTATAAACAAATCGGTTTTCGTTTCTGTGAATTTTTCCAAGTGAAAAACAATAATGTATCAATCAAGAAAACATGGAAATTTTCTCTTTCATAGATTTCAATAGCACTTCTTTCACAAATATGTGTATTTCTATTAAAAATTGTCTAAATGTGCGGCATAAATATTTTGGGACAGACAATAGAATTATTCATTTATATGTTTCAGCAGAGACATAGATAACAGAGATTGGCAACTCCGCCATTAGCGTTTTTTGTTGTTGAAAAATGGTACTGGACCAACCTTACTTTGAGAACTACATTTTAGTAAACTGAGATAATGATTTTAAACCAAAAGTATATTGTTTTAATGAAAAGTGTGCATAGGTTTTAGACATTTTTGAAACAAAAAAATTGAAAAATAAGATTAATATATAGAAAATATATTGGCCAGCTATAAAACATCGGCGAAATCTCGGACGACGGGTAGCCAACTGCCTCCTAAAACTCCTCTTTTAATATTGTTTATATGACATAAACTCATGAAAATATAATAATTTGAATGTTTTGGTAATAGGTTTTAGCTGTTTATATTTCGATATAATTGTTAATTAGAAAGATATACTGATTTAAACTGGGAACACATTACAATAGGGACCGCGAGATTTCGCGAGATTTCGATCAGTTGCCAATCTCTGTTATTTATGTCTCTGGTTTCAGGTGGAGGACGATAAAAAGAAAACAAATTAAAAAAAAACATATGATATTCTGGGATGATATTAGTGTTAAAGTTAAACATTTCAGGACGATACAGAAAAGGTGCAGACAATCCAAAATTCTTACTCCACAGCACCTACCCCCTCCCCTCCAACAAATCAATAAAATAAATTGGTAATACTTAGGAATAATATTTGAAAATTCATGAAAACATAACAATTATCAAAATTAATAATTTTCTATTCAAAATTGCTGTTCCAGGGGAACACAGAATATCACACAACAATGTTTACAAAGCACCAACCCCCTTCCGTGCACCGTCAACAATGGTCAAGCCAAAGCGCGGGCGTGATTTACTAACACTAACGTTATTATATACAGATATATGTCTGTTGTGCATATATTATCTTAACAAACATTAACATACACAGCAAATGATAAAACAACTCAGTACTCAACCATTTCAATTTTGTTTGTTATTAAAATATTTTTTAATGTATATTCATCAGATTGACTGATCCGCTGAAGTCGTCGTACATTACAAAATGGCGCATGCAAACGTATGGAACGCCTCAACTGCTTATGTGAATAAACTTCATTATATGATTATACTTTAACATTACATGATGGTACTTTAACATTACATGATGGTACTTCAACAT
>WFKH01002636.1:14496959-14510170 GCA_016163765.1 Magallana hongkongensis | reverse complement strand
AAGATGCTAATTGAAAATGAATTACCTCCATAAACCTATCACCAAGAATGTTTAATTGATAAAATATCATGATATAAATAAACAAAATAGTTACAGGCAGCTAACATACCTCATTATTAAGCTTAAAAAGACTTTAAAAATTGATTAGGCAACACTTTTGTCATGTGACTTCCTTTAAAAAAACAGAAGATGCTAATTAAATGTCAGTATTTATGTGAATGAATTATAACTAGTTGTACCATAACGCTTTTTACATATATAAAGTGTTGAATATTAAATTGCTTTAATGTAAACATATTTACTTATTCTTATCAACAGTCCATCAAAAAAACCAAAACAGCAGTAAAGATTTACTTCCGCAGGTAAGTCCCCAGATTGAACTTCATATTCAGCTTAATTAATTTTTATGCACATTGTAAAAACAATTGCCTGCCTCACAGTACATGTTGTATATTGTTTGACAATTTCAGATTTCTATGCCTAAAGCAAAAACGTACTGTAGACAAAACATCACCAACATCATCTGAAAGTGACAGTGAGGTACGCCGAAATATTTTGATATTTACATGTATGTAAAGTAAATCAATGTTTTTTGTTCTAATGAAGCCATGATAAATAGACATTGTATTACCTATGGTAACGTGAAAAAATAATATGACTGGTTTGTAGGGAAAATATTTTATTCTTTCAAATTGTTAATCCTACTTTCAGTGAGAGATGTAGCAGCAACATGTTGAGCATAAAAATAGAATGATAAAAATTTAATCTAAAAAATGTCAGAAAAAAATATAAATGTGTTACTTTCAGTCCATGGATCAGTTGAATAGTTTCAAGAAAAGAAAATACCTGAATGATTCACCTATTGTAAGTGCATTGAACATTTTCTACAGAAAAAAATGATTTTTTTTTTTTAATGAAAAGCATTGATGATGCACCTGTTAAGAAGTTGAATCAACAAAGTCTTCTTTATGGGGATTGTTCAAAATTGTATAAAGTGCTTGAAGATTAAAGTCAAAACTTTTTTTTAAATGAATTATTTTCCTCAGCTAAGTTAATCTTTCTTTTCTTGTTTTACAAAATTCTTTATAGGCAAAGGAAGAAAGAAAAATTGATTTGCCACATTCTCCACACTCTAAGTCCAAAAAAGATGTAAGTAACAATCTATGTACTATATGCATTGGGTTCTTTTTATAATTCGAATGAAATCAAAGTTTTTAAACCTCCACCCCACCCCACCCACCTACCCCCGTTAATATGGGGGAGGGGGGGTTACATAGGAATCACCTTCTCAATCTGTCAATCTCACTGCAATTGTGTCCAGTCCATATCTTTCTTAATGAGGAACATGGGAAGTTCTTACTTTATACAAGATTGTGTATCACCTGAGAATGTGTCATGATTTGGCCCAAGGTCATTTGGTCAAGGCCAAGGTCATTGGAAGAAAATGTTAATAATATATTTCTGCTATATACCTTTCTTATAGAGAAACATAGGGGATTCCTATTTCACAGAAAGATTTCTTTTGACCTAGTGGTGTGTCATGAAAGTGATCCAAAGTTTGTTAAATTAAACATCTTTGTTTAAAAATGCATTATTCCTGTCTAGGCCTTATCTTGTATTTGAGAATGATAAGAAGCTGAAATTTGATACAAAAGATTGACCTGTAAATATGTCTTGACCTTTGGTCGTTTGTGAAAGTTCAAGTCCACTGTAAGAAAAGTGATGCATCTACTAATGGTACTTTTTAATGGAGAAATACCTGAGTTGTTATATTTTCTTTTCTGGGGGTATTATATGTGAGCTTGCTCATTTGTGAGTTTGCCCACAGTACCTCTAAACTCTCTTCCTCCCAGTGGAAGACAAGGTCTAGTGTACATGTACCGGTAATTGGTTGTAAGTTAGCAAAAAGTAACATTTTTTGTTTGCTGGCTCATTTCACAAACAGCATAACGATTACCGTTAATTTATCTAATTGCCAAAATATTTCATACATAATACAGAGAAAATAGAATGTAGATGTATTTTATGAAACCATATTTACTACGTATATTTGTAAATAAGATTTGTTTAGCTCCTTCATGAAGACTGGGAACTGCCAGATTTACAACATGTACCGGTAACAATTTCCAAATCAGTAAATTTCTTGCTCAGATATTTTATTCATTTTGAAGTTATACCATACTTATTTGTATTCATATTGACCATATTTTCTTAATCATTAATTGTTTATATCTTCAGTCCTCTAGATTTGAGTATATGAAAGAATCTTTTAAAAGTACATGTAGTACACACAGTAGTAATACACTTTTAATTTAAGTATCAATACCTGTGTATTTAAGAAGTATGCGACTCCTCTGATCTTGCAATGTCATGGCTAAATATGCAATGACACAAGTTAAAATACTTTTTATTTCCTTTTAATATTTGTGCATTTATAAGTAACTACGTAATTGCAGTATTTGCATTGAAAAACTGTAGCATTTGATTAAAATATAAAGAATTATCAAGGAGTAATTTGTGTGTATTAAGGCACGAAGGTTAAAAAAAACTACATTGTTTGTGTTTTATCAGTCCATTTGTAGAAGTTGTAAAATTCTAAAAGTGTCATAAATAATAAGGTACATTGTAATTCAGACTTGTCATTAGTGGATACAATGTATTTTCAGAAATGTAAGGCAAGATCCATCAGTCCAACTACCAGTAAAACTGCCTGTGGGTCAGGGCTACCATCAGAATCTTTGAATGATGTATGTGATATGTGAAAGAAACAAATTCTTGTTAAATACAATAAAATGTAGCCTAGTCTTATGATGTTGCATGTATTTCCCAATTTTGCTTGACGTGCTTGGGACTGATATTATAATGAAGTATATTTTAACTTAATCTTAAGGAAATGTTTTCAACCAAAGCTATTTTTCAACACCGATAAATTATGAAAACTGAAAGGATAAACTGACAACATAAAGAATACGCATTGTGAAGATTAAAATTGTTTTAAGCAAGAAATTCTGGCCTGTACAACATCTGAATTCAGTCCATTCTGTAGAAGTTGTAACATTCTAAAAGTGTCATAAATAATAAGGTACATTGTTATTCAAACTTGTCATTTGTGGATACAATGTATTTTCAGAAATGTAAGGCAAGATCCATCAGTCCAACTACCAGTAAATCTGCCTGTTGGTCAGGGATACGATCAGAATCTTTGAATGATGTATTAGTCCGGCTGATTGGTAAAAAAAATTGCCCACTTAATGAAGAAAGCACCAAATTTGGCATGGTGGTATGTTAAGGTGTACTGAGCAATATTAGCTATGGACCCACTCTCAAAAATCACTATGGCCGCCATTTTCAAGATGGCCGCCATATAGCTTATCATTTTAAAACTTTTTTCAATGGAATCATTATTTTTGATCCTAGAAGATCAAAAGTTTACACAGTTGATATTTCGCGGATGCTTTGGAAGTTGTAATATTCAAATTGATGATATTTAAATATGGCCGCCATATTTAAAATGGCCGCCATGTAAAATAACTGATACATCTCTGTTTGTTTCAAACAATACTACTTTTGATGATTGTTTAAAATACAACATAATTTATCAATTGTGAATAAATTGGGAGCCTTAATTAATGATTGATAATTTGATCTTTCAATATGGTTGCCATATTTTCTCTGACTTGTTTTAAATAAAAGTTATCATACGAGTTCATTGATGACTGATATGAGATGAAAATGTTTTACATAAATGAATTTATTTAACTAGAATATCAAAAATTGATAAAATGGACTCAAATATCAGTTAATTAAGAAATTAAAAAGAATCTGCATTTACATGTAAGAATGACACACAGTGGTTTTCATACTTGAAACATGATGCAGACGACATCATGGTTACACAAAGTAGGTAAGTTTTTGTGTTTTAATAATTTATCTATAATTTTCTGAATAGATGATGTACATGTACACTTATACAAATAAATTATTACATAAAAACATAAATAAACATAAACAGTAAAAGAACAAATGTTAAATAGACAACACAAGTTCCATCACAAAAAAAAGAAACTATGGAACCCCATTTCGGTAAAATTTATAGAATATTTTTGAAGTAGCTAAATATGGTAGGTCATTTACCTTAGATGAGTGTAAGTTTTGAAATAATGTCATCTTATTGCAGGCAATTTGACTAAAACAATTTTGTTTATATAACCTTTATAATATATTGTAGATCTTGCTTGTCAAGTGATTGCGGAAATGAAGTAAAGTAGTCTTATGATAAAAAATGTCCAAACACATTAAAATCGTAAATCCAGACATTGAGTCTTCATCATCAAATTTAACATAAAATTTGATTGGGAAAAATGTATTTTATGCCAATAGAGCACATATGAAGCTCTGCAATGTCCAGCAAACATAAGGAGATCTGATATTGAAGTTGGTGCTGGATATAGATCTCTGGAAACAGTGCTGGACCGATGTCAAAGTATAAATTGGTTTCCCACGACAATTAGACTTGACCAATTGAATGATGAAAATGGTATTGCATCTAAGCTACAGTTGATGAAAGCCAAGTGGCACAAAACATGTAGGAACAAATACACAGACATGAAATTAAAACGACATGAAAATTCTAAAAGAAAAGTTGAATCAGACATTTCTGAAACATCAAGAAAGATAACTCGCCAGAGTCTTGGTTGCTCGACATCGACAATGACTCAAGATTGTTTTTTTTCTGGGGTGGAACATCAGTAGAGCTTCACAAAGTTTCTACCCTCAGTATAGACAGTAATATCAGGAAATATGCATTGCAAGTGCAGGATACTGTATTGTTGGCGAAACTTAGTGCAGGGGATATGATATCTCAAGAAGCTATGTATCACAAAAACTGCTACTTAAATCTTTTTAACAAAGCAAGACCCCAAAAGATTGAAGATGAAAATGGGGATTATCAAATCCATGGAATAGTTTTGTCTGAACTTGTATCATATGTAGAAGATTCACGAATGAACAAAGGTGTAGCTGCTGTATTTAGGCTGGCAGATCTCATGCCAATGTACACTAATCGTTTAGAGCAATTTGATCTTAACATGAATCAAAGACCCAACTCAACACATGTAAAAGACAGAATCCTAGCAGCTATACCAGATTTACAAGCCCACAAACAAGGACGGGATGTTTTACTCATGTTCAATGAAGATGTTGGGAATGCTATTCGACAGGCAATTACAAATCACTATGATGACGATGCTTTAATTCTCGCAAAAGCTGCAAAAATTGTTCGGAAGGAAATGATGAAACGAAGTATTCCTTGAAAGGGTTCTTTGAAGCTGATTGTCAAAATAATTCTGTTCCACAATCTTTAAAAACACTTGTAGGCATGAGTTTAGGTGGGCCAAGTATTGAGATGCAGTCCTCAAATTTTATAGAAGCTCAGTGTACTCTAACGATTGCACAATTGATCCAATTTAATTCATCTGTTCGCAGGAGAAAAGATTCTGCAATTTATTCATCACATGCAACTGACCAAGAGCCTCCATTATCAATATATTTAGGCTTGCTAATACATGCTGAAACAAGAAAAAGAGGGCTTGTTGAAAAGCTGTATGATTTAGGCTTGTCCATTTCTTATGATAGAATAATACAACTCTCAACATCACTGGGAAACTCCATCTGCTACTCTTTCAATATTGAAAATGTAGTTTGTCCTGCTAAGCTTAGAAAAAATCTTTTCACAACTGCTGCAATTGACAATATAGACCCCAATCCTAGTTCGACAACTGCACAAGGCTCTTTACACGGTACAGCAATCTCAGTATTTCAACATCCAGTAAATGAAGGGAAGGCATTGAGCGCTTGATCCCACCGATAGAGGCATCTTCTGCTAGACATGAAAATCTAAAGCCACTGCCAGAATTTTACACTTTAGTCCCACCAGTTGTGCTTCCAAGAGAAAGATCATATATAATTAGAGGTTCCCTGTTAGTCACTGATGATATAACAGTTCCGAATGCATTGAATGAGGAATACAGGTACATCGTAATTCTATCATATAGTCTTAAATTTCTTGTTACAGTCAAACACAATTCTTATATGTTCTTCTATGTAATCAGTACTATTATTTGATATACATATATATGCATATCTATATATTAATATTACAGATGGCTTGAACATGTCCATGAAAATATTGCAGCTGACAATAGTGAATGCATGGAATATTCTCGGTCAGCTTTTCATGCAAACAGACTACAAGATAATCCAGAGACAGTAATAGACATTAGCTCACTGTTACCTTTATTCCAAGAAGAGGCAAAGTCAGTTGCAATGATTCGACACGCTTTTGATATTTTTAAAAGAAATGTCGACTTTCTGAACCCAGGACGGACACCTGTCATCACATGTGACCAACCCCTCTTTGCATTAGCAAAGCTGATTCAATGGACCTGGCCAGAAAGAGTTTTAGAGAAACATGTTGTAATCCTATTTGGTGGTCTTCACATTGAAATTGCTGCTTTTAGAACGATTGGTGATTGGCTAGAAAAGAGTGACTGGACCTCAAGCCGACATAGCAAGTTCAGGCACCGCTGATTCATTCCTCAAAGCATCCCATGTGAAACGGAGAAGACATGCACATGAGGTGACTGCTCGTTCTTTATACATTTTGATGAAGCGTTCCTACGATAGATATATAACACAACAGGAACCTGAAAATGATCAGCTTGTATTTGAAGAATGGCGAGAACAAAGAGAAATTGAAAGTCCCCTTTTCAACTTCTGGTCTTAAACACTGAAGTTTGAAATTGCAATATTAGTTTTCATCAGATCATTGAGTGAGTGTAATTTCCAACTGTATAAAGACTCAATTTCACTTCTTATCCCTTGGTTCTTTGCGCTCGATCATCCTAACTATGCGAGATGGTTACCTGTTCACTTACGTGACATGGTTATGCTACAGGATAATGCACCTGAAGTGGAAAAGGAGTTTCAGAATGGGAAATTTGTTGCGAAGAAATCTCATAATAGATTTTCATCAATAGCATTAGATCAGGCACATGAGCAGAACAATAAGTTAGTGAAATGTGATGGTGGAGCAATTGGCCTTAGAGGGAATATGGCTCAGCTTCAAAGGTCGATGGTATCGGGTACAGAAGTAGCCAGAGTAATAAATGAATTCGAGTCTGCTGAAGAACAAATAAAGAAAGATCAAAGCAAAGGACCAAATGTACGACACTACGAACAGGTCAGGAGTCAGCAAATCACATTCGCAAAGCATGCAAAAGCTTTTTGTTCAGTTGTAGAAGATATGGGAAATCCTTTTAAGGAACAAAGCGAGGATTTACTTATATTGGACACACATGATATTGTTGACAAAAAGGTAGCTGAAACAGTTAGAAAAATAGAGGCTATTGGAAAACAGCAATTTCACCAGTTTGTAAAAGATCGTTTAGAGAGTAACTCAAAATCTATTTACGAGCCAATGAAACAAAACAAGCTCCTTTAATTTAGCCGGCAACAACCAAGAACAGTATCCAAGGAGAAACAACAAATTGCATCATTGAAACAGAACTGTTCTCTTTTTTCACAGTTATATGTTTCGTGTCAAGTTCGAAATGGCGATCTTGTACAATTTTTCAAACATGAAAACCAAGCTTATCCTCCATCCCTTTCACAATTTGGTAATTTACGCCATGGATCGAAATCTGATCTTCTTGTACAATTGGAGAAAATTACCGAATCAAGCAATGAGGCACCTTCAGTTAATGCTTTAGTTTTAGATGGGGCTGCCCTTGTTAACATGCTTAAACCAAGGGGGAGTAAAACGTTTGAAGATTACTTCAGTGATATTTTTAAACCATACATTCTGATTCAGCTGCACTCTGTCAGGAGGATTGATATTTTCTGGTATGAATATTTTACAGACAGCTTAAAATCATTGGAAAGAACTAGAAGAGGAAAGGGGATAAGAAGGAGGGTTTTATCAGACTCTAACGTTCCGGGAAATTGGGAAAGTTTCTTAAGAGTAGATGAAAACAAGAAGGAATTGTTTGTTTACCTATTAAAACAACTAGTATCAGACAAAAGTTGGGGTGCTGAGAAACAGCTCATCACTACGATAAGCAGCTCTGTAATGTGCTTAAAGAAAAGGGACACCAGTCAAATAGAACCTTGCACACATGAAGAGGCAGACACACGAATGATGTTTCATGTTAAGGATGCAGTTGCAGAAGGACACGAGTGTGTCATGATTCGGACCGTTTATACCGATGTTGTGGTTATAGCCATATCTTGTTTTAAGAAAATTGAACAGATAAAAGAATTGTGGATTGCCTTCGTAGCTGGAAAACTTTTTAGGTACCTGTCAATCCACAATATTGCCAATGCTCTTGGACCCCAGAAGTCACTTGGCCTTTTTTTCCCATGCATTCACGGGCTGTGATCAGGTAGCATCATTTGCAAACAATGGTAAGAAAAGAGCATGGGATACATGGACAAGCTATAGACCAGTAAAGGAAACCTTTGATAACTTAAGCGATAAGAGTCTGTCACCAACAGCCGTTATGGATCACATGGAAGAAATACAACGTTTTGTGGTGTTCATGTACGATAAGGCAAGTGAGTGTATAACAGTCAATGGCGCAAGAACGAACCTTTTTGGTAAAAAAGGTAGAGCAATTGATAATATTCCTCCTACAGAAGCAGCACTGCTTCAACACACAAAGCGAGCCTGTTATATGGCTAGCCAGGTCTGGGACAGATCGTCTTGAACCTACCTCTCCAACAGTAGATCCAGGAACATGGGGCTGGAAAAGGAATGAAACAAATATGTGGATTCCATTTTGGACAGTTCTACCTGAAGCATCAGCATCATGCAATGAGCTAATTAAATGTGGATGCAAGCCTCAGATTGGATGAAGCGGGAGATGCCGATGTGTTAAAGCTAATTTGACCTGCACTGCTCTTTGTAAATGTGGCGGAGAATGTGACAAAGACTAAATCTTGAACATTCTCAACATTAAAACTTTCTTAAAATATCTTAAGCATTTGCATCTCTTTTATCTCAAAAAGACCGGGTTTATTTTCATTTTTAATCAAATAACTATTTGGTCAAAAAAAGGGGTTACTATTTTGGGCAAAATGTTGGCAAAAATATCATAAAAAGCATAATTTTTTACTGAACTTTATTTAATCTGCAATTACATGAAATGGTAAACCTTCTTTATTGATAAAACATCATTAGTTATTTAAAAATGTTGCTCCTTTGTCAAAACAAACTTATGAATAAAGGAAATTTGGAAAATTTTATCAGTTTTCCGCCATCTTGAAAATTGCGGCCATATTGGATTTTTGAAAGTGGGTCAATGGCTGAAATTGAAGCTTATACATTACAAAACTTGTGTAGAAAGTGTCATGCTCTCTTCATCAAGTGAGCAATTTAGCTAAAATTTTGCACCAATCAGCTGGACTATATTTGATATGTGAAAGAAACAAATTCTTGTTAAATGCAATAAAATGTAGCCTAGTCTTATGATGTTGCATGCATTTCCCAATGTACGCTTGTGCTTGGGACTGATATTACAATGAAGTTTATTTTAACTTAATCTTAAGGAAATGTTTTCAACCAAAGCTATTAACACCGATAAATTATGAAAACAAAGAATAAACTGACAACATAAAGGAATATGCATTGTGAAGATTAAGATTTTTTGAAGCAAGAAATTCTGGCCTGTACAACATCTGAATTCAAAACCTGAACCAAAGTTCACCATCTTCAACTTGATAGGGTGACTTTAACATTTTCTATCGTAAAAAAAAAATATTACCAATGTAAAAAAAAATGAAAATTATTTTGTTTCTTCAATGACCTTACAACTTGATTAAGCACTTAATGTATTAAGAGTTTTATTTGTGTGTGTGTTTTTTGTTTTTTTTAGATACCAGATTTATGTTCTTCAAAAGAGCAATGTAGAAAGGATGAGATATATGTGGATATATAAGTAATGTATGTAAATGTCTGTTCCTGTAAGTTCATTTTTTCTGATGGAAGCATAAAAGTTTATTTTATTTTTTACTCTTCATAGATCGTGGACGAAGAATTGGAAAAGTTTTTTGATGTAAGTAAATCTAAAGAAAGAAACGAGTCAATCTATGATACATGTATTGAATTGATAAGATATAGGTGAAATTTATCTTCCCAAATCAAGAGTTTCTGATCTGCTCCGCTCTACATAAACATTTGACCGAATAGGCAGAGTTTGACGGGGTTAGAAACCTCGCAAGCTGGTTGGTGTCATACACGTTTGCATGATCCAATAAGAAACGTTGTTTCAATAATGGTGTTAATTGTGCATTGATCAATGTTGAACCATTGTCAAATAAATTTGAGACGAACTAGTAAGTATTTGACTTACTGCTATAGATTTTCAGTCCAAGTAATTCATTTTTTCTACAAATTTTGCTTATGGGAGCAGCCAACTACACATTGGTCTGAACAAGAGGTCACAAAAGTTCAAAAATGAGCACTCTCACTAGATGGCGTAATTGTTAACCCGCATATGTACTGTATTTTCGGTCAAGTTTTTTATGTAGAGCGCAGCGGATCAGAAACTCTTGACTTGGGAAGATGGGTGAAATGATACCTACATGTACATTACAAGCATATTATATTTATGCACTTAGTGACATTCCACATTAAAATGTGTACATAAAAGTACTAATAACACATATACCCTTTACCTTAAAATGACTGTGTTCAGAGGACTTTGAGCCATACCATCATTATGCGTTTTACATGCATTTCTTCTTTTTTTAAGCATACAAAATTAATTTTGTTTTATTTAATTTTGATATTTTATCTGTATGTATCTCTTTCAAGCAATGCTGTCAAACTCTTCTAAAATCATTTCACTTTTATTTCAGTTGGTGGACAAGAAGATCAAAAGAAAGAAAGTTAGTAAAATGTTCAATTTATGATATGTCATTAATTGCCTTTGCTTTTTTTCAGGTCACTTGAGTCACCAAGGTGACATTGAATGAAAACTGAATGCAAATTAAGGAAGACTTCAAATCTGCCTACCTAAAAAACATAAGCAAATTTTTTAACCTCATAGAAGAAGTTAATAGGCAGAAAAATGATTTAGATGCTTCAAAACTTATCCTTTTAGGTCATCTAAGTCACTCTGTTATCGCAACGCTTTTACTTTTTAACTTCTTGAAACTACAAGCCCATTGTAACTATTTTTGAGGTCTTTATGGTCAGAGGAATACGAAAATGTGAAATTATTGGCTTTACCACCCCTGATGCATCATAGGCGGAGCCAAATATATATTTAAAAAAAAGCCAAATTTTCAAAAATTTACTTCTCTAATCCCCCACATGTGAGAAAAAAACTAAATGCATGGTTATGTCGTCCACAAAATCCTCTACAGAAATTTAGAAATTCATGGTCCCTGGGACAGGGGTGTTGGCCCTAGGGCGGGGCCAATAAGGTGGCATAGTGAAAACCATTGATTTTAGAATATCTTCTTTGGTATTATTACAGTCGTGGGAGATAAAGTCATAGTTTTGTGGTTGTAGGTATAAGGTTCGGAATCAAGATGTTGCTGGTTCAAGTCCCATTGTGGTCATTTGTTGCGTCCTTAGTCAAGCACTTTATCTGCTTGTATGTACCATTCCACCTAGCTGCAATTGGTACCACCTAAAGGTGGTATGGGAGACCTCCATATTGTGAGGTACTTCCGATCAAAATAAACAATAAATTCAAGTATAATTTTATAAATGTTTTCTTTCCCGAAATGGTATCTGACAGCGAAGCGCAATGGGTTAGAGCGTTAACTACGAATCTGTAAGTCATGAGTTCGAATCCCGCTGGGGCGTTTATAATTTTTAGCTCACCTGAGCTGAAAGCTCAAGTGAGCTTTTCTGATCACATTTTGTCTGTCGTCCGTCTACCTATAAACTTTTCACATTTTCAACATCTTCTCAAGAACTATTGGGCCAATTTCAACCAAACTTGACACAAATCACCCTTAGGCAAAGGGGATTCAAAGTTGTGAAAATTAGGGACCATGCCCTATATCAAGGGGATATCATTAGAAATTATTGAAAATATTTGAGAAATTTTCAAAAATATTCTTCTCAAGAACCACAAGGCCAGGAAAGCTGAAACTTGTGAGGAAGCATCCTCAGGTAGTGAAAATTCAAAGTTGTGAAAATCTTGACCCCCGGGGGTGGGGGGGGGGGTGCACAATGGCGGGTCGAAGTTCTATTTAGGAATATATAGAGTAAATCTTTAAAAATCTTCTTCTAAGAAACTTATCAGCCAGGTGATTCTTTATGATTGTTTAGACTTTGGACAATTCTTCGGCCTCACAAGTGGTTCAGAGTTTGATGTAGGTTTATATCCCATATATATACAATTGTTTAGGATCATTTCGAGAACTGCAATACTCAACATGTGATATGATTATAAAATCATCCTGTTAAGGGACTAATGATAATAAACATAAGAAAATCCAGGGGAAAAAATGGATTTTATTTATACAGGATCTACATGTATTATTGTACATTGTCCAGATAGTTTGTACTATGACTCCATTAAGCTGATTTTATCATACCTATTGTTCCTAAGGTGAGTGATGTGGCCCAAGGGCTTCTTGTAACCTTTCCAGAAGTCTTTAAAAAATATGTTTTGGTCAAATATTGTAAAATATGAAAAATCTAAACTGGTGAGAGTATTTTGATTATAATGAACCTTTATCCACATTAATATTGACAGGTGTCCCATATCACCTTAAGATTGGGGTTAACCTGCGATGGACTAGTGCCCCATCCAGGTCAAGCCAAGACTCACATTCGCTTGGCACCAGAGACTATGTAGATAAGCAGTAACTTTGTAGGCAGGGGGGTTTTAAGAAGATTTTGATATAAGCTAGAACATGTACAGTGTATTCAGCTGATCTTTGTGATTTTATATATTAAGTTTTCCATTTAGTTAGCAGAAGAAGAAACAGAAATAGTATTTCCTGAACACGATATTAAGGCCATAACAGTGGTATATCTAGACCATGGTGGCATGTTCCTTACTAGGCCTTTCAGTTTGGATGACACAATGCAGGTACAATACTGTACAGTAATAGAAATTTTGAGATTTACATAGTCAAACTTGAAAACGGTTTTAGTTAGAGAGAGAGAGAGAGAGAGAGAGAGAGAG
>WFKH01002636.1:14471454-14482925 GCA_016163765.1 Magallana hongkongensis | reverse complement strand
TTTATCAGTTAATAAATATCTATAGTAAACTATCATGTTTATAAACATAATTACATGTATAGGCTCATATCATGATCATGATAATTCAGTGTAACCTCCCCCGGCCAACATACACATGGACAATTTTCAATGTGCTTACCCTGAATTTTCTGCACTAATTAAGACATTACACCCTGCTGTTCTGGGCACCTCGATCTGATGATTGACAGATTTAATGTCAGGTTCGTTTGTTTCTTCCGAATCGCAAGACGTTTGGGAAGGGTCTCTAATGGAATAAGAATGGTCATCTGGTTCTTGAAGGCTTTTCCATCGACATTTCAATGCTTCTGTTATCTTTCTGTATTTTCCGTTTTGTTTACAAAACCCCTGGCGTTTCCATCTCGTCATCCTCTGTTTATGTATTCTTTGACAGACGACTGTTTATATTCGCCGCGAAATTTACGGCATGTCGCAAACGACGACTTTATGTTTTCAAATTGAACATATATGGATATAATTATTCAGATAAATGTAATATTTGAACAAAAACATCTAAATAACTTTGTTTTTTATTGTATTTAATTAATCGCTACTCTATGGTTTTACAACATTAAATTCTACGGCGACCCGTTTGTGTCAACTAAAACTCTGAGTAAACGTAATCCTTAACAGGTTATGTTATTTTTCTGCAATGTTGTCACCTTCATATTCTGCATAAATCGCCAAAGAAAATATTTTATTGTTTCAATAATTCATACAAAAAATTATGATTTTTTATTGCATGTCTTTTACTGTAAGTGAACTTTTTAATTTAGATCACACCCATAATAGACTTTCTTTTCAATGGGTTAATTCAAAACAAAATAAAAATATGTACATGTATTTGCATTGTACTGTTACTTCCAAATAAATATAAAGCAAATTTGCACAAAGTAAAATTTTACTAAAACGTCACAGGAAAAAAGTAATATAGAATAAAATTAACCTGTATACACTGCAGAATCACGAATGAAGTTTGGAGGTACATAGACCTTATAACTTTTCTGCATGTGATTTATGCAGCCCGTTTCCCAAAGCTGGCTTTATGAAATTATATAACTTTGAGTAGATAATATAGGCCTTCATCACTAGTGTTATTATCCAACTATTTTGATTTGCTTTAATGTTTTCTCAAATATCAAATACGAGATACTGAACATAAACCAACTTTTATTCCAAAGAACCTCATTGTCACAAATATTAGTCACTGCCATGTTTACTTTTCCAGCCTCGCAAACCAATGAATCCTTGGTAAACTGAAATAAAGTTGTCACAAATAATAGTTGGTTTACAGTCATACATTGTGCATCATTTCTAATTGTCTTTTCATATGCATTTCAGAAACGTATTGTATTTACAACATTAACCGGACATTGAATATATAACAACTTAGTGTAGATTTGATTTTGCGCTGTTCTATACTATGTACATATATATCTACATGTGCAAGATATGACATTTGGCAAGGTACTTGATTAAATAAAGCAACTTTCTGCAAAAAGCGTAGTAGAATACAGTGACATATAATAAGTGTAATAAGTATACAGTATGTTTTCTTTTTAATTTTTTTTCTACATAAATCATTGTTTGAAGAAATTTCCATTGCAGACGGTACTGAGAAAACCACCGTCATAACGCACAGCATGGATTACAAGACTGCCACGACAAAGATGTAAAGATTGGACAAATATTTTTGCTGTAGCATGTTTCATTATACTTATTGTGATTATTTATACCTATCGGATTTAATATCAAAAAGTTACCTAAAATTAATGTGATTTTCGATTTATTTTATTGTTCCGTCAATGTGATAATTTGTTTTCATTCAGTTTTTAAGCAATGAGTTTGTTTTTTATGGTAGGCTAAAATTTGTAAAATTTCACTATTAATCTTGCTGTGAGTTGAATTTTTGATTTTGCAATATATCCGCATACATTTTTTCCATCATTACAAATCGTGCTAAGAGTTAGAGTATTTTTTTTGTTCCATTTTTTGACACTTTTAGAGGTTCTTCATTGACAATATAAATATTATGTTTCATTAATATTGATTTCCTAAACTATATTATCATTTTCCTTAAAATTAATTTTTAGTATGATCGAAGACATTAAAATGGAGAAATGAAATTGGATATTTCAGCTTAAATCGAGACAATGGCATTTCAAGATATATCTATATGTAATAAAGACACATGCAAAAACAATTATCCATTTAAAGTATTTTTTTTTAAAATGCGCAGCCGTCCAAATAGACTACGTCGGGCGTGTATATATATATATATATATATATATACATCTCAAATTCAGCGATATATTTTATTTCAAATTAAAGGGGCATGGCATTTTTTTTTTTTTAAATTTTACATTTCCAATTTTAATGTTTAAAAAGCTGAACTAAGATATTTCCAATGGTCATTCAGCATTTTACCGTCAGTTGTGAAGTTTTAAGGGAGATACAGTGCTCACATTTCTCTGCGATGTAAAATGTTTACGAGAATAAAATTCACAAGAAGGAAAAACCAACAACAACAATGCATTAATCATGTTGTTTCGTATATATGAAAACAAGGCACGTAGTATCAATAATCTTTTAAATGAAATGATAGAAAATGTGTATTACATGTATATCCCCTGAAATATATCATAGCTAAAACCTATTTAAGAGTTGTGTTTCTTTTTTCTTTTTTTCTTTTTTACATACGTTTGCATGTTAGAGCGATGATAGAGTGAATTTTGAATGGCTGATACAGTCACTTGCAGACAAAAGGAGTTAGTCAACTGACCCCAAAAAATAAATAAAAATAATTAAAAAAATTAAAAAGAAATAAATAAATAAAAAAAACCAAAAAAAAAAAAAACACAAAAAAACCAAAGAACCCAAAACTACAAACGATGAAGAAGAAAAACAACTTCATAAAGACAATATCATTTACAGATTTATCTTTGCAAATTGAAAAAAAAACAAAATTTTCAAAAACGACCTAGAAATTTTAATCGTCTTAATTTTTGAAACTGTTAGAGCATGATTGGTTTTGATCATGGCTTCATGAATGAACAATGGGGTGTCATTAATTAAAAACAGTTTAGAAAATGCTCATTGAATGAGGTGAATATTTTATTATAAAAGATAATGAAACAGTGTATTTTTTTGGTAAAACATTTACAATTATTATTAGATGAAAGGTTCTGGAAAACTATGTCAAGACTCTCAAGTTAAAAGAGTATTATAATTAATTCATAAAAAAGAAAAAAAAAACATACTTTCTTATCATGACATGTCAAATCATTATGATTTTTAGTATTTTCAAAACGAAAGCATTTATTGAATTTATTTTCTTAAATATTTGTGAATAAAAAACAGGTTGCTGAGATATCTCAAGAAAAAAAAATAAATGGATATGCTATTGGACCTAAATAATGAACTCAAAAGACAACAAATAAAACATTTAACAGGAAAGTTATTAATGTTCCAAAATTGATTCATTAATAAAATCATATCTTTTTAAAATCATGACAAGATGAGAACAAAAATATTCGCCATATATTAGATTAATTTTTAAAAAATCTGAAAGCGATGCGCTAATTGCATACATTAAAAAACTCTCAAAATAGACACGGAATGCAACAAATAATCTTAAACGCATAAATAGATATAATGCAATTGCCAATTCAATGTACCTACCTTACTTATATGTGCATATGTATTTATATAAGTGATATTCGTAATTGTCAGCGTTTTTTTTAAGCTGCTGCAGGTCTGTAGCTCCCGGTCTGAAAAAAATTTGGATGTACGACCTGGGAGCTACAGTGCCTCCCATAGTAAAAATCTGCAATTTACGGCGCTCAAAAATTTGCGCTAGTTTTGGACTGATTAACCTTATTTTTTTCACAAATTCTGTGGAAAAAAATTAGTACCATTAAATTGTTCAGACAATTTGCTACTGATATCAGTACTTTACTTGCCTCAAACTTTCTCTTAAAGACGCTAACCAGCCTCGGAAATTGAAGTATGTCCAATTCACGTAAAGATCGAGAGTCGCCATTTTTACATGTAAACAAACTGCACTACTTCACTTTACGGGGCTGGTAATGGTGTTTAAAAGATTATCAGAGGCAAGTAAAGTGTTCATATCTGTGGTAAAATCTCCGGGGATTTTTTTAGAATTTAATATTTGTATAGAATGTGTTCGGAAATAAGGTTAATCAGTCCAAAACTAGCGCAAATTTTTGAGCGCCGTAAATTGCAGATTTTCAAATTAGGAGGCACTGTAGCTCCCAGGTCGTCCATCCGAATTTTTTGAGACCGGGAACTACAGACCTGCAGCTATTTTTTGAGGTGCCATCTTTTTGCTGTTACTTAATGTGTTGTATATAGTTTGACATATATTGTTATTCTGTAAGTGTGGGGATTTTTATGTTTTGTATATAGTTTGATATATATCATAGGGAATCAGCATATGGATAGGTCACTTTTGTATTATGGGAATAGTTTGGAGTCTGATTCCCTATCATTTTATATAGTTATTTTCCCTTACTCTCGTCATTTTCAATGAATGACATGGGTGATGATTCAATTTTCACTTAGCAAAATCCTAGCTGCGGTGAGTTTGCACATGCAGCATGAGAAAACATAAATGTAGATTATTATTCTGTTTCATGATATCATTTGAACAGTAAACAGCGTTTGACTTATTTTGAATCAAGTATAAATGATTTTGAGATTATCCGTTTCTCCTATTTATTATAGACAAACAAAGATTAATCAGTTTTGTTTCGTCTCCACGCCATGAGAAGTATGATGCCGATGTTTATATATGGTGTTCGTGGTGACAAATGGATGAGAGTCAGTGACTTCCTCTTGATGGGACACCAGTTTATTGCGGGTTAACCAACGGGGGAGGGGGCTTAGCCCAGCAACAT
Source organism: Magallana hongkongensis (assembly GCA_016163765.1). NCBI lineage: Eukaryota > Metazoa > Mollusca > Bivalvia > Ostreida > Ostreidae > Magallana > Magallana hongkongensis. Next base: position 14,477,988 of record WFKH01002636.1, on the reverse strand, counting down.
TTAGGTTACTGGTATGCTACACTGAATATAGACTACTGGTTTGGAACAAAAGTAACTTCACTTATGAGATTTTTTTGAAAGTCGCTCTGAAAAAAATCAAGAAAACCCAAAACAAAGTCATTGTAATCATGTATGTCATGAATGCATCTAAATTGCAGAGTGCTGATTTAATCATACGCTGAAATGCCACTCAAAATTATTGCCAAATAATATTTTTAAAATTGCTTATATAAGTTAAATACAATTTAGTAAATCATACTCTTATTTTTTATGAAATAGAAAAGAAATGAATGTAAAAAAAAATATAAAATACAGAGAGCATCATGAACATTGAATTTTAAGGTTTGTTTGGTTGTGTTTTACGGTCATTTTTCTTTTCTTTTCTTTTCTTTTTTTTTAAATGCGTTGAAATATTTTGAGCCAGCATTTATCTGATAACAATGAGACGAAGCTCTTCTATTCATCTAAATGGTGACTAAATTGCGTAGCTCTGACATTTATGTATCTTTTCAGGACTTTCAATGGATGCTTTATTTTTTGACAGACACAGGTTCATCCAGTTAACCTAAAATTTCTACAAATATCAAATCATTAACATAAAGAAACATTTGAGACTCATTTATTCGAGTCATGATTAATTTCCTTCAATGTTCACGGAACAAGGAAAGAATAATGCACTCTGCTATATAATCTCCAAACGTTGAATGAAATATTTAGTTTTGACAAAATGAACAATACAGGGGTTTTATGCTATATATTAATTACGTGTCTCTGGAATTGTGAAGTCATATATGCAGCACTCTGTGCGGGGTGAGTGATCAAACTACTTAACGTAGACTGTTGGACGGTTTTTTCGACTTCTAGATTTTGAATATCATATAGATTTATCATTGTTGTAGCATAAACGGAATATCTTGCTGTATTGGGTACCACTGGGACGAGATACAAAACAGTTGTATACGTTAGTATTGCAGCCCAGTAAATGAAAAGAATAAAGGTTTAATTAAAATAGTTCAAACAGTTTAAATCGTCCAAACATCTTTATTTGTATAGCATGTATATCGGGTTACACTGGTAAAGACTGTGACACCAAGTGTATCTACCCTTCATATGGAAACGACTGTCAGTCAACATGCAACTGTAAAAATACAGACTGTGATCATGTAGACGGCTGTATAAACTCAACAAAGAAAACAGTTGCGAACATCTGTAATGGGCATGTATTTTGTTTTCACATTAGATATAATTTAATCTACAATTGCAGGAACCCCCTCCGATAATTTATCTAAATCAACCATAATAATTGTAAAGCACTGTATTTAGTTTGACCTAAACAAGAAATATATTAATCATAAAACACATTCTATCTTGTATATATCATAAAATGATATGATTAAGGATGTTTATTTATAAAAAAAAGATGTTACATGATAAATATTTAGTTTTTTGGTTGAAGAAAAAATGGAGCTTTTTGTTGTAATGGATACAAGTGGAATAAAGAGGAGGCGAAATGCATACGTAAGTAAACTTACAAGAAATGTTCTTAACTATACCATTATATGAAAAAAGTTTAAATTACATTTCAATACAATTTAAATAACATTCAATGTGTTTTTTTTTAATTTGTATTACTTCAGCTTGTGATAAGGGGTACACTGGACACAACTGTGAGGTCGTTTGCCTTTTCCCAACTTATGGTCTGGACTGTCAGTCAATATGTACCTGTACAGAGGCAACCTGTAGACGGTTGTAGAGAATATTCAACAGGTACATGTATTGATATGTTTCAAAACAATTTAGTCACAAATTATTCCAAAACAAATGTTGGTATCGTTTGTAAATGAAACATTTGTCCGAAATTATGTTGAAAGTAAGATACATTTTGATTTGTTTATAGAAATTACATTTATATGCAATATTAGCAGTTCTTTATTTGCTATTGGTCATTTATAGATGACTTTTGTAATAACTGTCTTTGAGAGTAGGAAAAATATACTAACGTAAAGTTGAAACTCATTTTTGTACTATTGCATTGAAATTCCATTAGAAAAAATAGCAAACAATAGTTTGCCAGCCTTCAAAAAAAAAAACAAAAAAACGCCAGCATAAAAACAGAAAAAAAATCCCGCATTGTTTTTCAATTGTGACAACAATTGCATTTTTTCCTATATTTAGAAAGATTGATTGTTAATCAGTGTGCATTTGAACTGCAGCTTCTTGTATATGTGTCAAATGTTAAAAGAAAATATTCATAGGTACATTAATTTATCCATTAAAAACTGCATTGCATATCTAATAAATCAGAAATGATTCAGACATTTAAAAGAAGGAAATAAGATCACATATCATAAGATATGCTTCGTCTATTTCAGGAGATGTTATTCCTTCCTCGTTAGACTTTTACTATATGACGCTCACAACGGAATATATCAAGTCAAAAATCAGCAATTTAAAACGTAACTATGAATCTGCTCGAATAAGATTGCGATTTTAGATAATTATATATTGATCTGATTATTCCGAAATATTACATGTGTGATCATTGCTTAGTTAGAGCGAAAACCATTGAAATTCAATTGCTTACGTAATTTTTAAATCGAATTTAGAATTTCTGAATGTGTATGTAAATATTTTTGCTTATGGGAAATTTAAATTAGTAACTATCTCAAACATTGTGTTTGATAATATCTTTATCCTGCTCTGTCCTTGCGGAAATTATTTGAGATCAAAAACATGACCTGCGATATTGAATAATTTCCGATCAAAACAAATAGCTCATTGTACACAATTTCATAATACTGCTTCTAATATTGATATTAAAGAACACACTTACACAAACTTCGATTATAATAGCATATATAACCGGAATATTATAAAGTGTATTTATAGGTTAACATTTAAATTTTGATAGAGTAAACAATATATATTTTGTTAAACTCGTCCAGAATTAAAAATAAAAATAAATAAATGCATATAACTGAATATAAATATTAAAAAAAAGCGGACCATTCATGCCAAAAATTATTTGTATGTTATTTTTTATAGTTTTAATTTTATTTCAACGTAATAAAAACGAGAAAGTCGATGTTTTATTTAACTGCGTGTCTTTATTCTTTTCTCTTCACAACAAATCATCATAAATCCGAAGACAGATGCATTGGGTTTTTTTTTAAATACGTTACGCCTAATTTCGGTACATTTGTATTACTATGAATTTATTACCGGTGCCCTGTTTTCTTAAATTTGCTGCATCTCTGAAACAGTTGTGCATAAAAGAAACACACGTTGATGTTACATGTACATACAAAAATGTCATATTCAGTGTATGAAATACATTTAGTTTCCGTTATCAAATTATTACTGTAACAGAACACCAAAATGATAATGAATTTGATCTTGTTCATAGCGACCAATTTGAAATTTATACTAATTATGTTCTATAAGTTTAAACTGTAAATTTAAATCCAATGGAATATAAAAATTGGATAATATGAATATAAAAGATACATACAAATAATGAAATGTTTGCCTGCATTGCATTGTACCAAACGAAGCAGTGGCACTAAAGATTTACGTCCAATTTACATCCTTCGAATATTTTTAATAGCATATTTTCTTTTTACAGTACCACAGACGAATAATTATGCCATTATTCTGATTGTATTTCTTCACCTCTGTTTAGTTATACTATACAGATCTTTGAAAGAGCTGCTTAGATTATTGCCTGGTTTCATTAGAAACTATGTCTTTTAATACTTAAAAAACCCAGCTTTGCTAACATCAAGATTATGTACCGTAATTGTGCATCAAGATGCCTTCTTGGTTCGTCCTGGAGAAATAACTTCTCTCAATCTTTTTTTGATACAAATAACTATTCCTGATGTGTTTCCAAGAGTTATTTTCATGATACCTTATTGTCCGTTGTTGTCTAAGCTACTAAAGTACTTGCTAATGTCTGTTATCTTCCAATGTAATAAGGCAAGATTATCTTTGATTAGTAAGTAACGTTCTATTTTTTATTTTTTTTTATATTTTCTTTTTTAGAGTTGGAGGGTGTATAAAGCAAAATATTTGCGTGTTTTTAACATAAATGGTATTGTTTTATATCAAGATTACTTTAATTGATAAGATGATGCCTTTTCATGCAATAATGTAATTTAAGATTTCTATATATACATGTACGGTAAAGACAACAACAAAAATGTTCGTTTGTTTAGTAAATGAATACTATAAAATCTCACATTTTTTTAACATCTACATGTAACCATGTGAAATTTTTATTGTAAGCAGATAATCCTAATTTTATTTACTTTCATTTATTTAGAGGGTTTTAAATAGTCTTGTTATTTTATTTGTATGCTCCGTTCAATAGTATTACTTTTTAACTCTAATACAATGTATATAAATAGAATTTTAAATGTAAGCTCGTTGGACAAATATTTGTTTTTATATGTATTGACTAAAAAATATACAATGATGTCCCCACCATTTTAGAATATCGCTTCGGGTTCATGTATTCAAAGCCGGTAATGTATATTAGCATTCGACACTATATTAACACCCCCAAAACAAGGTGACTGTATCAGAGACAATACAAGAATACAAGGTACGCGCAATGCAGCTGGTTGCGTTCAGAGAATATACAGAGAGTTGTTCTTTATAAAAGAGTTAAAACAAGTCACACATCTTTAGAAGAATTCTTGTGGGCAGCTGAGTATCACCAGAGACCGATTGATGACGAGCTTATCAGAACAAGGATTGGCTTCAAAACGAATTTGTAAATTTTATATATATATCAAGCTGAAAAAATACGGCGATTTGATTTGATTTCAAACAGATTCTTGACATTTTTTTCTATGCTTACAAAACAAATTATGACTATGTTTTTGGGCAAAGTTGATTATGTTAGCCCCCTTGGGACGAATACATTGTCCCACGCTTCAAGTCTGGCAATAGTTAATCCTTTGAGGGCTATCATAATTATTATTGACTGCAACCCAAGGCAACATTTGTATAACGATCCTTTCATTCATTAATTCAAAGAATCTTTCAAAAATTTGTTTTTAATCTACATCATTTTTTCTTCTTTGCAGAGTTTCCTTATTTCAAGTATTAAGAAACAATCAAATAACCTGCACTACGAGGATATAGAAAATTAAGTAATATAAGATCGTCTTCAATGAACTTACTATTGTGTCTCTAATCATTGTTGATACATGTGTTTGTCTTTACACGTTCGAGACCCGTTTATTGGTCTTTAGGGCCATTAAGTCAGATCAGCTTAAAAACATACTTAGATTGGTTATATTTTATTTAATTACGTACTGACAAATTTTTTTTACGTGAATATTTATTTGATATTCTTCAAACGTTAGTAAAATCATAAATAACAGTTAAACTTTATCAAAGACAAAATTCAAAAATAGATACATTCCTTTAGTTTGTGTTCCATATAAGATATTATTTGCACTGGAACCGATTTTATACAATTCATGTTTATGCGAGCATCTAATATTCTAATATAATTCAACGTTTCTAGGCAATTTTATAATGAATATCTCAACAAGATTAAGCGTTTATATCCGATTGTTGGGGTTGATACAAATTTTGAAAATCAATTTTGAATTAGAATAATCATTTTGTGTCTTCTTTATTCAAAATAGTTTCTGAGGATTTGTTATTTTTTCTAAGGAAAGGAGAAGTGAAGAACAAAACTGTTTGCAGTCATCATTGAATTTTACAATCAAACAATATCACGAGGTAGAAAAAAAATATTTAAGAAAAAAACCAAATAATTCATAAAACAGTAACATATAATAGTGATTACATTAATTTCGTAACCACTTTTATTCCCAAAATATGGAATTTAAGATAAACTTACGATACATGTATACACATTTTTTTTAAAAATCGTATTTTAAAATTAAAGAAAAAAATGAAATTATGAATTATTCAATTCGTTATTTAAATATAGTTTGTTGTGACCAATTTCGAAAACTGTTAAATTGAATTCAACGAGTTTGTTTTTATATAACAGATTTTTAAAAAGTCATTATAACGAATTCAACCAATTTGCTATAGCGGAAACCAAGCAGATTATATTTGTCGTAAAGGATTCAAAAGATCGACCAAATCGAACTTCTTATTTTTAATATCATTTGTACATGAATATACACGTATGTCAGATTTTAAACAGTTTATTAAATGTACGTTATTTGATATATGCAGGTGTATACACCCACGAAACATTTACCGTAAATAAAACTAAAAAAAACGAGGTATAAGGGATAATCACTGCTTATTTTGTTACTAAAGAACAACTGCTGAATATCTATCTTTCAGTCACTTCGAAATTAAAATAATAGTTGATTGTCTTAAAAGGCACATTTCATATTTCTTAACATAGAATTGTTTCTACAAAATATCAAATCACAAACATACATTCAGGAATCATTAATTTAATTCATAAATATTCATTATTATTTTCATTTACTCAGCTTGTGAAACGGGTTACACTGGACTTAACTGTACAAG
>WFKH01002636.1:14448304-14468041 GCA_016163765.1 Magallana hongkongensis | reverse complement strand
ATCTTTTTGAAATAAAATGCCAATAATGAATATTAAAAAAAATACTTGAATACTTTTCGTTATTTTTTTATTTTTTTATTTTATTACATTTAGATTACATAAGAATTATTAAACAATAAGCATGACAAACATATATGAAATATATTATTTTTACCCTTATTTGTAATATATAACCATGACATTTTCATCACAATATATGCAGTTTTATTTATGTTTGATATTTTTGTTTATTTGCAGCACAATATATATGGAATACATTGGCTATTAAAATGCATGTCTTTTTGAAATCAGTTAGGATTTTTGACTTAAGGAATAATCTATCCATTTTATACATAATTTCAATTCATCACATTTTTATTGCATACACATTCCATTTAAGTGTTCACCCAAATATCTTTGATATATGAAATAAACTATTTGCAAAGAGTTGGTTTATTAAAAATGATGCAAGTTTCTATTTGATGGTGTGTGAAAATCAAATAAGTGTCTCATATGACTTTAATGTAAACACCTCTTGACATGACATACACTCAAATTAAAAAAAAAGTTTCCACCTATACCTTTATTGCTTACGCACAATGTATAGATCTTTACCTGTTAAGAAACGAAACATAATCCGTCCATAAATGGATATCACTTCCGGTTTGGTTGATTTTTTTCGCCAAAATCTTCCAGGTTGTTCTAAGTTGCCAATGGAAAAGACGTATCGCTTATAGCAGATGAAAATTGTCTTAAAATAACTTTTTATACAGATTGCCAAATTTTAAGAAGAAAATAAACAGTAAGTATTTTACATTTGAGACTGTTACTAAGACTAATATCAAATGCAAAAAGTAGCCATTTATAAGCATGAAGCACGTGCTGCAAAATACCAATTTATTGTTTTGAGGTTTTTTCATGGATTATTGATTTCAATCGTATTGGTCATATATTATCTATGCTATTATTAAGGAAACACATTATATACAAGACTTTAACAATTCTATATCATTTTATTTTCAAAATATTGTATTTATAAGGGTGAACACTTAGAAGTGTAGATCCATTCAAGAACCATCTACTTCATTGATTCCAGACATTCAATTTCCTATCTGAAATGTACATAAACTCGCTAAATTTAGATTATTTGCAGAAAACCAGGATATTCAAAATATATATTAAACTAAATAAATTATGATGGCTTTCGTGAAACAATAGTATTGAGAGAGTATCCCGATGCATTGAGCATGGAAGAGAAAGGGATTTTCTTTTTTATTTCTGCAACAATTCTATACGTTTTCAATTATGTATCAATGAAATCATGCCCTGAATAAGTACTTCTAATTATGTTATTAAACGTTTGTTTGAAAAATAAATAAATGGCAACCAATGATCACTTATATTGAATGTTCCATTACTTTAGAATCAACGGAACTTTATGTTGCCCAGGGCACAGATGGAATGTTCCACAAAACAAATGTATACTTAAGTATATACAAGTGGATACATTCATTAATGAAAATAAATATCGAGTTAATTAAATATTCTTTAGGTTGGGTTTAAGTTTACAGAAAATCGGATTTTTCTTTTTAATAGAAGTTTAACTACTAAAAACTTTATTTCCTAAAAAATACAAATACATTGTTTTGTTAGGGAAATTTTTTGTCCCTTTATTTTAAATGAATTAAATATTAAAAGCTTTTACATTTTGTGAATTGTATGCAAAAGGATACAATGGAACAAATTGTGATGTGAAATGTCGCTAACCTATCTATGGTCAGAACTGTCATTTTAACTGCAACTATATTAAGGCCCTGTCACACCAAGTTGCGTTCCCACGGCGTGTTCACGGCGTTGTAAAATTCATGGAATCGCCGTAGGATCGCAAGGATAATTCAGAAAAAATGTACAATTTTATTTAAAAGTTTTACAAGTGGATATGTCACGGCGTCCTGAGGGCGACCGAAGCGTTCTTACGGAGCTCGCACGACGTGTAACTGCGTTTCCACAGAGTTCTACTTGGCGATTGACCGCGCTCTTGCTGAGTATCCACCGCGCGCTCATAACGTTCGAGGAGTTCTTACCGCGCGTCCACGGCGTGCTCTGCGCGCTGACTGCGTCCACAAGACGTTCTTTACTTCTTTTTAGGTAATGTTAATTTGTACAGTTGTATGGAAAACAAACAAGAATTTACAGCTAGTAAATAAATGAATTTTTTTTTTTTGTTTTGATGAATAGGTACATTGTTACTGAAACGTAACTACTTCTAAATAATTTGTGATGGACTAGGACAAAGCTCTTAGTAGTCAGGTCTACGAAAAAGATCCGTTATTAGTTGTTAGAAAACATAGAAAAGATGTGAAAACATCAGAACCAAATGGCATGAATTCCATCTACGTCCTTTCATATGGAATATTAGCAAATGTTACTTTTTACATAGTCATCCACATCCAGTTTGATAATTACTACATCGCTTGCTATTGTACAACATCCATTGTTTGAGTTTTCGTGGTCTGGAAGACAACGCACTAGAAACGCCGTGGGAGCGAGGTACAAACGTTAATAAACGCAGAAGAAACGTCAAGAGAGCGCGATGAACGCAGCAACAGCTCTTTGGGGTCGCTGTGTGAACGCAACCAAATAAAAAACGACTTGTTCAAACGCTGTGGATGCGCAGTGAGAGCGCGATAGAGATGCAGTGAGATCCCAAAGGACTCCGAGAGGTCTCCGTGCAAGCGCAATTGACTTATCACTGCGTCTACACTGCGATTAGCTGCGTTCCTTGAGCGCGCCAACGGAGCTCTCGTGGCGCTGTTGGAGACCTTACGGCGCTGTCACGGCGACCTCACTCCGCTTCTACGGCGTGTTTATCAGAACGCCGAGCCACGGCGCGTACTTTGTGCATGTTCAAAGTGCGCGCCGTCGCATGGCGTTCTAAAATGTTCAAGGCGATCCCACCGCGACGAACGAAGATGCCGTTGCGTTGTTACGGCGCTGTAGGAGACTCTACTGCGTTTACCTTGGCCTTTTACATTATTTAAGGACGCAGCGGGATCGCCGTGAGGACGCAGCTCCGGTGTGACAGGGGTTTTAGGACAGATTGTGATCATTGAAACGGATGCAATCGTACAAAAGGAGCCAATTAAATCATCTTTGATAAAAAAGTTATACGTGAAAAATTTACTTTAAAGCTTATTTTCAGATATCAATAGGGTTTTTTTTTAAGAATACAGTCACTGTGTAAAAATCTTAAAAGATTTATTGTAAAACTTAAATGACGAAATAGTGTAACTTTTTAAAACTTTTTGGCAAAAAACATTTTTATAATGTTATGAATATATATTCAAAACATTTGTAAGAAAATAAAAAAAACTAAATACAGCTTGTTTATGTTTCCTTTTTTTCGGAACATGTTATTCCTCCCTCGTTAGAATCAATCTACACGACCCTCGCATTAGAATATACTAGATGATATCCCGCGCTGCTCGGGAATTAACACTTAACGCATTAATATGATACGATGCTTAATGTGTTGAACCATATTTTTTTGTTCATTTTTGTATATATACTGTGTCCGAATTCTTTCTTGATTGCTTTCTTAACTTATAAAAGACAACAGCTGAACACCAACTGGCGTTTTTGGTCATGGCTTATTTATTGAAATTGAACATGCATTTTAACAACCGACCTGCCATCCAATTGGTGAGCAGGTATATGGCTGCACAATAAATCAATAAATCAATCAATCAACACATCAACAATCATTTGTTCAATCAATAAATATAAATCAATCACATCAGCAATAGGATTGTTCAATCAATCAATCAATGAAATCAATCAATGAAATTGTTTGATCAATCAATATAAATCAATTACATTAGCAATAGGTTTATTAAATCAATCAATCCAAAATCAATCAATCTATCAATCAATATCAATCATCATTTTCAATTGATGAATTGAGTCAATGAATAATGAATGGATCAAACAGTACATAAATAGCGCTTTGCTTAAAGCGGGATAATGGCTAGGCTAGGTAGACCCTTGGCACAGTTGACCACATATTCCCAAGGTTTAAGCAGGCCCTGGAAACAGTTGCCTACATCAAAGACATGAGAAACCTTGTCATGTTGTAACTTCCGCCATACAAACAGCTTAGCTAAGGTGTTTGTCCGCCAGACGATTTGCAACCCAAAACCCTTTGAAGGGGCGAGCACAGGGATGAGGGCAAGTTTAAGGGTAATCCATGAACAGACATTCAGAATGGTTGGGGGGGGGGGGGTACAGGGGCAACTGGGAGGATGGGCCAGAAATAGGTTTTAACTAAATCAGAAAACCAATGAACGTTATATCAACCCGCAGTTGGGATATAAACTTATTGTAAGCTAAACATGTTTAAAATTGGATAATAGATAATGATAAAATGTTGTCAAAGTTTTAAATTCATGAAGCAATAAAGGTTAAATGGATGTAATATTAACAAGGCATTGTATAGCAAGTCAGCGAGAAGAGTATTGAATGTAAATGATTTGGTTATATATACAAGTTGGCCTAATCTCATACCAGTTGTTAATCAGTGTATTCAAGCTCAAAGGCAGAAAGACCCTTTGTATTGTATTTATCACATGTTTAAGATAAGGGTCAATTATAGATATGCATGAATCCTGACTTGTAAGTGCGTATGTGATAGGATTGAAGCTAGCAATTGTTAGTACAACCATAATCTGAAATAAAGGTTGATTCTTTACTTTAAGGTGGCTCGATCGCTATACCTTGAAATAGTTTCTAAAATTAGCAGAAAATTAAATGTTTATGATAGTCAGTTCAAGCATATCTTTTCAACATATACCATAACATAGTATAGCATTGAAGTCTCATAGCATAGCATTGGAATCTCATACCATAGCATTGGAATCTCATACCATAGCATACAATCTCATAGATTCTAATTCGTCATATCATACCATAGCATACCATAGCATACCATAGCATAGCATACAACATGATTTTAACTTGGTATTAAATGCTTTTATTTAAAAATAATAAATGCTCTCATCGAAGATAATGGTTAACTTTAGTTTCTTATCATTTTCCTTCGAAATGTTCGGAACTCTTCAGTGTATGAAGGCGTTTTTGGTCAAATCTCATAGCATAGCATAGCATAGCATATCATTAAGTCTTTCATTTCAATTTCTCATAGCATAGCATACAAAAATCATCGCATTGCCTTGAAATCGCATAGCATATCATTAAAATATCATAACATAAAATTGTAAAGACATGCATGAAATGACTGTAGATATTATGATGGAAGGAATATATAAGCCAAACAGGTTAAATAATTTGCAATTTGGATATAGAAATTTATTTTCAAAATTTTGATATCGTAAACATTAACAAAATTCCCAATCGGATTCGAACTCATAATAGGCAGTTCACAAGCCAGATACTTAAACCACTACCAACCAATTGGATTGATACAGTTTAACAAACATTTAAATTGCCAGCTTGTGGCAATGTGTCTTGAAAAGTACAAGTCTAGGTGAGTGATGTACCTTAACCTGTTGTCCCCAAACAATTAAACTAAATTTGTAATTAAAATGATGCAACTTAAAAGTCCATGTGAAAGGTGAAGTATGAATAAACTGCGGACAGGTATAATCTGGTAGTTAAGTAGATAAGCGACTGGTGTTTGCAGTTGGCCACGCCTGAAATTATTTGCTAAAACTTGTGTCAAATAGCAGAATCCACCTGGATGGGTGGAGAAGTAGTTACCTTACCAACTTGATTATTTGTGGAATTCAGGAGTAGTTGTACTGAGGTACATGATTAAAGCTTGAATTCCTTGCAATGAGATGCATAATGTGATATTTTTACTCGCAAGAAACAAAGTTAAGCTTGGAGGTGAGTCGAGATGAACAATGCAGCTTGTAAATAAGGGAGTACTTAAATTATTGCATGTTGGAAGTGCTGCAATAAGTCTATGGGTGACACGAGGAAAACATCTTATGGGTAATGAGTGATGTTTAAGAAGTTGATAAGATCGATGCTGTATCATTGCCAGGATTTGAGATGATGATAAAATATGTCTGAAGCTGACGTGGGGCATTAAATTTTAGATGAGGTCCACAAAGTGGTAGATTAAACTAGAACTTAATGCTACTTCCTGACAACTGGGATAAATATTTGAACTTGTAAAATGCATACTGGTACTTATGATCATTGTGATGGGAAACTATATTGAACCCTGCCTGCAGAAGGCCCTAGATGTTTATAATTAATTGATGCTAAGTATGCATATGAGCTAAAGAAAAATGTGTACCCTCCGCAAGCAGAATTTGGTCCAGTACGCTAATGTCCCTCTGTTTTTACAACACACTACGTTCAGTCATGGCCATTTGCCTTTGACTGAATTTATAAAACAGACTTAAGTTAATTGTAATGGGAGATGTTGGTTTAATGGATATATCCTGTGTTTGGATTATATGTAAGCCCGGTACCTTGGAATTAAACACAGGTGCTTTTAATCAACATGTATAAAGAATTTGACATCTGTGCATAAAGACCATGTTTTACCAGAGAAGTGACATGGGTTAAATGAATGCATCAAATGAGAAATACGGGTGGTCGTGACAATAAAGTTGACCACTTGGCATTTTACTGAATGTGTAAAGATATATGCAAGATGCAAATTGATTACTGGTGCAATTGTAATGCAAGTGAAGATATGATGTTGTTACTGATATATAACTATAGATATTAGAACTCCTGGTGGGACGTGGCGGGACACTGGATTTATCCCTATCCCAAGTAAGTGATTGAAAATGTTATCAGCAGCGATGAACACACCCAAATCGGTAGAACTTGAACCAAAAACCAACATTAGGATGGACTATTAACTCAATAATTTAAGGTCAACAGTTGGCAAACAAGACATCATGAAGATAATGACAAAGATTATACTAAGTATTAATTAAAAAGTGTGAATAATAAGATAACATGCAATGTATAAGGGTTAAACAGTATTTATATATGCTAGTTACCTGCAATGAGCAAGCCAAACCTGTCAAAAGTTTATTTTGGCACCAAGCGCCTGAGTTTGTGTGTTAAAAAGACTTTATATTATGCAATTAGGGCTTAGTCCATATGGCCAGAGAAGTGAATGCTGTCAAATACGAGGATTAAATATGCATTTCATACCTAGACATACACGGGTTTTCAAAGATAACTGAACATGTTAACTAGAAGAATGAACTGAAAGAGCTATGCTTGATTGCCGTTTTTTCATTTAATTATTTTTTTTTTTCATTTTTTTTCCCCCTTTTTTTCCCTTTTTTTTTAAAGAATAGATCCCATTTCAGGACCTTTAAGCATACTGATTAAGGTTGTTTAGTTGTACCTGAATAAGGAAGACACTGTTAGAAGATCTCTGGTGTTTGGTTTCTATGTGGATTTTGTAAAGGTCGAACAAACCCCTAATACATCAGGAAGCGGCGGTCAGCAAGCTAGGAAGCTGTTTCAAGTCTTCTAATGGTTAACGTCAGCATGTATGCTGAAAGCATTTACTTGTGGGAATACTCTACAATATTGTATAACAAGTTTTAGCCAAGTGTAAATAAAAGCTTGATTTTTAATTCTATAGCAAATGGGTACGATTAAAATCATGAAAATTTATAAATCTAAATTAAATCTAAATTTGTCTTAACACGAAAAATTACTGTTTGAAATGTTGGTTTAGTGTCACCCACATCAATGTATTACATTACCTGATAATCAACTTATAAGTGGTCAATATTGCATTAATAATTAAATTTATGCAAGTCAATACATACAGTAGTTGATTATATACTTAACACAGACATCAAGGTGTTGGAAAACACATATGCTGCAAAATCTTAAGAGTGGCATAGCTCTAAAATGGTAAATAATAAGTTTTAACAAAATGTTGTCATATATTATAGATTCAAGAACAATAAGAGTTAATGATTGTTATGATACTGAATAGAGTTGTCTTTCTTTGTCATAATGATGCTGTACGTGTTCCAAAATAAACTAGTTCTCATCGCCATCGTTATTGTGATTGTGCTACAAATAATTGTTATGATACTGAATAGAGTTGACTTTGTTTGTCGTAATGATGCTGCACGTGTTCCAAAATAAGCTAGTTCTCATCACCATCTTTATTGTGATTGTGCTACAAGCGTAACATAAGTAATTGTAGCATCAGTATGCAATTGAAGTATACGTACATTAAATATTCGTTTAATAACATGAGGAAATTATGATAACTGTTGATTTTTAATTCAATTCTTAAATATCGAAGAATATACTGCACAACTGATGTTTGGAAATTATAAGAGCACGTGTTGAAATGACGTGATACCGGAGTTTTAGCTTGTTATGAACAAAATACGTCACTTGGGAATAAATTGGGTTAAAAGGCAATACTTACGGTAGCTGAGCGTATACTTAACCAATGTATTTTCGATCGATGGTTACTCTAGTTGTCAGATACCTGTAATTTTGTCTGATGATCCGGCATCATGGAAGAAGTTGATGAAAAAGGATGCCGAACCCGATATCAATTGCGGACACCAAACCCGTTGGTTTAGCTAAAGCTAACCTGATCCTTATTAGGATCACGACTAAAGATAACATTGCTGTTGCTTATATAAATGAATTTATCCTTAGGGATAAATTCCAATATTCTTTATAATTGAAATAAAAAAAAAAAAACTGCATGGCTGGATTTTTAGAAGAGCAGGTAGGGATGAAAATTCCAAACCGAACTGATGATGGATGATATATACATGTAGGTGGCCTTAATTCTTTTTGTTGCAGCTGACTGCAAAAAAATAACAAACTTTTTTATTTTGAACCAGTGATGGGTATTTAGTGCGTCGTATCTCTAAATTTTGTTCTTGATGTCAAATTTCACTAAATTCATCCCCCATTCAACTTCACCGTTTCATGCATACATCATTTATTCATATAACCGTAGAACACAATGTGTTCATTGTTTACAAATTAATGTCTAATGTTTACTACCAATCTGTCGTGGTATAAAAATGTATGAAATTAAAAAACGCTAGTGTATGCATATTTATTTGCATATTTTAAACTAAAGTTGTCAGATCCAAAGTATCTGCCCGATGGTTAACTCGCCCTTCTCTTTCCGCCATGATGTTAATTAGTCAACCCGCGTTCCTGGGCATTCCGTTCTGGAAAGTTCTTTACATCAAAACTAGAATCGCATTAAATTGTTCCATTTTATTTATTAACTTTTTTTATATTAACCAGAGATGTCCGATCAAAGGTATCTGCCCGCGATGCATGATGAACTCGTCGTACACTTTTCGTTAGTTAGTCAACCCGTGTTCTGGGTTACCCCGTTCTGGAAAGTTCCATCCCATTCTCTCACTAGAGGTCGTGCTTCGCAAGCGAATGAGTTCCATCCATCAAAACTAAAACCGTGCATTCAAGAAACGAAATGCCTTATTTTAATTATTCAACAATTGTTGGGAAGGTGGGAGGGGGAGGGTTGAATTTTATTCAGAGTATATTTTAAGACAAAAAATTGAACGTGTCTTACCAGTCTGACGAAGAATAGAGAAAGAAAGCGTGAAACGCAAACTAATTTTGAAATGAATGTGTTCGACCGGGAAAAATCCGGAAACATTCACCCTATAGATGGGTCCTTGGATAAATTCGCATATCCTATCTAGACACTCCAGTATATGTGGTATAGTTTCCCTATCAATTCAATAATTGAATTCCTCACAATTTGTCTGATTTTAAGGCACAAGGAAGCAAACCTAGTTGAGAATAAACAAATAGTTTAATGAAATATTTTTATTTCATGGAATAATGTTGAGTCTGCAAAAGACATCAAATTTACAAAACATATAGAATTATGTTTCCACTGTTTTTGCAATACTGCTGTTGGATTCGGAATTGTTATATTCGTTAAGTTGTGGAGAGTAAGTAAACCTGTTATACTGAAATTGTCACTTTTTAAATTCCGTCTGATTGATGTAATTTTTTGCAGTAAAATCGGAACATACTGATACCTACACGAATGGGACACTGAATAGGGAAAACGTATACGTAAGTGAATAAGTACATTAACTATGTTATATTACATGTATTAACCAATCTTTCTTTAATATACACATTATAATGGTGCTCCGTATGTTTGTTTAGCCTGTAAAAATAGATATTATGGGAGAAAACTGTGGCTCAAAATGTTCGCTCCCACATTATGGACATGGATGTACTTCACAATGTAACAGAAATGCCAACAAATGTGATTATGTCAGCGACTGTTAACAATTGTCAACGTCAACGTTAACAGGTATTATAATTATTCCCAAAAATTATGATGTCATTTTTTCTTATTCATGTCATTTGTCATTTACCCAATAAACGCAACGGGCTTATATCAATGAATGACAAGCTTCATAAAAACATTCTAGACTATTATAAAGTCTATAGTGTCTACAAGAAAATCGTCAACGCTTGTGCATAGGAGTAAATATTGTGTTTAGTTTGACGTCTGTTTGTTTTTAAACTCAATTCATTTTCCTCATTTGATACTTCTGAAGTTTTAAAAATTTAAATTAAATTTTAAGTCTCAAATTAAAATATAGTAATTACAAGGATATGCAAAAACATTATTAATTTTTTTGTGGTGTAAACATTCCAATCAGGATGAAAAAGCAAATAATAGTTACAGTGAACCTTAGAGTTAAAAGAGCTATATATATATATATATATTTATACACGCTTAGCGTTTGGCAATATTTCGAACCTCTTGAGCTGGGATTGTTAATGTTGCCCTTAACACCAGTCACTATTTGTACATATATAATATTTTGTATAAATGGTCCCACAACGCCTCTTTGGCCTAGTGCTAATGAATTGAACGTAGCTTCACTAATCTCAAGATGTTCTTGTAACATGTTTTGCTATGGTATTTGACAACTGATAAATGCATATGGGTCTAAAGGATGCTCATTCAATCCTGTAAACGAATCCCATTTTTTTTCCTTTGAAAAGCCCGCTTTAGAAGTATCTTGTCATGTTTTAATATCCAGCTAAAATACAAAAAAGTGACATTAAAAGACCCGGATGATATCGTTGAAAAATTGTTCCTACTGGTATTAAAATGAGAAAAAAATATATTATTCTTTCTGTTAAAAATCTCCGTAAGATATCTTTTTGGTTCCTGTAAATTTTATCAAGATAAAAAGAAACGCCTAATCAGTAAAGACATCTTGGATGTAGTTTCTCTTTCACCATTTTTAATTGAACTTCTTTAAAGGGTACGTGAGTTTTTGTTAAAAATCGTCTGAAAGTGATGGAAATTGTAACTTGGGACAAACTATAGCATTGTGTATATATATAAAATGAATATAACCCGCGTAAGTGAATTGTTTATTTTCAGAAATGTTTGCCTCTTCCATATCCTATATGAATCATCAAAGAAAGCATTTTACTGTTTATATTTACATTTATCTCTGAATTATTCAATCAATTATCCGCAAAAGTGAGAAAAACTGAAATAAATTTATTATTTATAAGTATTGTCGATCAAAACTTTACACAAACGGAACAGCCAAGTTAACATTTATGTTCAAGGTTTCCATGGTAATTACAACTATACTATGAAGTCTGAGCTTTACCTGTGCAAGTCCGATTATATCATTCTCTATATATAGCTTTATTTGCAATCCATCAAAAAAAAAACCACGGAAAGGAATCACCAAATGTATAGAGAAGACAAAAGATTATATTAAACGAGGCCGGGTCTAATTTTGCTCTGCCCTAGATTTTTTAATGAAATTTTCTACGTGAATTTTCTCATGATATAATTATCATTTTAAAACAAAACAAATAAGACATTTACCACATCGTTTGTTTGGGGGGTCATCTCAAAGTTTATTAATTTTTAACATAGGACCCTTTGAGATTTTCCTTGAAATGTGTCATTTTTGCACAGGTTTTTTTTTATATATATATATATTTTTAAACTTCTGCCCTATGGATTTTTTTATGTTCTACATATGAAAGTTATTGCTAAAAGGCATCGAATGATCAATGGTTTGTTCCAGGGATCTTATCGAAG
Organism: Magallana hongkongensis; assembly: GCA_016163765.1. Classification (NCBI taxonomy): domain Eukaryota; kingdom Metazoa; phylum Mollusca; class Bivalvia; order Ostreida; family Ostreidae; genus Magallana; species Magallana hongkongensis. Next base: position 14,455,935 of record WFKH01002636.1, on the reverse strand, counting down.
TTTTAGTTGTATGCCCAATTTCCCAGATTTGTCGAATAATGGCTATTTTTTATTTGACAAAGGCGGAAATGGTGATCTTTATAGTATTATCAAAACATTCAGTCATATTTAAGCAGTAAAAATATATAAAATTTTACATATTAAGGATCATAGATAAAACATTCACAGTTACTGTCTTGAAATACATGGATTAATCTATATTTAGGCGGGGGTAAGAAAACGTGACGGAGGGCTAGGCTTGCTGAAACTTCTTACATTTTCGACCTGAGCCCGGATGTTTAATTCATTTAATAAAATTTTCAATAAGATGTTTATTAAATCTACATCATCTATTTGTAGATTTTCCTAGCGCATCAGTACATGGCAGCATTACAACCACCTTTATAACGAAGAAACAAGAAATTAAATGCAAATAGCTTTGTAATGTTTGCAACCATTGAACTCACTGTCGTGGCTCTTATTGTAATTGTGCTTTATCTTTACACGTGGATGTTGGAAAAGCGATTACTTGTCTCTAGGGCCATATAGATCGCGTTAAGCAAATCATTATCATTTGTTATGTGAACATTGATCTATAGATACATGTAACCATTTTTGCTTTTTTGTTATAATGTAACTGTTTGTGGTTATTTTTTTTCATAATGTATGTAAAATGAAAAAAAAATTATAATCAACCCAGTATTTCAGGAAAAAAAAAACAAAATAAAAATGCATGCACGACCTATTTATTCAATTTGTATTGTATTTCCTCAAATTTTCACGGAACAAGAAAACACCATTTGAAAGTACACAAAATACTATGTCAAATATTTTTCAATCCTTAATTGCCAGACTGAGTTTAAACGGAAAACAATGAACATAACAAGTGTTTTATATTAAGTATTTTTGACATTGCTTTTGAATTTTAAAGTCATATATGTATATGCAGCACTGTATGGGAGGTAATAGAATTGTGAAAACTTGCATACAAAAATAAACATTTTATGACTGAAGAATAAACGGAACTGAATGTTGTGAGAAATACAAATGGAGTAAGGAAGAAACAAAATATATTCATACGTATACTTCATGAAACAGTGTAAAAAAAAATACCGCATTATGAACTAATTTCTAAGTTTTATTTACATGTACTTACATTCCCCATCCAATTTACTACTTTGTTTATTTGTCTTAATCCAGTTTGGGTTACGCTGGAAAAAACTGTAAGGTTATGAGTCCTTTTCCTACTTACGGTCTACAATATCGATATCAGTCAGTGTGTACCTGTACAGTTACATACTGTGATCCTGTTGACGGGTGTAGAAGACATTCAACACAATTTGGTATAATTTATAACCAAGTTGTATGGGTTTACAATGCATATAAAAATCAAGATGCAATATGTATGGTGTATATCATTCATATAAAACAATAACACAATAATGTTAAAAGTGTTTAAACTGATATCAGTGAATTCAGTGAATTATAACAGTCAATCAATTTGTGATATGAAAACATTTCTCATAAGAATACTTTCGTAAATTTTTAATATAAAATTGGTTCTTTTTAATTATAATTCTAATAGATATATAATGGCCATATTTTCGCCAGTCTGAAAAAAATATACAAATTTTTATAAACTTTGGCACCAAGTACTTTTTTACTAGCCGAAAGGACTGCTGCACCAAAACCAGTGTGCATTTGAACTCCAACAACTAAAAATGTTGTCAACGGTTACTTAAAATATTCAAAAGGCATACTTGCAGGGAAAAAAACAAACAAGTGATCATCAAATGATAATCATTTGTTCCAGATTGATCTGCTTTTGTCGCTTAGAAGTTAAATCATCTATTTAAAACCTATCTCATTAATAAAAAAAATAAGCATGTTAGTTACATATTCTAAATCAATTTTAATAGATTTAGATAGTCATCATTATTATTATTTCTTTAAAAAATAAAGTTGCATATTTTAGAAGATGTGTATTAAATGAATCAATAATGGCAAATTCATAATTTCATAGAAATCTAAAATGCATGTAATTAACACTAAATATACAATTCACTGCCAAATAATAGTTTCACAAAATAGTCCGATGCGAAATTTCAATCCAGCCAGGACGGCGCTGACATCGAGAGGTTTATAAGCAAAATAGTTATGTTGAAACTTCAAGATGATTGGTAAAATATTAGGAAAATGGCCAAAAACAGGTACTTGTTTAGGATCGACAGACGCAAATCATTTACACTCAACGGCATAAACAAATAAGCTTTCTTAATTAAAAGGTCCTTAAACTTTATTACCTTATTATTTGTTCATGCCAGTTTTCCTTGCTTGTAATTTAAACATTCAATTTGCATCTACTGGATTTGTATTTTCTCGCATTATCACCGATGTGTCATTCTCTCTCTCTCTCTCTCTCTCTCTCTCTCTCTCTCTCTCTCTCTCTCTCTCTCTCTCTCTCTCTCTCTGAGACAGTCTCTGTCACCAAACATCGTATGCTGTAAGAAAATTAGAAAGGATGAAATGAACTAATCGATAAATCATTATTTTGCTTAGTTGACTACAGTTTATCATATTTTCATTGAAAAAGTTGGCGTATACTCTCTTCTTTACTTGCACTTGCACAATATGTAGCACGCGCGGAGATAAACAGAAAGTAAACTTTTGAACGTTGAAAGAGAAAGTTGTCAGACATAGTTTTTTTAATGTAAAATAATGCTAGTAAAATAATCATTCATTACATACTCGTGTGTGATATTGAATTTCCACCTCGGGGCAAAGATACACGGTGTAGTACTCGACAGAGCGTCGTCCTAGACCGTGAATATTGTCCCCTCGGTGGAATTTCACTATCCCACACTCGTAATAATGAATGATACTATTAACGTTTGTTTTCCCTCGGACTGAAATGTCATACTTTCATTGGTTTAAACATGACACGTGACTGCCTGGTATTTAAACAATAAAATGCTTTCTTTGGTGAATCATACGGGATATGAAAGTGGCGACATTGCAGAAAAAATACATAACCCGCTTTAGCGGGTTATTATTTTTTTTCTTCAATGGTTGCTACCTTCATAACCCGAATGAATCATCAAAGAAAGCATTTTATTTTTTATATTTACATCTTTCTTTTTTACAAAATAATAAATTTATTGTAAAAAGTAAATTAAGTTAACTAAATTGCTGTTGATGTACATCAGTACGTTATCTAAAAGAAACAGCCAAATCGTCTCCTATGGGAATTTGAGTCTGACATTATCATGATTATTTCGTGAAGTTTGTGATTTTTCTTAGGTCGCTGTGGGTTTCGACATATCGATAAACGGGGCGGATAGATTTCAGTGTGGCTGTTTCTATAGAGCTATGAATTAACAATAAGTTTTCGTAAAAAACAGCTAGAAGGAATCATACTTGGTAGATTTAAATATAGTTCTATGTCCGTTAAGCGAGATTTAATATTCGGCAATATGGCCGACGCTTTACCTACTCATCTCGAAATTTCAAAATATTCAATACAGAAATTGCGTTCCGTAAAATCTTAAAATATTAAAAGTAGAAGCCCTTTGAAATTAATTTTAAATTAGAGTAGTTGCCCTTTGAATTGACGTCACATTGTTGTGTCTAGGCCAGAATAATACGGCAGCGTCGAAGTTAACTCCAACCCCTGCGGAGAAAAGGGAGAAAATGTTTAAAATTAAATAGCAACGAAATTTGTTAGTGAACAAGGGTGCAGCTAAGATTTTCAAAGGGTACTTGAAAGGTGAGTAGGATGATTTTGAAGAGATCGACTAGGTTGAATTAGAGGATATATAAATCACTTATATATTAGGTTTGTTACTAACTGATTACTGAAATATATCGGGTTGATCAATTTCATAGACGACAAGGCTTTGCCTCGCCGTCTATAAGATTGATCAACCCGATATATTTCCGTAGTAAGTCAGTAACAAACCTAATAAGTAATAATATCCGATAGTTTTAAGAACTAGGATATATTTGACTGTTTTCAGTAGATGTATCATTATTGATATAAACATGTTGTTTATTTTCTTTAAAATAGTTCAATGACTACTGTTCGAAGTGTTTATTTTTTTTTATTTTTTTTATCTTCGAATAATCTGGGTTTTTCTTTGTCATATTGAAATAACATGTATTTAAAACTTTTCTATCAAGATATTAAGTGAGATAAACATGACGATTATTAAAAAGAAAAAAATAATGATAAGTTGGTTTGATGTATTATTTAGATAATTCTGGCGTACATTTTATAAGAATCAAATTATTCCATATTGTTATTATAATAAATGTTTTATATCGGGGAAAAATATGCCAGTTTGGATTTAAAAATACAAAGACTGTTCGGATTTCACTAATATTACTTTGGAAAAATATATTAACTTTTAAAATTCACCGGAAAGTACAATATCAAAAATTCATAAATGTGTAAATTTTATAATGTATTATATTATTGGATCATTTCTGGTAAGCTGACAAACTTGCCTTTGTCAAACGACATGGAGCAACCCCAAACTTGTATTGTAGAAACAAAATCTAGATTATTTAATACTGTAGAATATTTTAAAATATTGTTAAACCAAATATGAAAAAAAGTATAGCTGTTTGTTTTCCCTTTATTTTTATATTTATCAAAAGCATATAGATTTTGAGAATGATAGGAAAAGTTTCTTCCAGCAGAATAGTAAGATAAACGTCCTTTCCAATATTAATGGTTACGGTTAAATAAGACATTTGTTTAAAGGAAACCACGTCATGATTATTATTCATTTTAAAAATGATAACGAGTTTTAAAGCAGATCATTTTTTTAGATCGCTGACATAATGATATTTAAGACACATTATTGTGTTTGTTGTCTTCATTGATTTGCTTGTTAAGAACTCAATTGATTTGTTTCATGTTTGAAATTAATGTAAAGCTTATTCGGCCTGTGAGAAGGGATACAACGGAACAAACTGTAGTATGAAGTGTCCCTACCCTACCTATGGTCAGAACTGCCAATCCTGCTGTAACTGTATTGACAAAGATTGTGATCATAGAAACGGATATAATCTTACAAAATATGGTAATTCTATCACACTTGTTGAGAACATTTATTCGTAAAAACTATTCAATTACCTTAAACTGAATACAAAATCTTTTTTTTTTTTTTTTAAATGTGCATCAAGTACAATGGAAAAATCTTCATGGATTAAGTTTGAAATATTTTATGACAAAATAGTTTAACTTTTTAAAACATTGTATTCCAAAAATCTATTTCAAAATGTTATTTAGATGAAAAAAATATGAAAGGAAAAATGAAAAGAAACAGAAAAGTCCAAAAACAAATTATTTTATAAATTCATGCTTCCTCTTTTTCTTCATCGTTAGGTCTTGTCTACACAAGCCTTACATCAGAATATGTCACATCTAAAATCAGCATTCCAAAAAGTAAATATATCTCTGTAAGAGTCAATTAATTGGAACTGGTTTCTAGCCAATTCTTTATGAAAGCGGAAATGTTAGATTTTTAACATTTTTTTTTTCATAATTTTTAGTTTCTTCCCAATATTTATAGGAAAGTCAAAGTATCGATTAACTCATACATCTATTTCTTGATATTATCAACAAATAATTGTCCATGAGAAAAAATGATTGAGATCAAACTATATGCATTCCATCTCAAATGTTTCCCCGTATATACGCAATTCGATTATGAATTCTACAATGGTTGTCTCTAGTGTTAGTATGTACAGTTCTAGAGATCTCAAATGCAACACCAAACTTAATGATTGTTTTATAGAAACACCAACTTTTATTTTAACAGATTTTTTTGGATAATATTTATTAAACTCACTAAGAAAAGAAACAGTTTTCGAGATTACAAGAGAATTTTTGAATATAAAAATAGATACATTTTCTTCTGCATTAAAATGTAATTGAGTGTAAATCTGTTAAAACAAACTCTAAGATGTGTTGTTAGCTTCCGAAATAAATATCCGAGGAATAAAGAATCGTTGTAAATTAATATTGACGGAATTGAATAGATATATAGTACTTATGATGTTAATACCTCTTCTCTGTTTATAACATTCGTTGCATTTATTTGCATTTATCAGATAATTGAACACAATTGATACGCCATACAAAACAAAGACATGTGAGGGATTCATTATCAGTTAATTAATGCCATTTTTATTTTCTTATATATAAAAGTGGATGAAACGCCAGATGTTTAATTTATTTAATAAAATATTCAATAAGATGTTTATTAAATCTACATCATCTATTTGTAGATTTTCCTAAGGTCACAGTACATTACATCATTACAACCACCTCTACCAACAAGAAACAAGAAATTAAATGCAATAGCTTTCTAATGTTTGCAACCATTGGACTCGTTGTCGTGGCTCTTATTGTAGTTGTGCTTTATCTTTACACGTGGATGTTGGAGAAGCGATTACTTGTCTCTAGGGCCATATAGATCGCGTTAAGCAAATCATTAGTTATGTGGACACATGTAACCATTTTTGCTTTTTTTGTTACAATGTAACTGCTAGTGGTTAATTTTTTCTTTAATGTAAAATTAAAAACTTTTCAAATCAACCCAATAATTCAGGAAAAACCATCAAAATAAAAATACATGCACGACTAATTTATTCAAGTTATTTTTATTTCCTCAAATTTTCACGGAACAAGGAAACACCATTTGAAAGTAAGCAAAATACTTTGTCACAAAATTCTCAATCCTTGATTGCCAGTTTAAACGGAAACCAATGAACATAACAAGTGTTTTATATTAAGTATTTTTGACATTGCTTTTGAATTTTGAAGTCATATATGTATATGCAGCACTCTGTGGGAGGTAAAACAGTTGTGAAAACTTGCATACAAAAATAAACATTTTATGACTGAAGAATAAACGGAACTGAATGTTGTGAGAAATACAAATGGAGTAAGGAAGAAACAAAATGTATTCATACGTATAATTCATGAAACAGTGTTAAAAAATACCGCATTATGAACTAATTTCTAAGTTTTATTTACATGTACCTACATTCCCCATCCAATTTACTACTTTGTTCATTTGTCTTAATTCAGTTTGGGTTACGCTGGAAAAAACTGTAAGGTTATGAGTCCTTTCCGTACTTACGGTCGACAATATCAGTCAGTGTGTACCTGTTCAGTTACATACTGTGATCATGTTGACGGGTGTAGAAGACATTCAACACAATTTGGTATAATTTATAACCAAGTTGTATAGGTTTACAATGCATATAAAAATCAAGATTCAATATGTATGTTGTATATCATTCACATAAAACAATAATACAATAATGTTAAAAGTGTGTAAACTGATATCAGTGAATTAGTGAATTATAACAGTCAATCAATTTGTAATCTGAAAACATTTCTCATAAAAATATTTTCGTAAATTTTAAATATAAAATTGGTTCTTTTTAATTATAATTCTAATAGATATATAATGGCCATTATTTTGCCAGTCTGAAAAAATATACGAATTTTTATTAACTTTGGCAACAAGTACTTTTTACCATTCGAAAGGACTGCTACACCTAAATCAGTGTGCATTTGAACTCCAACAACTAAAAATGTTGTCAGCAGTTACTTAAAATATTAAAAATGCAAA
>WFKH01002636.1:14413023-14433467 GCA_016163765.1 Magallana hongkongensis | reverse complement strand
TTTTTTTTTTTTTTTTTTTTTTTTTTTTTTTTTTTTTTTTTTTTTTTATCAATTTTCATATAATTAGCAATAAATAATTAAAAATTTCCAAGAACACATATCTATCTCACTTTGGTGTAGCTTTGAGAAGCGCATATATTTTTGGGAGGCAGATCTGTCGCTATATTATAGTCTGTAAGTTAAGTGAACTATCATGGTATTCCAAAGAAAGAAGAAATCTGTCGACACTTGCAGTACTTTGATGATTTCTATGGCGACCGACTGCATTGCATATTGTAGTCGTATTTCATAACTTCTAAATCCCAGAAACAAACTTCATTTGACTTGAAACATTTAATTATAATATAGTTTACTCTGCTCATAACTATAGAAGTTAAGCGTGTTCAACAGGTTAATTTAATAACCACATTTTCAGATTACGATCTCTCACCTCTACTGTGAAGATGATTGACTTTGAATAAAAGCCTTATTGTTTTACAATTGACCACTGTAGTGAAAGCACCCTTCTATACCCATTAACCTTTGATAACCTTCGATACATTGTTATTCAATTATATAACAATTGATGATCTGCAGCCATAAATAACCCGGGGCTATATATGTTCTCAGCTGTCTGCGCTGAAGCTACAAAAGATTTTCGGCCGCACGTGGCGATTGAATTAACACAGACTGACCGATTTTTGACCGACTGTTTTACAATGAAACGAACGACCATGTAGAAACACTACAGAAGTGATTAATATGTGACCGATAGAATCTTAACAAAACTTGTTTAAAATCTCTTGTGAATATTCTTTAAAATAATCACCGAATGCATCAATTTGTGACATTCTTTTATCGTGCCAGCACCTACCGCAAAGATGTAACATGGAACTTGATTTTTAAACTACCTTGTACGCAATTGTATTAATCAATACTAAATCAACCGTAAATGTAATAAATTTATCTTTTCATCTAAAACCAATATAATTATTTGAAAACATAATTAATAAAAAAATAGTTGTGTTCGTACAAAATATGAAACATGCACACGTGATAAGGTACATGTAGAGTATCCCCTCGTGCGGGATCTCATCGGCCATGTGCACGGGATGATCATCATTTTTTGTTGATTTAAAACATTATTTGTACAGTTTTTAAAACATTTTAGACTTACAAACCAATTATTAATTCATGTCTGACGATGTTTCCGATTTGAAGTAATATCGCTTTTATTAATTTTCAGAACGATTTCTTAATTTACACTCCTATGTTGAATTAAATAAATACAAGATGGACAAACTTTTATAACATATATAAACTCAAACACGTTCATATACGTGTAAGTGTTTGTGTATTAGATAACCGCTTACCGCTAGGTAGTGCAGCAGTGGCTGATCTCCTGTGGGCGAAGGATAGATTACGAAAAGGTACAACGCACAGCTCAGAACACAGGAAGATTTGAAAAGTTTGCAGTATAACGACTAAAAAATATCAAATATAAGTTCTTTTTTTTTTACTTTAAACCCACAATTGATCTATGTCTGATATTGCTTTCGATTAAGAACGACATTATTTTATTAATTAACTAAACGATTTCTTAATTGACACCCTATCGTTTAATCCAATTGATGAAGAAAAAACTTTTATGTGTAATCAAAACTAAAACAATTCTTGTGTTAGCGGCTAAAAAAAATTGCATATGAGAGTCGCGGCTCTTGTGTATTAGATAACCGCTGACGGTAGCCCAGCCGCTACCATGGTAACCGATTTTTCCGGCCGCGGGCGAGGGATAGCTTACCTAAGTCGCGACTCTTGTGTATTAGATAACCGCTGACCGCTAGGTAGCCCAGCCGCGACCTTGGTGACCGATTTTCCCGGCCAGCTTATGAAATGGTACATGCACGCAGTATGAAAACTAAAATGTAATACATAGATTTTTTAAAATCCGTTTTGTGTTTTACTAGAAATGAAAAAAAAACTGTTTTGTTTTCTGATTCTCGTTTTTAAGGACTATGCACTATAATAACTTAAACTCATAAAAAATAGAATGTATTGTAAAAAAAAAATTCTAATGAATTAAAGCCACCGTATAAACCAGCATACTTTTAGTGGTAACTTTATGCCAGTTGTACGCACAAAGACTTTCGTTAATTTGCCAAATGAAACGAGGTACATGTTAACATGTAAAGCTTTTTACACTCATACAACACAAATCACTAACAAAATAACATTGTAACGACCTTTATGAGATCCCAACAAACAACTTTTCCAGCAACAGCCATATCGAAATCCTTACCATTTTTGAGCTATTAAGCAAAAACTTTCAAGCGCTATTGGCCCTTAATTTTAAGGGCCAGCCATTTTTCATCGGTGTCAAATGAAAGCCTTTAACATTCTGCACAACTTTTATTCTACATGTCTTTACAAAATATTTTTCGTTTAAAAGATACAAAGAAAAATATGTCTAAATTTTTGCACTTTTTGGAATCCTATTTTTTTAACCCCCACCTTTTTCTAAAGAAAAAACGTAATCCAAAAATAAAAATCGATGTGCACAACTCTAATGTCTCTGTTATTCAAATTCGTTTGATTCCCATTCCCTGCTATCATACTTTATGAAATGTTGTAGATAGTGTTTTGTAATGTCTATGAGCCCTGAAAATTTGAGCAAAAATCACTCAGAAATGAGCAAGATATGAAGCCTCAAAGTTCGCGTCTAGGAAGAAAAAAGAAAAAAAGAAAAATAAGAATAATCTTACAAGCACAATAATAGTAAGGTCTTCCGTTGGAACGGAAGACCTTAATAATAAACACCTTCAGTGTTGGTGACATTACTGTTAAAACGTTCTGTGTTGATGTCGACGCTCGGGTAGTTGTGGTTTTTGAAAGAAGCTAACATGTTAAGAAACCCAAATTTTTTATACACTTTCAAAAATAAGTAGCATTACATCCCATAAATTAAACTCTGTAAATTTAGATGCGATGAATACACGCTACACGTATGGTAATACTGATATTCTTCTTGCTCAAACCATCATGATTATAAATTAATTAAATATTCGTTTAGAAAATAATTTTTCATAAACATACATGATATTTTATGAGGGATTGCTCTACAGTTACACGTGAACAGGTACATACACAATCAAGAAGAGGACACTGTCGTTGATAATGCTATCTTTTTCCCAAATTTATTAATAAAATGTTAGTCGTAAGAACTAAGGCAGTGAAAACGAATTAAACTATACATAGGCTATATAGATAAATCTAAATAAAAGTAATCATGGTCTATACCGTCTAGTGGTGGTTGGCTACATCCGTTGGCAAAATCACAGTATTCTTCTTTACAAGTGCACATCATCTGACATGCGGGTCCATATAAAGGAAAAGGACACTTGGATTCACAGTTCCCTCCCTTTTTGGTAAATATAGGGCCCCAAACAGAAATAATAATTTTCCTGAAATTTTTGCTAAAATTGGGCATGGAAATTGATTATTTGAAGAAATCAAACAAATATTTATAGTTTGAACTATCATTTAATTATGATTTTGATACAGTATGAAGTTGATCACATGTAGTGACTATAAAAGTAATATCTAAATCAAAGTTTTAAAAACCTTGCTTTACTGGTGGCTTCAAATGCCAGTGCATAATGAACACAACAACAGATGTTAAGATTATTACAAAATTTTGGAGTAATCAAATTATAACGCAAACAAAAAAAATTTAGTATTGTCATCTTTCCAAAACTTTGCATACAAATAGATATACATTTGATGTCTCATGTAAAAATAAAAAAAGTAGGGGGTCACATCTCAAAATTTGAGATATAGCATGAAATAAGCTAATTTTAAGCCAAAATTGGAGTTAATTTTTTTCTTAACTTCTATGAAATATAAGCTAAATATGCCAAAATATATCGATAGAAATATCAAAATATTGTTCTAATATGTTTTTTCAGAACATCATGAATATATTGTAATACACAAACTATCTAGAAGTTTGGTCTGCGCTGAAAATTATGAAGCTAAAGTAACAGTACTCTGAAACTAGTGAGTTATGACAATTGTTCATTTTCTTCTTAAAAACCTTCCGCCACAAAATATAGTTCCTTACTAAACCCTGTAAAAACGTAATTTTATTTAAACAATTTTATTCAATAAAGTTTATTTGGCATTGTAAAATATAAATATACTACTAGAATTAATATATGATGCAGAATTTTCAGACTAGAGGTGACCCAAAATGGCTACCTAAAACCTGAGAATCGAACCTCTTTAAGATACATTGTATATCTGATGGGTATTTTGTTGACCACCAAGCCTCCTTACGTATGCAAAATTTAAAATATTTCAATTTGATAAACAAGTTTGCTATGCGCATGTTAGGCTATATAAATGGTAATTCAAAAATTAACATTCACCAATGTTTTCTGCGATATAGCACTCAAATGTAGTAATGAATGTCATTACTTTAATTTTCGCGACAAACCAATCGTAAGTATATGTACCCTGCATGAAATAAAATAAAACATAAATCAATTAATCGTAAATGGTAATTTTGAATTGTACGTGTATTACATAATTGCACCCCCCTCTTACTCACTCCATTACCCCGCTCACCCCCTCTCTCGCCTAACTCTTCCGCTATCTCAATCACTCGCTCTCAATCTCCCTCAACTCTTAACCCTCACCACAATTATCTTAGCCTACTATCTCGTCCCTCTGTCTTGTCCAACTCTCTTGCACATTTTCTTATTGCATTATCTCACCCAGGTATCCCCTTCTCACTCATTATCTCATCCATCTATCCCTTTTTCCCTCTCCCTCACTCTTTCTCTCATCCCACTATCCCCCTTATTCCACACTCTAATCCGAAACCCAATCATTTCGCTATACCCTCACCCTCTTTCATACCCACTCTCACAATTTTTCTGACAACCCTTTTATACCGCCCGTTTTCCCCATTTCGCGCCCCTCTCTTTAGACTCTCTTATTCACTCTTCCAACTCTTTCTTATTACACATTCTCACTCCTATTACCCACTCTTTCATCCCACGCTCATCCCTCTTATCCCACTCTGCCATCCCAATCTCTCACCCTACTCTTTCCAATATCTTATTCTACTCTCTGACTCCTTTTAACCCACTGTTTCACCTCTCACGCAACTCTCTCATCCCACTCTTTCACTCCTCTCTCCCTATTTTTTTACGTCGTGTACACCTTTCATCCCACTGTCACACTTCTAACGACTCTTTCTCTCTCTCTCACTCTTTTTCACCCCTTTTACCCTACACTCTCAATCTTTTCTTACTCTACGCTGTATTCTAACCCCACCCTGTCACCGCACCCTACCATCCCTCTCAACCTATTCTCTCACCCAAATCCCTTACTCCTCTCTCCTCACAATCTCTATACAATTCACTCCCCCTCTCACCTAACTCACTAACCCCACTCTCACCACACTCTCAAACCCACTTTCTCACCCCTCTCACTCCACTCTCTCACTCTACTCTCTCACACCGGCCCACTCTCTCACACCGGCCCACTCTCTGACACCTCACACCACTCTCTCACCTCTCATTCCACTTTCTCACCCCTCTCACCCCGCTCTCTCAGTCAAATCTCTCACTCCACTTTCTCACCTCTCATATCACTCTCACCTCTCACCCCATTCACTCATCTCTCTCACTCCACTCTTTCGCCCCCTCACTCTCTCTCTCTCTCATCTCCCACTTTCTCACACCTCTCTTTCACCCTCTCACTCTACTCTTACACCCCTCTTACTCCATTCTCTCACTTCAACCCACTATCTAACCTCTTACACCACTCTCACCTTTCACTTGATTTTCTTACCCCTATCACTCCACCTTTTACCCCACTAACTCACCTCTCTCACTCCATCCCCACCACTATATTACTCTCTCACTCCAATTTTTCACCTCTCACCCCGCTCTCTCACCTCTCACCCCACTATCTCACACCTCTCACTCCACTCTCTCACTCCTCTTACTCCACTTGATATATAATCAAATAACTATAAATCCTTTGTTAAATTCTAATTCATAGAGAAATTCATGGATCACTGTTACATGTACTAAGCGCATTTTGCTGTTAATCAATTCAAATGAAACCCAAAATAGAATTTACCTTTCACCATACTTGCACTTTTTTGAAATAAAAAGAAAAATAAAGATTTATAAGATGGACTTTGCTTAGATTTACGGTTCTACGTTTAAACCTAAATTCACCCGTTATTGTATAATTGTTTCTAATTATTTATCATAAAAAAATTACTACTAATAATCTATACCAAGTTTTAAATACTATGTATAAAATATGTAATCCTTAAGGAGGCAACTTATCATCAGATGTAACTTATTACCTATACAGTTTTACTTTGAAAAGAAAAACTCCATAAATTGGAACATTTGAATTTTAGTAGTTTCCAATATATTTATACATGTCTCTTGTTCTAAAAGAGATCATTACAGTCTAAAAATTGACACGACCATCAAGCCCTCTTAACAAATTATGAAATACATAAAAATCATTTAGCATACAACTGCATCCCAATGAGTCTGAAAAATATGTCTGTTTACGAAAACGGATACCCTTGAATTTAAGAGGGCTAGATGGTCGTAGCCATGTTAAACTATTTTAATCTCATTGAGAAAGAGTGCTCTGTATGACTATTTAGGAAATTATTTAAATTTAAAAAAATGAAATATTTTGCATTCTTTACTAAATGAATGTAAAATACTGTCATAAGACTTTACGACTTTACAATCACACTTAAAATCTTTATTGTAGATATGACGGGTAATTAGTTCATCCAGCCTTCTTAATAAATGATTTTTCAGGGGTGAAGTCAGTGTTCCTAAGATTTGCCCGAGCAGTTTCACAAAATGTTCTTAGTGTTGTCTTAAGGCACATTGTAAGCCACGCTGAGATCATATTATGCAGTTAAGCCATCCATTCAACTCTTTTTTGTATGACAATGTAAATGCTGCCTGAATAAGATTAAAACACTGCTATTTCGTATAAATGATCGAGTGCATTTTTTTTGTCTAGCTGTTCCATGTAAATGAGCCGTGTTAAATTGTACAAAATATATACATGTATGTTTGCTTATTCATAAATTTTAAATATAATGGTAGATGAAGAATCCGAAGCAAATTTTCGTTGTGACATTTTTTAAATGGAATAGTCACATGCAGTGACAAGTAGGGCTTCAAAGAGGAGATTGAAACTTTTTGAACTAACTTCAATGTAAAGGCGTGTTTTCTTGTAATGGTTGAGCTGTAGATGAGGTGTGTTTTACAGGGACACTAATTACACATCGAAAGATAATAGAATAAGCGAGGATCACTTACAATAAATTCTGAAACAACATCCCTTTAGAATATTCTGTATCAACAAAATAAGTGTGAAAAAAAGATGACACGGGGGTTCAATCCCTAGTCCCTAGATTACTCACCTTCCAATAGAAAAAAAAACCCAACCAAATTATTTAATGGACCACGCCGTAACTGCCAGGCAGTCCAATCTATATCTTTGATTATTTTATGGCACTAGTTATAACGATGCCCCCCCCCCCCCCCCATCTGCCCATGCAGTAGTGCAAAGCACCGGCAAGCCCTGCGAGCTCTACAGTCATTTCATGCATATCTTTTACAATTTAATGCTATGCTATGGTATGCGATTTTAATGATATGCAATGCGATTTCAATGCAATGCTATGAGATTTGTATGCTATGCTATGAGAAATTGAAATGGAGGGCTTAATGATATGGTATGATATGCTATGCTATAGTATGCTATGAGATTTGAACAAAAAAGCCTCAATATACAGAAGAGTTCCACACATTTGGAAGTAAAATGATAAAAAGCCAAAGTTAACCACTAATCTGCAATGTGAGCATTTATTCTTTCAAATAAAAACATTTAAAACCGAGTTAAAATCATGTTGTATGCTATGCTATGGTATGCTATGGTATGATATGACGAATGAGATTCTATGAGATTGTATGCTATGGTATGAGATTCCAATGCTAAGCTATGAGATTTCAATGCTATCCTATGAGATTTCTATGCTATGCTATGCTATGGTGTATGTCGTAAAAGATATGCTTGAACTGACTGTAACAACAACGCCTGTGCAAAGAGCAGATTCGATGTACGGCTCCCTTTGACGTACTGAATTTCCTGTCGTCAGAATCTTACCCACAATTCCGTGTAAATTGCATATGGCTACCAATTTCACGTTCTCACGAGAAAAGGTAAAAATGAATTTAGAGAACACCATGCATTAAAAAGTAAATTAAACATTCTGCTGCCCGTAGTAACTTATCAGGAGAGTTTTTAAAGGAAAACCAGACGACAATAAACCTAAAATGAAACGTGTCAAACGAGTGTCTTAAAAGGGGAAATAAGTCTATTTGCATTGAAATAAACAAAATTGAAATAAATCTACCTGAAAAGATGCAACTAATGATTAACCAAGTGTTAAACAATCAAAGTATTTTGGTAATGCTTCTAAAAATGAGCGTAAAAATATTGAAAATATTGATTAAGTATCAATAAAAACCACGGACGAAAATTTGTTTTCTTTAATTTTATTCACTTTTTCACCACGTTGATGCATCCATTTAGTATGTTTTATTTTATCATAATTAGTTGCGCTCGCCCTAACGGTCGCATTGTAAGTCATGTTATAATAAAATGACGTGACGCGTTTTATCCAGATATACGCCAAATGATATGGATAGCATTTCCGTTAAAAACATATTTAAACATTCTTGTGGCACATTTTTGAAAAAAAAAGGTTCTTTAATACATTAACTGTTATTTACTTAGTCATCAAATTCAACAGTTATTTATTTGGCCTTTCCAATAAAAAATGTTTTCAAATTCTGCCTGAAGGCTTTAGAAAGTGTGACTTTAGCAATCACGTGACACTTTTTAATAAGTTAGACGGCAACTGATATATCTATGTTGCATTTTCTGTAAATTACAGACCAAACATTTGTGTGGTACATTTTGAAAAAAAATTGTTAATAGATTCGCTGCTTTTTACCGCATTGACAAATTTTCACACCAATGCACACTTATAACGGAAATAGTATGAATTTCATCGACAACATAATTGTAATTTTTACCGGAAATAAGCGAGTAAGCAAGTATTATCTTTCTTTTGTACCAGCGCCCTCACTTGTACACTAATGAAATGATCAATAAAAGCAAATTGAAAATGAAGGTTGTAGTGCTTTTGATTTTAGAGCATATGGAGAAATGGTTTACACTTCACTAATTTGCCCAGCGGCCATATTGTAATCATAATGGCGATTTTCAGTACAAAAGAAAGGAATGAGAAAACTCACTTTTTTTAAAAACATTAGTACTTCAGAAATATTTCTTCCACATATGGTTTTGTTATTTACTACATCCGGGATCGGAATGTGATTGGTTTGTTTACATTAGATGTTAAGATGGCGGTTCCTTTTGAATCTAAAAAATCGAAGCAGGGCATTGTAGGCATAAAGTGTGTTTTAGTGATGAATAAGCTCATGAATGGAATTCTGAATTAATTTTAAAATACGTGCCATTCGTAGGTAAAGTTCTCTCTCATCTGTTAAACAAGTTTTTATTGCGTATTTATTTGTCTCAGAAATCTTGACTCAAATTAAAGAAGTCTTGTTGGTTCCTTTTTACTTTGAATTTGACCTTTTCAACAATTATTCAGTAAGCTAACGAACTTGCAACAAGGCAAGTTAGGCTTTAATATTATCATTATCGCATATTTCTGTAGGAATTATCATTAGAAATTGAATGAGAATTTTTAGATTATCAATCTCTTTCGCTTTTTTTTTAACGATTTATTCATTTATTCACTCATTTTTTCCCCTTATAGTCCTATTTTTAGATAGTTTAATGGTTGAACGGTGAGGCATTTGAAGTAAATTTGAAATGTGAATCACTGAAAGTGATCACAAAATTATACACAGATAATCTGTGCATTGCCCTAACACTTGTTTTCATTAAAAAGTACAAATTTTGACGTATTCACAGCAATTTTATACATTAAAGCTATGTAATTTCATTTGTAGGGGAGACAATTTGAGCAAATGAATATTAATGAGAACAGAGTCACGTGGAATTTAACTCATGAATAAAGTATACATGATTGCTCCATATGCTACTGTTTCATTTCAAATTGTTGATAGAATAATGTTATGAAACTCTTGTATGACCACTTTTATCAGACAATTTAATGTTCCAGAGTACATGTACCACACTACTAAGTAATGTAAACAACACATGTCTTGGGCAAAACTGGAGTAAAATGGCATGTTTCTTCATTAAACAAATCTGCTTAATGTATGCTACTCAAGGTAGCAATGCAACATACTAATGCTGTATCTGGTAATCCATATATTTAAACAGTAATGTTTATTTAATACAAAATAAATAATACAAATACAAAATTGTATACTGAACAAAACAAGAAAAGTATAGTCGGAATAATTTGTTGTCAATTTATTAAAAGTTATAGAATCAAAGCAATACTTGGTTATAATAATAAGGTACCACTGTTTAACAATATTCTCTTTAAAAAGTCGAATTAATAATCACATTGGCTTTGAGCAGTTCTTTGAACTACACTAGGGATTAAATTGGATTTCACAAGTTAGCAATTTGTGTGACCGCCGCCTGCATTCAGTATTGCAAGAACTTGGCGACGCATTGAGGATACATTTCGTCGAATTACGTGTCCTGGAATATTATTCCATTTCTCTTCTAGTGCTGTCGCCAGTTGCAAGAGATTCTGTGGCTTGGTTCTACGCATCCTTACTCTCCTACCTAACTCATCCCAAACATGTTCAGTTGGGGAGATCCAGGAGATTTTGAGGGCCAGTCTAGAATATCCACGTTGTTTTGTTTCAGGAATTCATTAGTTGTTCGTGCTGTGTCCTGTTGCGTTGTCCTGCTGGAATGTTAAACCAGGACCATTGGTGCGTAGGTATGGCTATACAACTCACAATTTCATCTCTGTATCTTTGGGCTGTCAGGGTACCGTTAACTACAACAAGTCTTGTGCGGTTTCCTTCCCAAACCATAACATCTCCAACCCCGAATCTGTCTACTTCCGTCACACAGCAACCAGCAAAACTCTATCCATGTCTCATGTAGACACGGGTTCTTCCGTTGGCAAATTTTAACCTAAACGAAACTCACCACTAAAGAGTACTCTGGACCACTGTCTAAGAGCTAACCCTTCTTTCTAAAGCATTGTGAGCAGTATCTACCGGAGTTAAAAAACTGTTTCCCAAATGGAGCAAACGCATTTGACGGTCGTCCATAGGGATGGTAACCTTAGGTCTTCCACTGCAGGGTCGATCGATATGATCACCAGTAGATCCAGTGGTTTGAAAACGTCTCCAGAGAAGGCTAATGGTCTTCTGAGTTGTTCCGACTGTCTCTGCAACAGCGTTTTGGGACATGTCTGCTTGGAGTATCCCTATGGAACGTGCACGCTCAGCTTTAGATAATTAGGGGATTTAAAAAAACCGCTGAAATTTAACTAAATTTTAGTTTTTCTTTCAGGACTAACGACAAAGATCTTCTATGTCAAGAAGGGATACACGTAGTCAGTCTTTATCGAGCACGGGCTTATACCCATTGTACTCATTGACAGTTAAAAAATGTTTCGTTTGATAATCATGATTACTTATCACAATAGACTCAGGCTTAATTATAAGTCTGTTATATAGGACGTTTTTAGTTAAAGTTGTGTTTTGATCAAAGTAAAGAAAAATGTACATTTATATCTATACCTTTCTTTTTTTTTGTTCAGTTTATATTTTGGAAAGAAAATCGTTTTGGATAGTTCAATTACCTCTTCGGTGGCTGTTTTCAATCGTTGCTACTTCTCTACCGTAGGATATGTTGTTTGTAGTCTGTGTTGAAGCTTTTCAAACCAATGATATCATTAAGATAAGAAAATCAGGAAATGTTCAGTGAATTAACTTTTAATTAGCATGCATTACAATTTAGACATACAACTAGTTGATATATGAAGAACATATACAATTAGATAATGTAAAATAATGTAAATTAAAGAAATGTTATTGTATATTTGATTGGAATGTTATCTTAAAAGTTTATAAACTTACCTTTAAAACAACCGAACAAATAATGACAGTCCTTAATATCACAACTACATGTGTGTCGACAGTCCAGTCCGTAGGTACCTTTGGGACATTGCAGCGTACAGTTAAGTCCATAAAAACCTGTCTCACACCCTTAAACACAAATCACATTTCTTAATTCTTCATATATAGCTAGTTAAAAAATGTAGCAAATTTGTTAAACATACTGTATTACAAACCTTAATGATTTTTTTTTTATCTAAGGAAGAATGTTTAAAAGCGCAGAGAACAATATTTTTAAAATAATTCAATTTTTTATCTGAATAGCATACATATGATTGTACATCATCTTATATTTAATTACAAGTATTAAGGTGGATCCAGTACTTTGTAATTTTGTTTCATACCGAAAAAATACTCACTTGTACGACTCTTTATTATAGGATCCCATTGATATCCAGCGCAACATGTCTCTCCTTGTCCTCTAGTACATATACAAATAATATAACGGTTTCTGAACTTGTGTGGCATGCATGTAATATTTGAATAGGAAAACCATCATAGAAGTTTTTGGACTCTTAAATAATTACAACGTTTCATACATACTCTTCACATCGATATCGTGCTGCTTCAAGAAATAGAATTGGCAAAATAGAAAAATAAAAACATGTTAGATGCCTTAGCAAAAATAATTTCAGATTTACAATTTTAAAAAAATGGAAGATCTTTTAAATATATTTAGTGCATGAAATGACTATATCATTAAATGATCGCGCATTACGTATTGTGTGATTTTCATTTTCGGTCCAACGAAACATGCGGTATATGATAAAATCATATTAATCCTTAGTTAAGGAAATATTAATTTAAAAAAAAACGATTGATATGGTATTCATAATATTATGACATTTTCTAAAATGGCTAATCTGAATATCAGTTTGAACACTTTGCAGTAGAATCAAGCTGCGTAAAACAACGTCGGCAAAAATATGAGCTAGAAATATGCATATTTTAGTTATAAGAAACGTCTTAATTTTATTGTAATATCTTCAAACTTCTTACATATAAAATGTTTTAAAATAAAATTAAACAAACATTAATAAAATATTTGTTTATAAGAATTACGCTGTATAGACAATTAGACCATTCCTGAGACATCTTATCGATCTTTGAGTACACCAATTCGGCAGCATCTCATATAAAATACTGTAGACAAAAATTGTCAACCTTATCAGCACATCTACCTTTTTAAACATAGTCACATTGTGTGCTTCTTTTATATCAGTTCTGAACAATGCAACATTTTGCTTGCACCGTTATATTTGCAAGGTTGATTTGAAATACCATTAAGGCCTCCAGTATAAATATTGGAATTTCTGTTTCATTTTGCATGTCATTAATTTTTTATATATGTAGTCTCATATGATTTATATTTCAACCAATATGGATACGGAAAAACAGAGCAATCTTTATCTATTTCACATTCAAAAACGTTTAAGCATATTTCCAAAAGATAACGATGCTATACAAGTTGTTCAGTTGTTATCATCTGTTGACCAAGTGTCACAAATAGATGTTGTATAATTCTGCTAGAAAACATTTTTTTGAATAATATTTGTGAGTGTAGCAATATTATCAAGATTTTCAATGGAAATGTCGTATGTATATATATATATATATATATATATATATATATATAGGTTTATATAACCATACAGACAGTTTAAAATGCGTGCATTTATACATTTAATATTTATACAAAAGAACTATTATTATCATATTCTTTTTGTATGAGTGACATATAAACTTATGAATGTCATTTTCACTTTCTTTATGGTTTAATAAACCAATTTTACGGATAATATATTGACTATTATTTATCAACATTTCAACACCAAGCTCGTTAAACAATTACAAACAATTTAATAAAAAAGATGTTTTAATAGATAAGGCTAGATTAAGGATTAGTTTGTTAAAAGGAATTTTTTGGGGACATTTTAAGGGTATTGTACCGTTTCATGATTTTATAATCATTTTATTCTCCTTTAACATAGTTACAATATATTTGGAAAGGACTAAGATAGGCACTGTTCTTAAATCCCTTTACGTATTCATTTTCATGCATAATAAAATATTGTTAGACATAAAATAAAATAGTTACGTTGCTATGTTGATGTTAAGTGGCAGGTATATTTCCACCCCGAAATCATCTGTTGTGTTTAAATGACAAAACATTGACTCATATTACAACTTTTGTATTAAGTAAACTCAAGGCATATGTTTTATGCAATGAGAACAACGTTTTAAAAACAAAATTGAATTTAGTTGAAACACTTTATCCCTTCTTAGTCCTTGACGGAGAAGGATTTCCTTTATATAGGTATATATGATCGACAGTAAAATGAAAAGGGCCATCGCTGCAAGAACTGTGATTCCGATCAATATTGGAGACATTCTCTTTTGGCCAGCTGATGTATCTAACCATCGTTTTTAGAAGAAAAAAATCATGCGCTTTAACATAGCATTTAATGTACATGTATAAGTGAAACATTATACATGAATTTAAAATATTCAGACAAGGTTTTGTTTGTAGTCAAAACAATAGGACACTGTTTGTTTTCTGAGAGAGAGAGAGAGAGAGAGAGAGAGAGAGAGCATTGTATTATAACCAGGGTTCATCCTAATTATTTATACGAGGGTTGTTAGAAAAGTTCGCGGACACAGTGATTTACGGAAAAAATATTGTGTACTTTGAAGGATGGCGTATTTTTTACTAAATGACTATCAATTGAAGATAAGTATGCAAAAAATCAGATGATTTTAATATTTTGGTCAAAAAAGACAGCGATTTTTACTTTGAATAAAGTAGATTTACGGAGCACCATTTCATATTTCTACGACGTCAGGTGACGTCAAACAACTGGAATGCAAACTTGTCACTCTTTTCCAAAGTAAAGACCTTTCAGTTCCACACACTTTTCATGTCTTTTAACCAATTTATAAAATATATCTTCATACCAAGAATTGTCAAGTTTTTTATAATGTCTTTTGTGGCAAATCGTACATCATTTCGGTCCAAAAATCCCAATCCAGGCTGTTTCGACTTAAGATAAGGAAATTAAGCGAAATCAATACGTGCAAGATCCGGGCTGTATGAGGGGAAAAGGGTTGTGGGTTTCGGTCGTCATCAAAAATATCAGTCCTTACATATTTAAACCTCTGATGCCATTTGTAAATTATTGTCCTATACGCATGTGGGCCATCTCAAAACATCTAAGAACTTTCTGGTCTCCATTGGAGATTTTCATTCTTGCACACAAAATTAAATGACGGCTCGGTGCTCCAAGCTGTACATTGACGTTAACGTTTTTGACTCAATTTTAAAGAGTTGGCCGTCCCTATTCGGCGATAAAACAGTCAGATTTTTTTTAATTTAATTGAAACTCTCACAATATGACGTGTATAAGTTATTGTAATGTAATATGAAATATCGTGCATATTTATGCGCTTAAACAGTATAATTACTTAATAAGGAAAAATGCGTACAAAATATAAAATAATAAAAAAAAAATGACATGCTCCGTGAATCATATCTGATCATATTAATTAAGCTATATATTTTTTTATGGTGCGTTTGAAAAAACCAAACCGCTAAATAATTATTAGAAAATTCGTCAAGTTTAATTCTGAAAAGTTTCGCTGGTATCATGCAAATAGTCCGCTCACAATCGAGCTTGTCCGCGAACTTTTCTAACAACCCTCGTAGATTGCATTTTCTTTATTTTGTTTAGTTCTAAATGTATGAATTCTTTGTTTTACAAAGCAAGAGACAACATGTATATTCTACTATATGCAACATATCAAAATATTTCTGATATCAGTATTAAATTTATAGCTTTACTTAATCTAAAGTGAATAATATCATAAGACATCAAATTAGAACATTAAATTATATTTCATTATTGCCATTACCGTTTTTGACGTTCTTGTCACTCGTGTCCATTTTCGATGAGCTATTTTGATTCTTTTCACCTAAATACAAAATATGATAAAATGCTGTTACAAAACTTTGACACAATGAAAGAAAAAACGGCGTAGAAACAATAATTAAATGTGTTGATATTATAAAAGATCATGCCATGACTAAATCTCTCTCTCTCTTTCTCTCTCTCTCTCTCTCTCTCTCTCTCTCTCTCTCTCTCTCTCTCTGTGTGTATTCCGCATATTTATTTGTAAGAATAAAGTCGTACAATTAGTTATTTAAACTGTGTACACTGTAAATTTTATCATATGTGATCGAGCATAATCTCTAGTAAAATACCTTCTATATAAGGATTTCTACAGCCATTTATAAAATGACATTCTTCTTTTGAACAATTACACGTTAAAAAACAATAAGCTCCATAGAATGGATAATTACAAGGTTTTTTGCAATCATATCCGTAGAAACCCAAGTCACATTCTACAATGAAAGGGAATATATATATTTTTTTTAATTGAGAATTTTCATAATTCCATCAATTTTCACGTGTGCTATATATGTACTTACTTGCACACTTTTGTTGTAATCGGTCCCACTTTTGTCCATAAGTGCAAGAAGCTCCACCTAAACTACACAATAGCGAAGCAACGATTATATATGACCAGTTACATCAGAGCATTAAAAAAATGAACGAAAGTATTGTCCAAAGCACAGTAAAGGGTCAGTAAATAAGTAACAAGTATTAAATGCTTACTTCTCATTATCTGCAGCATCGATGCAACGGAGAATTAGAAAACAAACAATGTATGCAGCATAACCTTTAGTGGCAATTCTCATTTTATCAGAGAATTAATGAGCAGGTTTACCGAAGCGTAGATGTGAAAATGCGTTTAAAAATGACTATATCAAATGATCTAAATGTAACCTTTATACAAACCTCATGTTTCCTTCTTCCTTTTGAATTAATCTGAGCATATGAGAATTTGCATATATGTTTATATATAGATATCCATAAATACACTACACTACAATTTCATATAAGATCAAGATGGTCTTATCCACGCGAACATTTCTTTAGGAAATCAGAAAAATAAATGTTATATACGGTACATAATTGTATATGTATTTATAAATATGAAAGCATTTTCCCTTCCAAATTGCATCTTCAACTTTCAAAAATAAAATTATAGCATTAATCAGTGGAAATGAGAAGTATATTTTGTAAGGATCAATTCATACAAATTAATTGCTTCATATATGTAATGACGCAAAATACATAAAGGTATCTGAATTTATATAAAATGTGTGCAATTTTCACTTTCCTCTGCACTGAATGATAAAAAACCCTTATTTTACAGTAGTTTCAGATTAGTTCAAAATTTGTTTCAGGATCTCCTTAGCCTTTGGACCCACACTAGGGTTTCGTCATAAAGGAACTTTTTTTGGGGGGGGGGGGGGGGAGGGTGAGGAGTGGTCTCATTGCAGCCTCCAGCTGACTCTTAACTCGTACCGCTCAATGTTTTTTATAGCTTCTAAGCAGATTTCTTTTGATCAACTATATGCAAGATAAAACAATAACACGGAAGAAAACCATCTTTATTTATGGTGTGGGTACACTGTTACATACAATTCCTGTCGACTTTTAGCTCCCGCCCACATTTGAAAGCACCTCAAATACACGATCACTTAACTTCATGTTACTGGGTCTGAAATATCACCAATAATTCGTCAAAAACGACCGGAGTTACTTATTAGGATGTGTCATTTTTTTCACTTTCGTTGGAGTATTTCAAAATCACGGTAGACATTAAAATCATTATAATTGCTGTATAAAAAGGGGCCGCGGATATATGTTTGGCACCCTATCCTTTGATAAAAATAGACGTTTTAATGACCTTTAGTTGGATTGCTACATCGTCATAAAATGTTCGACTTCCGCTTGATAAGCTAAATGGTTTACAATGATCAGATTCTATCGTAGAATAAATTGCATATAAACTGATAAATCAAATTATTAGGGCATAAATTCTTTAGATTTGACTCCTTAGTTCCCTGATCTTATTCCTTCGTAAGAGGCATATTTTGCTGTTTGTTTATTCTAGTTAACCTATCACTAATAGACATATTTCCTTCTGTATTCCTTCTATTTGTTTCTCCATGCTCCGAAATAACACACCTGATATCTTAGAAATCGACAAATGTAAAGTCTACACAATTGTTAAATTTTCGATTTCACCATTCATGAAAAAAGGTTACATGTAGCTTCTAGTGAAGGCAGTCCTTAATCACCAGAAATGGCACAAACTAAACAGAATAAATTCGATATCTGATCATCCGCAATGTTCAATAACTCTTGAGTATCCTGCAATTGTTTATTAATATAATAGAATTGTCGTTCATATTGGACACTTTGTAATAATATCATAGCCGCATTTATATCCCACGTTTAACAATGCTTGCTGTGTGAAGAAAGTGTCTTTGACTCTCCCATTCTTTTACTAAATATTTTAATCAAACTTACACATCTAAACTAATTTCCATTATAACTTCGTTAGACAAATATGCTAATACTTTGTAAAACATCTGAATACAATACCTTGAGATAAGGTTCGGAGAACGTTTACAAAA
This sequence comes from Magallana hongkongensis, assembly GCA_016163765.1. Lineage (NCBI taxonomy): Eukaryota > Metazoa > Mollusca > Bivalvia > Ostreida > Ostreidae > Magallana > Magallana hongkongensis. The sequence goes on along the minus strand of WFKH01002636.1, from coordinate 14,414,723 downwards.
GTGTTTTACCTATAAACACGCATATTGTTTTTAAACTTAAAGATTCTAGTCAAAAGATATTAGTTCAAATGAGAATTTCAAATGCTATTTTTTTTTTTTGTATCTGTAAGACCCATTAAGAAGTACATGTAATTTGCTTATCCTTATATGAAATACAGTAATTAAAACTGAATTAAATTGATAAGACGCTATTCGTTACTAGTAGTTGATCAAAAGAAATCTGCTTAGAGGCTATAAAAAAACATTGAGCCGTGCGGGTTGAGTCAGCTGGAGGCCGCAATGAGACCACTTCTCACCACCCCCCCACCCCCCCCCCAAACGTTCCTTTATGACGAAACCCTGGTGGGGGTCCAGAGGCGGAGGCCGCAATGGAACCACTGCTCACCCTCACCCCAACGTTCCTTTATGACGAAACCCTGGTGAAGGGTCCAGAGGCTAAAGAGATTCTGAAACAGATCATAAACCAATCAGAAACTGCTGTAAAATAGGGGTTTTTTTATCATTCAGTGCAGAGGAAAGTAAAAATTCCACATATTTTATATAAATTCAGATATGTACTTGAACCATTATAAGGTAATTGATTTGTATGAATTGATCCTTACAAAACATACTTCTTAGTTGCCCTGACTCATAATATAATTTAATTTTTGAAAGTTGAAGATGCAATTTGGATGCAATTCGGAAGAATGGTTTCTTATTTATAAATACATCATACATGTACAGTGTGTAACATTTATTTTTCTGATTTTTTAATTAAATGTTCTCGTGGATAAGACCATCTTGATCTTATATGAATGTGAAGTGTATATATGGATATCTATATATAAACATATATGCAAATTCTCTTATGCTTGGATTAATTCAAAAGAAAGAAGGAAACATGAGGTTTGTAAAAATGTTACATTTCGATTATCTGATATAATCCTATTTAAACGCTTTTTCACATCTATGCTTTGATAAACTTGCTCATTAATTCTCTGATAAAATGAGAATTGCCACTAAAGGTTATGTTGCATACATTATTTGTTTTCTAATTCCCCGTTGCATTGATGTTACATCTAATGACAGGTAAGCATTTTAACTTTTTTACTCATTTACCCAAATTTTAAAGTAAATGAAATTACAAAACTCCCCTAGAAATGCATTTTGTGAATAAGTAGTCTAGCGACATCGAAAATATTCGGACGAGTATGATGACATCAAGTGAAAAAGAAACCCCGACCGATAGAAAAGGACAACAAAATGCTAAACGACACCTTTCGGGAAGACAGACGTTAGGCAGCAAGTAATACAGGGCATGTTTGGAGTCGACAGACCGTTTGTTCTTAGGGAGAATTTAAAAACAAAACTAAAAATACATAGTGACTGTGCACTCAGGGTACATGCTCAAAGAAGATATTATTTTCCAAGATATTTTCGGAAATAGAACGTCAATGTTATCGTGAACGATGTGAAGGGTTTAACAACGACGTAAAGGTTGGCTATTTTCGACGTCGCACATTGCGCTGCCTGTCAAAACCAGCAGATATAAATTATTTTGTTTTTCAAAGCATATATTAAGCACAAATTTGACAAAGGGTAAAAAATCGAAATACAGTTATCAGACGAAATTACAGTGAACAAAATTTAAGTATTGTCCTCAGTTTGCCCTCAGTTTACGCAAATTTGTAACAACACTCGTGTGTGTGTGTGTGTGTGTG
>WFKH01002636.1:14402779-14412923 GCA_016163765.1 Magallana hongkongensis | reverse complement strand
GTGTGTGTGTGTGTGTGTGTGTGTGTGTGTATATATATATATATTCAGACAAGATGAATATAGTTCTTTTGGAAAGAAAAGAAACGTACAAAATCACCAATTTTTAACTGTATGTTTAAATAAGCTTATTTATTTTTCAGCTATTCCCATGGGAAATAGACGACAGTTTCATTAAGACTATTGATAATATTGCAACACTCTTAAATATTTATTTAAGAAAAAAAGTTTTGTAGCAGAATTATATAACATCTACTTGTGACACTTGGTCAACAGCTGATAACAACTGAATAACTTTTGATAGCATCGTTATCCTTTGGGAATATGTTTAAACGTTTTTGAATGAAAAATTGATAGATATTTCTCTGCTTTTCCATATTCATCATGTTCAATTAAACCTTATTACTTATATTTATATCATTTTCATCAAATATGCGATTAAATATTAGAATATTGACATCTATATGTACATCTATAAATTTCTTTAAAGTATGCAAACCCCTTTTGCACCCAAACAATACGTCATTTGATTTTATTAGACTGTACATTACAAAATCGATTCGCAGTGCTGTCACAGACAAAGACACTAAAATAAGCAAATATAAACTAATCATCTGTAGGATCGCGATTTACACTGAAATAGCGAGTACACGCAGTACATATGTTAGATCCACCTCTAATTTATCGCGGGAAGTATAGCGCGAGATCACTGTGACGTCATACATAAAATTTATTTTGCTTTGTTTTCATATATATCGACACAATACGAATGAATGAACGCGTGTAGAAAATCTCTTGGTTCTCACCAAAGCTTTTGAAATATTAAAAACGTTTTTTAAAACCTCAAGAAACCGTAAATTACGAATAACTCAGCTATGTTAAGGAAGGTATCAGAATTCTAGCACGTGTCATTTAGGAAAATTTGCATATGCCCCGCCCCTTATTCATGAGATTTTACGAGATATTGTGTTTCGGTAATATTAACAAACATCTACCAAAATAAATATGATGAATTATTGGGATTGATTGTATCAAGAAAGGTGTACTGAAATAAAAACTTCAACTATTCTTTATATCTCGCGAAATTATGAAATTCCTAAGTCGTCTGATGACGTGTCGCGGTTGACTACATCACATCGGCGTTTGCAGCTGTGATCAGAATAAACATGTGGACTTCAGTGATATACCTGGGAATTTAACTCATTTACACCCAGCGTGGACGGAAATCGGTAGAGGATCCAACTGAACAAGGTAGGATTTATCTGTACTTCCCCTAGATATTGTTTTATATTATCTGATACTGTAGGATGAAACAGAAACGAAGGGAAATTCCTCGGCTTTGATTTTGTTCAGTTGTTTACATTTGTTTTTCATGTAATATTGTGTTTAAACATCTGTTTGGTGACTTGATCAGGCAAAGCAAATGTTCTGCAATTCGCTAATTTTGATGATAAAGAGTATTGAGGCCCATTGTAGCTTTTTACTGGTCTCTTATATCGCAATAATATTAGCTCGCATTTCCCCCGTGTTCAAAGAAAATGTAAACAATGGAAAGTCCAAACACTGTGCTAGCACTACAAAGATTACTGTAAGGATTTGGATTAAATATAGACAAGATTGTATTGTTGTTTATGTAAATCGAAATGTATTATTTCATTTAGCCTTCTTTTAGGAAGATTACATGTATGAATAGACAAAATTAAAGTGTTAAACTGAATTTCCACACTTTTTAAAGAATAAACATTTGATTATGACTGTTGTAATATCAATGAAATTCAAACTGCCATTAGTATGCACCATAATAAAGTAATTTTCCATTTTCATGTTATCTTCAGCACAATAGTTTGCTAATTATAACACATTATTCAGGGTTATTAAAGCAGTGACTGGTCCACTAGAGACACCTTTTTTGAGTGTTGATAAATAAGTAAGTACTCTAAAACTTTTTCTTTTACTCAATAACTTCAGGTATATTTGGTCTGGGTTTTTTTAAAAACCATATTACTATAATATAACCTATCATAATAATTTTCATTGATAACTATTGAAATTAAATTTGAAATTGATAAATATTCATCATTTCAGATATTGGTTTTCTTATCAACTGCACTGTCTCCTTACATCAAAAAGACAGAGGAGAAGTACATGTAGTGTGCAAGAAGAATGGTCAATTTCAATAAATTCCACATCATAAATGAATAATACGGAAAATCAGAAAACACTAGTCTTGTTGAATAGTTTGTCACAGAAAAGCAATCTCTATAGTACATTGTATTTTTCAAGTTGATTATTATAATAAATTCTTGATTAACATTGATTTTTTTGGCTTTCTTTAATTATTACAAAAATTATTAATTATAATTACAAGTAACCTTGATCATATATTAAAGGTGTTTCTTATTTATTTACCAGCAGAGTTACATAAACCAATATGAAACATAAATGTGTAAATTACAAACTTACACTTAACCCCCCCCCCCCCCGCTCTTATATCAATAGTTATTGGTAAGGGCAACATATGAATTAATTTTTCCGATTTCAACAATTTTGTACTGACGACTGGTGTGAACAGAAACAACATTTTAACATTATTATAATAAAATTCACAGCGTTTAATTATTTTATGAATGAATATTAAAATCATGATCATAGTCAGTGCTGCGTTTGAATTTCACGCAAATGACGCCGAAAGTGAAATGGGTCAGATAAAATGCAGTAGTGCAAGGGCATACACTTGATCAAATATATTGAAATTTTACGTGTGTTACCATTATATCTTCATTATATCAAAAAGTGCTGGGAGCTGTATGAAATCGACATGCATTTCACATAAATAAGCGTTAATTGTGGGAACTCCCTGCAAATTTCTGTTCATACACTGTTTATGTGGAATTTAATAATTGTTCTTACTTGAATATTTCAAGCTCCCAGCACTTTTCGAAATTTTAGATGTTCATTTTACAAGTTAGAAACAGAAATACTTATATTTGTTTATGTTAAGCCCTTGCACTATGCATTTTTTCATATTATTCCTGGTTCATCTATTTTTAGCAGTATCACGTGACAGGGTATTCCCAAGGGACTCAAAATTGCTCATGCGATAGCGAATCGTCTAATTTGTATATTGATAAAATATCACTTTGTGTAACACTGTTTTGGAATAGAATATCAAGATTATTCAAAGGCTAAAATTTTATGCGATAAATATCGCTATTATTTTATGGACGCCCTTAACATAGCTGAGAAATGATCAGCCATTTTTGGCATAGCACTACGGGAGCTAGAAGGCATGCTGGGATGCTACCAGAAAAAATTTCTTGATGAATCTGTTGGTTTAGCTCGTACGTTTTCTCGCGCACTGGTTCTTAGAGCTATAAATTCGAATATGTACTGGACCCCATAAATGTTTGCTTGCATGCTAAGCAATTGATTTGTATGAATTGATCCTTACAAAACATCATTCTAAGTTGCCGTTACTAATATTTTCATTTCATTTTTGAAACTTGAATTTGCAATTTGGAATGGGTAATGGTGTAATGTATGCAACATTTATTTTTTTGATTTCTGAAATAAATGTTCGCGTTAATAAGACAATCATGATCGTATATACATTGGTAGTGTATCAATGATTATCTATATGTCTTTAGCTAATAAACAATTGTTTATTGTCAATGAGTCCATGACTATGGAATGTTAATTAAAATTGTTAATTAGTAAAAACAAATATATAAACACATATATTAAGAATAATTCAAAAGGAAGAAGGAAACACGAGGTTTGTACAAATGCTACAAATGATTGTTATAATCATTTTAACGGCATTTTTTATCTAAGCGTGGATACACTTGCTCTTCTCTAATAAAATGAGAATTACCAATAATGATTGTGTTGCATACATTGTATGCCTTCAAATAATCCGTTGCATTGATATTGATGCTGTATATAATGAAAGGTAAGCATTATCTATTTTTTTACTCATATGCTGACGTCTTAATATTATTTGGACGATGCTTTCGTTATCTTTTAAAAGTTCTGATGTACAAGTAACTAGTCAGCATAATATTATGATGTTATTGTGCAGTTTAGATGGAACTTCTTGCTATTATGGACATAAGTGGGATCACTTAAAACAAAAGTGCACAAGTAAGTACATATAAAGCACGCGTGAAAAATTGATTGAATTTTTTTTTATTCTAAATTAAATAAATAAATGTTCCCTTCATTGTAGAATGTGACTTGGGTTTCTTTGGAAATGATTGCAAAATGCCTTGCGACTACCCATCCTATGGAGACACTTGTATTTAAACGTGTAATTGTTCAAAAGAAGAATGTCATTTTATAAATGGCTGTAGAAAACATTATATAGAAGCTATTTTACTAGATATTATGTTCAATCACATATGATAAAATTTACAGTGTACACAGTTTAAATAACTAATTGTATGACCTTATTCTTACAAATAAATAAGCGGAATACACACACACACACACACACACACACACACACACACACACACACAGAGAGAGAGAGAGAGAGAGAGAGAGAGAGAGAGAGAGAGTTAGTCATGGCATGATCATTTATGATATTACACTGTAATAATTATTGCTTCTACGCCGTTTTTTTTTTTATTTCTTTCTTTCAAAGTTTTGTTACAGCATTTTATCATGTTTTGTATTTAGGTGAAAAGAATCAAAATAGCTCATCGAAAATGGACACGAGTGACAAGAACGTCAAAAACGGTAATGGCAATAATGAAAAATAATTTAACGTTCTAATTTGATGACTTATAATATTATTCGCTTTAGATTAAATAAAACTATAAATTTAATACTGATATCAGTGAAAAGATTTCGAAAAAAAAAATTCACTCTCGAAACCATTAGGATGAACCCTGGTTATAACACAATACTCTCTCTCTCTCTCTCTCTCTCTCTCTCTCTCTCTCTCTCTCTCTCTCTCTCTTTCTCTCTCTCGTGATCATAAAATCGAATTACCTCTTTTTGTTCGATTGCATCATTTTCTATGATCACAATCTTTGTCAATACAGTTGCAGTTTGATTGACAGTTCTGACCATTGGTAGGGTAAGCACATTTCTCACCACAGTTTGGCCAGTTGAATCCCTTCGCACAAACTAGAAAAGGAAGGATTTTCATCCAGAAAAATATGAAACAAATCAATTGGAATTTTACATGCAAACTACTGTAGACGTGGGACACATTATCTTGTTTTTTTTATTTTTGCAATCTGACAATTTTCAGCCAAAATTTAAATTGTCGTAAAAATTGTATCAAATGACTTAAAAAATGGTGAAATATAAATGACAATTTTAAACAAATAATCTTAATTAATATATGGTAACAATTGATAATGGATTAGAATTGACATTTTTCTACCTGCTCTTCTGAAAGAAACTGTCCTATCATTTTCAAAATGTAAATACAGTATTCAATTAACGTAAAAATAATTAAATCCAACCCAATACATTGAACTTTTGTTTAAAACATTTTTTTAATAGTTAAATTCTGTAATAAAAGAATAGATTGTCTTTGAAATTAAACCCACAGTATATAAATAAAACAAAACAAATTTAATATTTTTATTTCTTTAATATCTACATGTATGCTATACTTACGTAACCGTTTATTTTGTGGAACATCCCATCTGTGCATCAGGCAACATGACGTTCCGTTGATTCTAAAGCATTGATACACTTTTTATAAATGGCCATTGGTTTCCATTTATTTCTCTAAGCAAACGTTTTAACATAATTTAAAGAACTGATTCATTGATGCATTATTGAAAACGACGAGCAATGTTGCAGACACGATACACAATATCCCTTTCTTTTCCATACTCAGTGCATCTTTTTACTCTTAATGATATTGTATCCTCAAAGCCGTCATTATTCACATAGTTTTATTTATGTTTTAAACATCCTGGTTCTTTAAAAGAAATATAAATCTAACTTCACCGCGTTTATACACATTTGAGTTAGGAAATTGAATTTCCGTTTTGAATTTTATTGGTGGTTATCACGAATAAATATAAAAACAAAATCTTTCATATTATTTTTTATGTAATGCAAATGTTATAGAATTAAGAAAAAAGTGTGTTCAAGTACGAGGGTTGTCCGGAAATTAATGAGGCAATTCATCTATTTTTCTTTCTAAGTGACGGATTTCTGTGAAAAAAAAAACATTGAACAGATACCAATAAATGATTGAATAATTTAAAAGTAATATTTGAAAATAGTTAATATTTTGTTTACGATGGAACATAAACAGACCGATAGTCGGGGTCTCTTGTCGAATAGAAATTTCTTCTTACAAAGAGGCGTTAGACCTACAGTTAAACATTTAAAAAAAATCAAATTTTAAATGCTCATTTTGTTTTTTATTGTAACTAACTTTTGTGTAAGTTTCACTTGTGTAAGAGTTGAAATATTAGTACATTTACCATCTATAAAATTCTGATTACGACGGCAGATTGAATTTGACGTCAAGACCGCGCAGCGAATATATATGAATATTGATATAATCTCAGAAGAATACCTTTGCAGGCCAAACAACTGTTTAAACAAAAACTAAACAATGAAATGGGGTCAATAGCATCTATAATTGGTTTTTCTTTTGACTGATTGTTTAACCAAATGAAACCAAAGGGACAAAAAATCACTTATTATTACTTATTATAAACAAACTGATGTCAACGATTGTTTCATGTAATTATGTAGAGACTGGCTGTAAGAGACATTTCACAGTAAATTTACTTTTTGGAAGCAATAGCTCAAATTTTCTTAACAACAAATTAATAATGGAAATATTCTGTAAATGCTGGTTTCCAGAAATGAAAAAAAAGAAGAATTCTTGTTTTCGTTCGTTTGTAAGACGATTTAAAACTATAGGATCAATGAGACGCGTTAAAATAACGCTGCGTTAACTTTGCTGTTGCTCCGGGTCGTTTGACGTAGGCAACTTTTGTCAGCTTACCAGAAATGATCTAACAATATCATGGACTATAACATTTACACATTAATAAAACTCATCTTGGTTTACTTTCCGGTCTACTTTTCCAAGGCAAAAATAGTAAATTTCCCTATAATTTCCGAACAGTCCTTTTATTTTTCATATTAATTATTGGCATATTTTTTCCGATAAAAAACATCCAATACAATAACAATGTGGATTTTTTTCCCCCTTATATCATGTACTTTAGAAACAATTAAACCATGTACATGTATCAAACCAATTTATCATTAATTCGTTTTAATATTCGTCATATTTATCTTACTTATCTTAATAGAAACGTTTTAAATACATTGACGTATTCCTTATGACAAAAGCATATTATTCGGAAAAAATTACCTTTCGAACGATAGCCATACATTGAACAAAAGAGATTAATGAAAATGAAATAACATGTTAACATCAACAATACTACTGAAAAAACTCAAATCTTACTTGGCTTTTAAAACAAAGGGATCTAGAAAATACCTTCAAATCCAGCAGATGCAAATTGAATGTATAAATTACTGAAAATGACAACCGGCATGAACAATGACAATTTGCAGGACAACCAATTCTTTCAGGGCGGCAAAAGATTAATTATAACTAAAGGAAAAAAAAAAACAAAAAAAAAAACACCTATATACCTCATTTTGAACTATTTAATGAACTATATTATAATAAAATATTTGACTAAATCCGTGACAATATTCTTCTGTGTGTCAAGTAATAAAGTTAAAGGACGTTCATTTAAGAGATTTCATTTGCTTATGCCATCGAGTGTAAATGATTTGCGTATGTGCATTCCAAACAATTACTTGCTGTTTTGTCATTTCCGTATTTTACCATTCATCTTGTAGCTTTAACAAAACATGGGTGCTAATAAAGCTCTCGATGTTAGCGCTGTTTTTTAGTGTTATTTATTTTAGTGTTGATTACCATGTCTTTTAGATTTCTACGATATTAAAAATATACGCTTATTAGTTTATTTTATATATATCTTCTAAAATATAACGATAACAGCAGTTTAAGCAAACAATACTGTTAATTTAATACTTCATGAGAAAACATATAACCACGAATCACTCATATTTCTATTTATGAATTTACAACAACGAGAATATACGAAGAATTTCCAGAATACATCTGTGATATGGGTGTGAATATTTGTCCTAAAAGCGCTCGCCAGACGCTGTACAGTACCGATCAGACCCAACCTAACACAAGAGTAAACCCCAACTAAACCCCGGGTTTACTTTCGGGGTTTACTTGGGGTTTACTCTGGGTCTGCTTTTTGAAAATTTGAGTCCACTCGGGATTTACTTTGGGTTTGCTCGGGGTTTGCTTTTGGGGTCAACTGTACGTACTAAAGTGTGAAGCAGACCCGTCTTTTATCTAACCATCTTACTGCCTGTAATTTCTGCCCTGGTATATTCCAAATAGACATGTAGCGACTGCTTTCAGGGGTATAGTTCTGATCGGGGATTATTCTCTGTGTCCACTCTGGGTTTACTCTGGGTCCACTCTAGTAAACCCGGTGTAAACCCAGAGTAAACCCCGAAAGTAAACCTAGGGTTTAGTTGAGGAGGTTTACTTTCTGTTAGGTTGGGTCTGATCGGTACTGTATATGATGTAAACACGAGTATCTGGTGTTCCCGATGATAGCTATCTTTTGATGATATATCAGGTATGTACAATAGATACACAGTGTGTTTGTAATTGACCAGATAACTAAGTAACTTTTTTGTTGTGTTTTTATACAGTGGATGAATTTCAGATAAACTTATCGTGTTGTTTCGTTCAAAACATGAGAGGAGACTGCATTGTTTACATTTATACAATGTAAATGTATAGTTTATAGTCAGACGGTTAAATTGGTTGTCATTTTCATCAGGAACCAATCGACACAATCGAATTAGTTCATAGCATTCGACTGACAATTCCTAGCTTTACACTACACTGACTACAGTTGTTTGTTTGTTTGTTTGTTTGTTTGTTTGTTTGTTTGTTTGTTTGTTTGTTCGTTTTTTCTTTGTTTGTTTGGTGTTTTGTTTTGTTTTTTTTATCAATTTGTATTTTAAAAAAGTAAGACTGTGAAAACAGCTGATTTGATTTTTTGAAAATCAGTACAGTACAGGCTAAAGGATTATAAAGAGCTGATCTGATTTTCCTAAAATTAGGTGACCCGTTGATGAACAGCTGATCAATAATATGGGTCTGCTGTGTTGAAAATTTTTCTATGAAAGTTTATTTATTTATTTGTACACATTATATTCATTCAATTGTTATAAGATGTTCATGCACATTAATCCTCATTACTAGCTTTTTATATCACTCAGAACATTACTACCATACCACTTTTTGAAAGTTTGTCATCCTGATTCATATTGAAAAAAAAACAAAAAAACAAATAATAAACAAATAACTGAATTGCAAGTCACTTCATCTGATTTTCTCAAAATGAAGAATCTATATGTACATGGTATGTTTGTTTAGAATATGTAACTTTCAAAAAATAGTTAAAGTGTTGGTCATTTTACCCATCCATGCAAAGTAGACCTTTACAGAATGTTTAAATTAGTGTTGACATGTAGGCCTATACATGTGTGCATGTATAACTTCCCATTATTTTTTTGTTATTCGTCATCATCATGTGAAGATGGTTTCATGTTTTAAAATGATTAAAAAATTATGTGAATTATAAACATACAATTTTGAATACTACATGTTTACAAATTGCTTATCAACATATCAACATTACATGGTAAGTTTTCTCTGTAACTGCACCAGCTTTATATTAATCTTGTTTACCTACATAAATCATTAATATGAGAGAGAGAGAGAGAGAGAGAGAGAGAGAGAGAGCACTTTTAAGGTCAGGTCGATTTAAATAAAGGTGTCCAAGTAATCTTTCACATTCAGTCCCTGAAACGTTCTACTTTCCCATTTTTCCGTGCGTTCACCGTGCGCTCACCGTGCGTTCACAAAGCATTCACAAAGCATTTACCTTGCGCTCACTGTTCGTTCAGCGTTCACTTATCGTTTAGTCCCTCTTCATTAATTTTCATTCGGAACTCTAAAGTGAAAAAGTGAAAGGATCGGTCTTTGCGAGTCACAATAAAATGAGGAAAGAAATCGTAC
>WFKH01002636.1:14375794-14393219 GCA_016163765.1 Magallana hongkongensis | reverse complement strand
GAAAATCGGTCACCATGGTCGCGGCTGGGCTACCTAGCGGTCAGCGGTTATCTAATACACAAGAGTCGCAATTTTATTTAGCCGCTAAAGCAAGAATTGTTTTAGTTTTGATTACACATAAAAGTATATTCTTCTTCAATTGGATTAAACGATAGGGTGTCAATTAAGAAATCGTTCAGTTAATTACAGTAATAAAATAATGTCGTTCTCAATCTAAAGCAATATCAGACATAGATCAATTGTGGGTTTAAAGTAAAAAAAAAAAGATAACTTCCATTTGATAGATTTTAGTCATTATACTGCAAACTTTTCAAATCTTCAAATCTGTGTTCTGAGCTGTGTGTTGTACCTTTTCGTTATCTATCCTTCGCACCTGACCGAGAAGATCAGCCACTGCTGCACTACCAAGCGGTAAGCGGTTGTACTTACACGTATATGAACGTGTTTGAGTTTATGTATGTTATAAAAGTTTGTCCATCTTGTATATATTTAATTAAACATTGGAGTGTAAATTAAGAAGTCGTTCTGAAAATTAATAAAAGCGATATTACTTCAAATCGGAAACATCGTCAGACATGAATTAATGGTTGGTTTGTTAGTCTAAAATGTTTTGAAAACTACATATAATGTTTTAAATCAACAAAAAAATGATGATCATCCCGCGCACATGGCCGAGGAGATCCCGCTCGAGTGGATATTCTACATGTACCTTATCACGCGTGCATGTTTCATATTTTGTACGAACACAACTATTTTTTAAATTATGTTTTCAAATATATATATTGGTTTTAGATGAAAAGATAAATTTAATACATGTACAGTTGATTAAGTATTGATTAACTTACGATTGCGTACAAGGTAGTTTAAAAATCAAATCAAATTATAATCAAAGTTCCATGTTACATCTTTGCGGTAGGTGCTGGCACGATAAAAGAATGTCACAAATTGATGCATTCGGTGATTATTTTAAAGAATATTCACATGAGTTTTTAAACAAGTTTTGGTAAGATTCTATCGGTCACATATTAATCACTTCTTTAGTGTTTCTACATGGTCGTTCGTTTCACTGTAAAACTGTTAAAACGAACAGCCGGTCAGAAATCGGTCAGTCCGTGTTAATTCAATCGCCACGTGCAGCCGAAAATCTTGTGTAGCTTCAGCGCACACAGCTGAGAGCATATATAGCCCCAGGTTATTTATGGCTGCAGATCATCAATTGTTATGTAATTGAGTAACAATGTATCGAAGGTTATCGAAGGTTAATGGGTATCGAAGGGTGCTTTCACTACAGTGTTCGATTGTAAAACAAAAAGGCTTTTATTCGAAGTCAATCATCTTCACACTAACTGTAGAGGTGTGAAATCGTAATCTGAAAATGTAGTTAATAAATTAACCTGTTGAACACGCTTAACTTCTATAGTTATCAGCAGAGTAATATATATTATAATTAAAAGTTTTAAGTCAAAGGAAATTTGTTTCTGAGATTTAGAAGTTATGAAATACGACTACATTATGCAATGCAGTCGGTCGCCATAGAAATCATCAAAGTAATGCAAGTGTCGACAGATTTCTTCTTTCTTTGGAATACCAAGATAGTTCACTTAACTTACAGACTATAATATAGCGACAGATCTGCATCCCAAAAATATATGCGCTTCTCAAAGTTACACTTAAGTGAGATAGATATGTGTTCTTGGAAATTTTTTAATTATTTATTGCTAATTATATGGAAATTGATAAAAAAAAAACCCAACTTTTTATTGAAGTTGTATAGCATGAGGTTGTAATGCAACTTAATATGCTTACAAGATTAGCTACAACCAGTGGAATACTAATTGTAGGTCAACAATATACGAATACCCAATCTATTAAATACAAGATAAATAGTTTCCAGAACTATAATAATATGCATGTGTACATGAAGGTTGCACCCTCATTTGTATGTAGGTGAGGAGGTAAACGTGTAGCGATGTACATATGTGCATATACGGATTCCGGACTGCTTCATCTTCCTATTTATTTGTATTTTTAACCTCAAATTTAGAACTGTAGGAATTCAGTTTCAAAACTTTTCAAAAGCTTTAAAAACCATACCAATTAGAAATCATTTAGATTCAAATTGACACATGTCATTGATGAGACGTCGTCGGAACCGACGGGTCTCTTATCTGTAACATTGCTTTCAATGCAGTGTAATGGATAGAAAACACGTGGGTTCCGACGATGAAAGGAGAGTGCAAATGTGCATACAAAACATTGATCAATTGCTTTTGACCTGAGAGTGTGTCATGATCAATTCTATGAAAAAAAACATTGAAAGTTCTTTCTCACACAAAGATTGCTTATGACCTAAGTGTTTGTAATGATTTTGTTCCAAGGTTACTTTGTCAAGTTCATAATTTGTGTCTGCTTTATACTGTTTTTAAGGAGAAACATTGGAAGTTGCTTTTTCATTTAAAGATTGCTGATGACCTGAGGATATGTCATGAACTTGACCCAGGGTCAGCTTAAAAAAAGCTTCTTTCCTGTCTGTCTTATTTTGTATAGATAGAAATGATTAGAAGCTAAAATTTGACACAAAGATTGCTTGTGACATGTAATTAAATATGTCCTGACTTGAACTTTGATCATTTGTGCAAGTTCAGTGTCACTATAAGAAAAAGGAGCATCCATTATCTTCTATTAGAGGAAAACTTTAGTTATGATTTTTTTTATAGTGGGGAGGGGAGGAATTATTTGTGAGGTTGCTCACAGAACCGCCTGTTGGTCCACAGAGAGCACTCTCCCCCTTTCTCGACCAAAATTTCCCTTTTAAAAATTAACCTAAAGGAAATTAAATTTTGGGGCATTGTTCCCCCCTTCCCCAACACACATTTAAGTAGAAGGCAATATAAATTTTTATGGCAAATTGAAAACAAATTATATTAAATAAAATAAGTTATAGCTGCCTCACAACTCCCCCCTCCCCTACCACTACCACCGATTAGATTTTGAAGATTTTAGTAATTTTTTTCTTTTATTTGCTTGTTAATACATTTCGGATAAATTTGTTCCCCGAAGCAAAAACGATGCTGAGTGCTTGCAAGACCAAACATTATACGGAGAGTTGTCCCTCCCGCTGAGCACCTCTCGTACAGCGATCCCTCAGGTTAGAGAAGGCGTCATCGTTTATTTTTGATTTTACTTTTATCATATTGACAATTCAGTCTGATTAAAATCACCACCCTTCTGCATACACTCATTAGGGTCTGATAGGTATCGACAACAGATCATCTTCACATGACCTCCATATTTGCATACAACCTAAATATACCCTCAGTTACCAAATACGTGCCTTTATCTGTTAATGAGAGGTGCAAATCTTCAATACTCAGTCTAGGGGTTACATAGAAAGCAGGTATGAATTAATTTGCCTGTCTTCATTTAAAAAGTGCCAATAAATTTTCTAAAGCCCTGATTGGTCAGAAGTTTAGGTCGTGTGAAGATGACCCCCTATCAATACCTGTCAGACCTTGTAAGGAGAAGAAGGGTGCTTTTAATCAGACTGTTTGACAATCCTTTTCCGACAGTAAGCTGCGACGGAAGACCTATTCGTTGCTTTGCAACGAGCTCGTCTCTAGTTAAATTTAATCATTGATAATTTTACTCTGAAATGATCATTATTTGGGCAATTAATTCAGCCAATCACATAAGCCCTACCTTTTTCTGCTCGGCTCAATCTTGTATTAACACTTCTCTGATATCAACATCCGGTGCATTGGTACTCTCATTCCTAATGGGCCACTTACGAATAAATTTTCCTCCATCAGTATGCATCTTATACCCAAAGCAACAAGAATCTCCTTGAATTCTACTATTATGGTATTATTATCATCGGATGCAAGTTTTCATATTGATAACAATCAATAACACAGTTAAACATTTTAGAAAAACCTTTCACAATTATACAGTCAAGATTTTCAAATCTATTTGTACTTACCCATCACATTTTCGGGTAGAAGACAATGGCGGAATATTGAGATACGAAATTAAAACGAGGCCCAACTTCATCATATGTTTCATATTTTACTGCCTTAATAGTTTTGAAATAGCCAAGTTCGCTTACTTCTTGGAAACAATTGTAAACAAAGCATATTTCCTAGACATGTTTCCTTCTTTCAGGTAAATGTAAAATTGTTTAATATAATAAAGTGAAATTAATATATAAATATTCAATTGTGTCATAACTGCCTGCTTTGGTTTTTATGGGTTTTTTTTTCAAAGCATGTATACTTTTTGTTACAAGTTTTCTGTATTCACCGTATACATGTATACATGTATACATACATGTAGAAAGTGAATGTTTCAACAACATGTCTAATAAAATTAATTAAACCAACTAGCAACCGGTTCCTAGGTCAATAATGGAATTATTTGTTTTGGGGGTTTTTTCATCAGAAATGTTGTGTGATGGTTGTAAGTATGATAAACAGATTATTATAATTAAAATCATACAATGTAAAAAAAAATAATACATATTTTTTATGGAAAACCATGCATTGTAACGGGCAGAATTAGTTTTCCAATTCAGGTAAATTGTTTTCTTAAATATGGATTCAGACGATAAAATCATGAAGCGTTTATTTTTAGAAAGATTATTTATGCAATCGGGTCTGAGTAATTTGCGTCTGTGCAGCCAAATACCTTCATTTACGTTGTTCACCATATCTATATTCTACCCATTATCTTGTAGTTTTGACAAAAGGTTTGGACCAATAAAGCTCTCATTGTCAGAGATCTGCTTGCACGGCCATTGGCATCTTTTGATCCACCATTGGGCACAACTTTTTATAATTCTTTAAATATTAGTTTCTTATTTTTGTAAAGATCGATTAATTTGTTTACGTTGAACACATTTTTCTTCCTTTGATATAAAACTTTACAGGTGGCACACATCGACGTAAACAGCTTTTAAGTAATGATCCATACCCCACTACATATATAAAATACCTACAGAATTTTTTCAAATTTCTCAAACATGTATTTGGGAATATATCCTTATCAAATTTTACCCAGTTAACTGGTCCATCGGTATAATAATAGCTAGGGCCGTTGCTAAAATTAAAACCAATTACGGAAAATGGTGCTTTTATCATACATTAAGAATATTAGCCTAAGCCTGAAATTTGACTTTCAGAAAATCATTTTTGACTGATCTCCTATGTAAAATGAACGAATTTATTTTTTAAAACAACAAATACTTTAATGTTACACATGCTTATTAATTAAAAAAATAGATAAATTTGTTTACAAATGAGATAAAATTAAACAAATTTTCAAAGAGAATTTAATCTTTTATAATTTTATTTACCTACAGAATTCTCTGAAATAGTGATAATGTTTACCCCTTTCGGCCCTTAATCAATATAAAATAAGATTACCCAAAGGACCGGCCTTTTTAGGATCACAATTGGCGTATTTTTGGTAAGATTCATTACAATATATATTTTGAAAAAAGTTCCGTAAAAATAAAATTTTGCATAGTTTTATCATTTTATCTCTCTAAAAAGTATATTTAGCTTTTTGTTAAATAGAAAACATTATTTGAACAAACCGTTGATCAATCTGTATTATATAAATCGCAAAAGATGGGTTTTTCTGAATATCGGTAAGTATTTTGGATCGAGATCGGTATTTAGAAATTGCAGTTACATACGCGAAAAACGCTAATTATCTGATATGCTTTCAAGATAAAACCTATATTCCACTATTTTTACTGGTTTTAAAGACTGTCCTAAAAATGAAGTAATTTTCTTCAACGTATAATTTTAATTCTAAAAACAATTTTAGGGACTATATATTTATGTTCGTTGCTAAGTGTATAGAGTAAAGATCGGGCATGGGCAAGACGTAATAACGCGTGAATTACGTCATACGTTGTTTTGTGACGTATGGACAATTACCTTAAACACTATTAAAATCGGGAGTAAATGTTGTTGCATTGTGTTCTCTTTCATTCTAAAAAAAAAAAAATGATGATGAAGCTCGATTTAAGTTTGATATGCATTGGTTGCACATTTATGAAATTATATTTCTCTCAATACAATATTGGTGTAATCTACTCTTACATATGAAATTTAACGTTTTGTGACGTACTCATTTATTTATAAATTGAAATCTAAAACATATGAACAGATTTCGATATCTTGTTATAAAACAATTTAGGCATCATTTGTTGAATCCTGTTAAAATGTATATTAAATGCTGGCATTTTTGTCTTTTGAATTGCTGTTGCAAAGATTGAAAATTAAATGAAGCAGAGTTCTTACATTGAAATCTTTCATTAGAGCAAAGTTTTTTTAACGTACTCATTTTCAAAATAAATACATGTAATTCACATGATAAAAAACCTATCTTGATATCATGTATATACTTTTTATCAATACATTGTTCACTTGAAGATGTTCTTTAACAAGCTTAATTGAATGCTGACAAAATGTAAAGATTTTTATGTGTTATACGATGTTTTGTTGCGTCCTTTTCGTTTCTTGACACAAACCTGTCCGGATGACATTACCTAGGCAAGCAATTCAAGAAACATTATCACGTTTAATTTATTTCATCTATTAATTATGGTACAAAAATCAGTAAACATGATTCAATCGGTGTCAATCTACTTTAGAAATATAAATAAATCATGCATGTATCAGCAATAAGATGACGAAAGACAGAAGTGAAGAACTGCGCAATAAATGTCATTTGTAAAGTAAAACAATGTTAAGAATCTTGCCGTTATTTGATGCTAAAGTAAATGTTGGAATCGATTTCTTTATTGGCGTTTTCCAGTCGGTAGGTATAGAATATAGCAAGAACAATGAATAAAGCCACTACTGCAAGAACACCGATTCCTATCATTAACATTGACTGCTTCCTATCTGTCGAGACTTGTTGGTTAACTTCTTTGTTAACAGCTTTTGTGAAGCTATCTGGCATCTCAATTCCTATACAAATGTAAGAAACTATTGTATTTCAACATTTAAATACAGCTTGTTTTTGGCAATTGGATGGTAATTAAATGAACATAACAATCTATATTGAAATCCTTTTAAAATTTATTGAGAAAAGAAGGAAAATGTGCGATAATCTTCTTTTTTTTAAATTTGATATCTCATTTTAAATGCTTGATTAAAATTAAACTTTTTTAAACTATGTGGATGTTTTTTTTTCAAACTTTAAATAGTTTAATTTGTTATGACAAACAATGTTAGTTGCCTTAATAAAAAAATTCTTATAATTTGGTATTTATAATCATAATTAGTGAATGCAAAGGTGACTGCTAGTCAACGTAAAGCCGAAAAACGTTATGCAACGTTGAGTACGTTTCTCCAAGTTAATCCTAAGTTAATCGGTAAAAAGAAGGATTCGATACAACAAAACCGATTCATTAAAAACACGTTTAATCGCCATCTGTTATTTTTTAATTCTATAATTAGGCAAAATATTGTAGAATGTAACAAAAAAAGGTTTAAGGTATTCAATGCATAATGAAGGGATATATAACTTTTGAACCATTTTTAAACTAGTTAAATATGGTTTGCTAGATAACAATAAAAGTGAAATGAATCAAAATTTGCATGGCTAATAACATAAACGAAAAGATCATTTTGCCCCTTAAATGTTTTTCTTCCCTTGATGAACAGAAGAAAATTTATTTTTATTTCAAAATATCTGCAATATTTCATATTTTAATGAAGGGATATTGTATGCATTACTTCACTAAGAGATTAGTATGAGGTTCAAATTTCTTACGTACACATTCGCTGCTTATAGACTACCATGTTAAATTCAAGGTGCAAATTAATTGGACATTATCAAAGATAAAATATATAATACAGAAGGTTAGTGTTGATATTAAAATTAAAGAGAAAACTAGACTTTTGACCTTTATACGTTTATTGGCGATAATGGCCACGGTTGCTTCTAATTATGGCAAGTACCGATAACAAAGTGAACCCTGGGACAGGATGTTCACATGGGTAAATTAAGCCATACTCATTTAGACTTGGACATATATATAAACAAGGTAAAAGTCCAGGTGAGTACTACTGGTAAGCTGAAAAATTCCATTTGGCGACTGCTGAAAATATCTGCAGGGAGTCCGTGACGTCGTAGTTTGAGCTAATACCCCAAAATGTCAATGAAGGCCGGCTAAAGCACGAACTAAAAATCCCCAGGGTTTGCGGCGTAGAGACAAATGGCAATATTTAGTTTTACCCGATTTAACGTTGATGAGTTAAATCCTATAATAGTTACAATTTATAAAGTGCCTTTGATGGAGTATTTTTTTTTAATAACACCTGCAAAATTCTTCCATAATTAAAAAAAAAACGGAGCATTCATTTATAATGGACAAAATATGGTCATTATACATTGAATACCTTAGACGATTTTTTATATTATGATAATAATTAAATATTTTTCGCTAAGTTCATTACAGTTTATTGTTGTGAGTTAAAAAAAGTTTAATTTTTTGTATAAAGGATTATTTTCGCCCCGAGCTATTTCTGCCGTTCTTTACTTGCAAAAGGATTCGCCCCGTCTGGAATTCGCCCAGACATAGTTGAGTTTAAAGAGAGAAATTTTGAGACATTGGAATTCGCCCAGTCTTAAATTTGCCCCCTGACAACGAGGGCAAAAGTTTCGAAAATAAAACGGGGCGAATATTTCCCTGTATACAGTAATCAAATATAATATCCGTTTATCAATGAAACAAGAATATTTACCCCATCTTTGCATTTCAATAAGTATAACTTTTGAATATGTATATATCATTTGATGTTACGCTGTGGCACATTTCTTAAAATGTACCTTTTTTGCAGGCTGACTAAGTTGTGACTACTACACTAATTTTCTATGGGTCGTTTAAAAATTATACCATATTTTGTTGAATGTCCTTTACATCCGTCCACAGGATCGCACTTTGTCTTTGCACAGGTACATATTGACTGACAGTCCAGACCATAAGTAGGGAAATGGCAAACGACCTCACAGTTTTGTCCAGTGTACCCCTTGTCACAAGCTGAAGTTATATGAATTAGGAAAACATTTAATATTACTTGAAATGTATTAGAATACCGTGATAAAAATGATAAAATGTATAGTTTAGAATAGTGTAAATTTACTAACGTATACATTTCGCCTCCTCTTTATTCCACCTGATTCCATTACAACATATTTAAGCGCCTGTTTGCCTTAAGCAAAAACAAAAACAAAAACAAAACAAAACAAAAAAAACAAAAAATTAAAATAAATATTATTACAGGCAAAGATACTCATTAGTTATGTCTAATGTGTTATTATTACAAGTATCTTCCACAAACCCCCCCCCCCAAATATTCGTTATTGTATGTATATAATATATATAAATATTCGTTATTATACGTATTTACTAAATATACATCATAATTCATATCATTTTATGATATATACAAGATAAAATGGCTTTTATGATAAATAATTTATTTCTCGTTCAGGTCTAAACAAATATAGTGTTTTATTCTAATTGTCGTTGATTTTGATTAAATATTAGAAGGGGTTTCTGCACTTATATATTTAACTATATCTAATGTGAAATAAAAACATACCCATTACAGATGTTTGCAACTTTTTTCCCTGTTAAATTTTTACAGCCTTCTACATGGTCACAGTCTGTATCTTTACAGTTGCATGTTGCCTGACAATCGTTTCCATATGAAGGGTAGAGACATTCGGTGTCGCAGTTTAGTCCAAAGTAACCAACCTTACAGGCTAAATTAATGAAATGTACAGACGAAATAAAATACATATATCTGCTGCCTTGTAGAAGATAAACTCTTAATCCTATTTACGTAGCTGCAGCACTTACGTATACAACTCTTTTTTATTTCGTCCCAGTGGTACCCAACACAGCAAGAGGTTCCGTTTACACTTTAATAATAATAAATTTATATTATATTTTTATTGCATTAAAAATCTAGACGTAGATTAGAAATTAGTAGTAAGATCACATACTTCCCACAAAGTGTCGCATTTATAACTTCAAAATTCCAAAGGAATATCACAAATAAATAGAACAAAACCTTTGTATAATTCATTTTTGTTCGTTAAAACTGAATATTTCATTAAAAGTGTAGAATTTATAGAGAAAAGTGTTTTGTTTATTTACAATTGTTCCTTCCTTGTTCCTAGAAACCAGGAATCAATTAAATGAATGTCGGATGTAAAATTTTGTATTTGGTTAGATATTAATAACTATTCAATGTTTACTAGAAGAACTTGTTCCTGTTAGCTATAGATGAATAAACATCAATTGAAAATCCTGGAAAGGTAACTGAATGTCAGAACTATGTAAGTCCCTGTTTAGATGAATAGAAGAAGTTCATCACATGGAAAAAAAAAATAAATGCAGTTATTATTATGTGTAAATTTTGATTACTTCTCGGCAAAGGACTATATGCGGTATTGTGTATTTCTCGCCCCCAAAATTACAAATCTATTAAGAACTTTAAAAATAAGGTGGAAGATAGTTGAAATTACATTGAAAATAAGTGTGTAAAAGGTTATCATCACAGTGACGTCATAATGTAAAAATGACGTCATGAAGATTGTTTTTGATAAATTAGTATTTTGGAGCAAACATGGATGTTTTTCCGATGGTTTTTCGACTGGGAAACATAGAGCGCATGCTTGCTCAAGTACAATTTTTAAGTATGATGTGTATAACTATATTAATAAAAACATATGAAAAGTCGTACTTGAGCAGACCTGCGCTGTATACTTCCAAATGCAAAATATAAAGAAAGAATGACATTATCCTCATTTGTTTGCAAAATTTCGGGAATTAGCTCATTTAGGTGACGTGATAGATAAACAGCTAATGGACAATAAAGCCTAATATCAAGATTAAAGTAATAGCCATCCTCTGTATAATGTTTTATGAAGATTTGATTTTATACGATACTATTTTAGAATTGGTAAAAAATTGGGGGCAGATATTTGACCAAATCAAATATAGTCCTTTTTAAAAAACCTAATTGATTATCTATTCAACTGTTCACCAGAAAAAGAATTTGGTGTAAAATATTTCAACGTCCCTAAAACATACAGCGCCTATTTAAAACACCTTAAAACGAAAACCAAAACAAACCCTTTAAAGTCAGAATTTATTATGATCTCTATGCTATGCCAATTTACCTTGTTGTATTTCCTATGTCAAAAGAAAATACGATTACGTTATACGAAGTTGGATTTAATTTATTTTGTCAATTACAATAACCGTGAAGGCATTTCACCGTATGTACAACAGATACAATCAGCACTCTTTAATTCACATGCAATCATCCTATTAATGATTACGGTTTGTTTTAAACTTTCTTAATACTTTTAAGGTGTTTTTAAAATATATCTCATAAATGAAGTTGCAATTGTTCCAATCCAGCTGTTGTATATGCTGGAGTGCTTTTACCAGGGTTCGTCTGTGTAACATGTAAGCTTGCAACCCAGATGTTGCTGGTTTAAGCCCCCCCCCCCCTCTTTTCAGTGGTCACTTTACGCTGTGTGTTGCGTTCTTAGGAAATACACTTTATCCGTATTGTATCAGTCCGCCATGTTGTATTTGCTACCGGCTTACGCCGGGGGTTTAACCTGGGATAGGCAGGTGTCCCATCAAAAGGGGGGGGGGGTCCATGACTATCATTCGTTTAGCACAATATTCACTAGGGATAAACATTGCCCATATTTGCCTCTGAGTCAGTACCTTTTTGTCTATATCTGTCTATCAAATGTAGGGAAATGAATGATCCCAAAATTATTTATATTTCATTAAAATAAATCATCAACGTTGTTTACTGATTAAATGGTATTATAAAATAGAACACCAATTTACCTTGTTATTTCTTGGTGCGCCATTAATTCCAATAAATAATCAGTCGCATTTGTTACAATGTTTCCCTGATACACCTTTTTACACGCTACACATATTAAGGGTTTCTTTTCTATCGTTGATCTACATTCCTTCAAATTTCACATCCATATCATGAATAGATCTTTAGACATTACCTTGCACAAAAACACGGCCATTATATATGCATTGCGTGCAATATTGATACGATATCAAATACAAAATAATTTTTAAAAGCAACAACTCGTTATAGAATGTTTACTATATAGAATAAATGAATTGTTTTACAGCAACTCATTATTAGATTACCAAACCTACATAGATACACTTTTCATTTATTAACAAAACATGAACTGAAACTCACTATAACAAATCATATTGAAAACTAAACCGTAGCACTGCGTATTTGATATTGTTTAAGTAGATGAGTGTAAAGATATATAACAATAATCAAAATTGCCACTATTGCAAGTCCAATAGTTGCATGCATAAGACCATCAGATTTGTTACTTTTTGTCAGCGTAGAATTGCACTGCTTGTAATTTGCATTATCATCGTTTACACTGGAAGTAATCTTAAAACTATCTAAAAAAAAAAAATAAATATATCACACAGTAAAATACATTTTTCCCCAATACATGTAAATAATCGAAAATAACCATTAGAAATCATGAATAAAAACAGCTGAGTATTGTTTTTTTATGGATTGAATTTAAACATCGTTATAAAAAGAGCAATACTAACATTTCGTTTTCGGAAATAAATAAAGCATTTACATTAACTTAGTTATACACTGTAAAATTTGCAATTGTTCATAATAAAAACAAGTAGTTTTCACATTTATTTGAATCATATTATTGTTCTTTACAAATATTGCATACCCATTACCACATACTACACAGTTTAAGACGTATTTCGAGAATACCTCTTTCTGATGTTCCCAGTTCTTCTCGTCAGGAGTTCGTTCAAGATTAGTTATGAGGATAAAACAGTACATGAACGATAAGTAAGAAGTGAATGACATTTTGTTGTAATGAAATACAGAAACAAAGTAAATAAAATCATATTCAAAATTATTATTTATGTTACATGTACAGAATTCCCTATAAAATATTGTATTCCTCGCAGCCTCTAGAAATTACATGCAATTAACATAATTTGTTTTTATTTGGCAATAAGGATTGTTTTAAATACTTTAACTTTAAGATATATATACTAATTTGAACGTAAACAGCCTTATAATTAAGTTTATAAGACTTACATCATATTCTTTGTTACAACGGCCTATACTTATTGCTATATGTATAACTCCTTTTTTATTTACGTAAGCAACAAGTAATGGACTGTAAGACCGAAATAAGTAGTCAATATTATCAATGTAAATCAGTATCTCCCTCACCTTCTGTATTAGTAATATTTTCGGTAAACCTTTCTGCTGTTGCGTCGACACTCTTGTAGTTGTAGCTAACTGTAGAAACTAAATACCAAATAAAAACAAAAATAAATATTGATAAACATTTTAATGTTCAGATTTGGCAAATAAAAGGTCTCATTACATAGCAAAGATTGAGTTATGTTTAATAGGCTTGTGGAATTAGCTTGTCAGATTAATATTTTTTCAGAAATTTGCATTTGCATTTGCATTTACACCTTACAATCATAACAAAAGGGCACTTTGTATATAATTAATTACTCACTGCTAAGCAGTTATCAAAGAATAATCTGCTTCGTACAATTTACGTTATATACATATTTTAAGAATTGTACCACCTAAAGATCGGCTACAGCCACTGACAAAATAACAGGCTTCTTTTTGACAAGCACATGTCATCTGACAGTCATGTCCATATGAAGGAAAAGTGCACTTGGTGTTACAGATTTCCTGTATATCCCACTGTACAAGCTAAATTATGAATAACATATATTTTTTGTTATTCTCATTCACATGAAAAAATATTATAATACAATTTCAAGAAGATATCATTCACATTATTTACGTACGCATTCCTTACTAGTATAGTCCCACTTGTTCCCAATACAACATACAGTTCCACCATCGATTCTACAACAATGGTATGTTCACTTTCCTAATTGTCATTGGTAGTAATGTTTAAAACTAACATTTCAAATGCATTTGACTTACCTCCCACATATGTTATTCGATAAAGATGGCATAATGATGACATTGGTGACACAGATACTGTTAAAATTAACTTTAAAAATCATTTTATCTGACGCTATTTTAACAGTATTAACGAGTTTATCTAATCCCATAAATTCAATGTACATATAATGAACCATGACTTACGATTCATGTTTCATTGTTCCTTTTAGATATCATTAAGTTGATAGATGTGTTATTCATATTTCACTTATTAACACCAGGAAACAACTTTTTTGTGTTAAACAAGTATAATTTGAATAAAGTCTATATTGTAAAAATGTGCAATTTCTAAATGTTTTATTTTGGAAAAGTATGTTTCGGAGAATGTATTTTTGAAAATTGAGATTTATAGTTACTGTTTTTTAAGGTTATGGGAGTTGCCTAATTCCGTGAACAGAAACTTTATGAAAAATAATGATAACAATGAATCATTGGTAAATGATGTGCCACTGTGTTAAAATTAATGTGCACCATTTAGGCCAATACCGTTCAATAGGGTGAGAACCTAGTAAGTTGCAAAAACTTGTATTCGAACCCTTTGTATATCAAATATACAATAAAATATTTTCAAACCAAAGCATTCAGTACTTAAGAATGAACAGAAAAAGATACTAAATTAATATTGTTGTTGTTAATTACTAAGAATTATGTATATTACAGTTTATTGCCATGTTACAAATGGGGAGTAAAATATCATAACAAGTAAAATGTTGATTTTTGTATGATACTCTGCTCAAAAAGAATATCTGAACCTTTTCAAATTTTTTATAAATTAAATGATATTTTTTTCAAAACTTGTAAATTGTGACTAAAATAAAAAGTAACATCGTTCAATTGTTTCCCACAAAAAGGTTTTAAGGGAAAAACATGCTTTTAAAAAAATGTCAAAAATATCAAAAGTTATTCAGAGAGAAAATGGCATCATGTATTATGGGACACACTGTATCATTGAGTTTTCCCAATTAAAGCAGCAACATAAATAAAGTATGATTTGAAAACGCTTTGCATAATAAAGTCTGAAGTGTAAAAAGCTGAAAGTCATGTTAATATACGATCAAAATAGTATTTTTTTTCCTATTTTTTATAGAAATCTCATGTCGCTGTAAATCTATACAAATATTAATGAGATATATCAGTGTTAAATGGTTTATTTTATTTTCATTTTTTTTTGGGTGGGTTTTTGGGGTTTTTTTTGTTTTTGTTTTTTCCTTTTTTTTGGGGGGGGGGGGGTGGATTTTCTTTTCTTTTGACCCTGCTGTTAATCAAATGTCTTTCATGCAATGGTAAGGAAAAGAAAAAGAAAACTTGATGTTAAAGAGTTCAAAAGAGTTGGGGGGAAAGACATGTAAAGAATAGTAATACGACATGCAATTCTGTGGTTCTGATTAAAAAATCGATTAAAAAATATAGTTTGAAAATTGCTTTATTGGAGGTTGGATATTCATTTAGACAGTAGTCAAAGACAAAAAAGGTAGCATTTTTTTTTTCAAATTTCAAAATTTTCACACGATTGATTTTTTCTGAAAATTTAATATTTTGTTCTTTGGAATGAAACCTATATATATATTTTAAATTTAAAAGAAATCTGACCTCACAAATTTTCCCCGCATCACCTCAAACCTACTATTTCAACTCTCTTTCATGTAATGTTTGTTTATTAAAGAGGGTAGAATGGTCTTAAACTGAAATTCTAGGGGGCATTATAAGTGCAAATCAGATTCCTCTCTAATGATTTTTATCCTCATGTCCTTTATTAAGCATGGCCTTTGTGAGTCCCCATTTAAAAAATGCTTGATTAATGTAGCCGACAGACTATTATATATTTCTCTACTAAATGCCAGACCTAATAACATTTCAAATATTTAAATCTACCTGTACTACAAATTTAAAGATACTTTACCCTATAACTTGTGGGACTGGGATTTATGCTGCAAACCAACAAACAATAGAGTTCTAATATTTTTTGACAATGTATTCAAATCCTACTCAGAAGTGCTTACTAGCAGGGCTTATTAGCCAATAAATTCAATAGATACTTTACTGGGAAAAAATCATGCATGGGTGATTTCTGTATATAAAGGTGTTGAATGACCAAGCAGTTAAAATAACCACCAACACACTCCAGCGAAATGCATTGGAAACATCTTTTATACGTTCTTTTGAAATCAAAGTACTGAAGCACTGAAAATGCTAACTAGCGTTGCAACTATTTGTTCTACATCTTTAAAACTGACTTTAAATGGATATATATTTAATAATATTCATTTAAGAAAATCCTTTGTGAACATTTTAACCTGCCTCTTTTTTCTAATATTTACAAATTGATCAAATGTCTTGTAAATGGTTAAAATCTCTACCCCTTCAGGATAGATACTTTTTTCTGATTATGTCAAGATACATTTAAGACATCTGCCCTGCTCCTGGGGTCACCCCCCCCCCCTTTCCCCGGAACTGAAAAATGACAAAATGTCGTAAACCATTGTATTTCTCACCTCTAGACCTATATCCTATATAAGTTTTGTTCCTTATATTATGGCGAATCAATTGTTCTGTAGGACATGATCCTACGGGATGGTTCTGTCCCCCTAAAAACATGAAACTCCAAATATCTTAAAAACTGCTATGATCAAATGGTGTAAAATTACCCCCAGAAGTTGGTTTTATCCCCCCCCCCCAATGAAATAATGCATGATAGAATATTTTGATCTCCACCCCTAAACCATAATTATTCTTGCTCATTGTGTACTTTATAAATGCCCCGATTTTATATCACATCTTGTTTATCCTAAAGATTAAAAAGCAATTTCCACAATCTTGATTGCACATCTACAGAAATATACCAATCAAACTCAAAGAGATTATTTTGGTTTGCTACTGCAAAACTGTAAGAAGAGACTATTGGTTATTGTGAAAATTGTACATGTAAGAGTAGGTTAAGGAATAGGTAATTTTTTGTGGGATAAACGTTACTTTTGGGCAGCTAACTGCCCCGGGGATACTCTGTAAAATGATCTCAGAAACAGGTTTTTATTATGCAAAAAACAAACGCGCAAAAAACAACCCAAAAAAAAAAGCCAAACAAGAAACAAAAACCTGTCATTTTTAGCAACTCACTGATTAAAATGGAATTTCCAGTACCTAATAACAAATCAACATAATACCCCAAATCATATTCTAAGGGCATAAAATGTAAGATCAGTATGAGAAAAATAAACGTGACAGACAGACGGACGGACGGAACAGGATAACTGCAATATACCCGAACTTTCTTTAGCAAGTGCGGTTATAACAACAAAACATTACATGACTTGAAGCCGATATCGGTCTCTTCCGCGTGAAGTCAT
>WFKH01002636.1:14344765-14359428 GCA_016163765.1 Magallana hongkongensis | reverse complement strand
AATGAATGCAACGCTAAATTGAAAGGCAATCTTTATGTGAAATAATTTGTGTTTAAGTCTTGCCGACTAGTTAGGTCGTCAAAGTTAATATTACATATTTAACAGCCATGTAGTAAAATAAACAAAGTGATGTAACCGAGATTCACCGCTTGGCTTGTAACTGTTTGGGATCTCAAAATAATTACGTTAGAATTCGCCAAACCCCAAACCATGATGATTAACATCATATTATTTTTGTAATTGTCGCATACCATTGTACAGAAAAAAATATCATAACATTCTAAAATTGGTTTCGTTAAAATAGATTGAAATACATACTTTATACACATGTATATAGATATTTCCTCACATTTTGCATTGATTTTGGAGACCTGGTATTCTGAAGCACGCGTCAAGGTTTACAATGGCTCTTATCTAGATTAATTAAGGTGCTACATGTTATCAGCTTAAGTAAATTATTGTTGAGCTTTGACAACGTTAACAAGTGTTAAAATATTTGTGAAAATGTTTATGAAAATATTACCTGGATGTTTATATATACATTCATCATTATAACTTGATATAGAGAACACTTGTCAAATATATTTACATTTGGGGTTTTTCCCCGCCGTTCAGTTTTATTTTCGATAACATGTATCATTTTATATAACATTTAATTATCAACAATTAAATATCAATCGGAGTTGTATATTTGTGGACTCGCTAGGCATTATACACTATTCACAGTAAACTATTCCATTTTAATTTCAATGCAAACAACTGATATGCAATCGACAGCGAGTTTTTGAAGTTGGCCAAGCTTTGAATTAAATCTTTTTTGAAGATCCATTTCCAGTTTCTGAAAAAAAGAACAAACGTTTTATGAAATCTTTATACAGAAATCTTCATACAAAGGAGGTAAATATAGCCTAAAACTGGCCACGACCATCTAACCCTCTAAAAGAATTTTAAATAGTTAAATCTGTACTCGTGCGATCAAGTCCTTAACTTTATTTAAAAGATGAAAAAAAACAAAACAATGCAAATCACAGTAAGGCCATAAAAAATAATGTGGATTGTGGATTTATATGTACTTACTCCGGCCTAATCCATAATAAAATATCATAACATTAATCAAGACGCTTTTACAAATATATATATATATACCTGTAATATACACATCCTTTATAAGCGATAAATAAGTGTAAAATCGTAAGACTAACCTTACGGAATAGCCAGTTGAGCAACAAATTAAGTAAATACATGTACCTTTACTTTTGTTTCTATTACGTCATGCACCATTTCCATCCAAATATATCTCATGTGCATACTTTTCTCTGTTTTTAGATTCATTATGTGATTAATCCAAGCCGGAAATGTTTGGTCCTCACATAAACACGTCTCTCTTTAAATATATATATTTTTTAAATATGAAATTTTGTTTGATTCAGATTTATAATTGTTATTTTAAAGTGTCAAATTGTACCATGAGCTCGTTGAAAGTTAGTTGTAATGGAAGAAAGAATAAACAATTGCACTTACAGAGAAGTAACGATAGAGAGACATCTCTGTATTTCCCTCACACTGCGACTAAGCGTTTCTTGTATTTTCTCTAACAAAAAACAAAGACAAGCATACATAATATAGAAATGTTGGTTTGTTCTTCAAATTTTTTTTAAGGTAAAAAGATACCCCGATACAAATGTATATTATTTGATTGATATATAAAGATTTATTTTTGTGGTCGGCCTTGGCCGATCACAGTTGTGTCCGTATGAGGCATCCGGCAAATTTTACGATTTGAGCCATGCACAACATTGTTTACTATGCAGTGACAGCTTTACGTAAATCTTTAATTACATGTAGATTACTAAAACATTATTGAAATGCGTTTGCCATGAGATTAAAACATTTATACAGTTACAAAATAATTAAAATTATGTTTTTATGTGCGTGAGAAATTTAATCAGAAGTACAATTCGCGTACTAATAGTTAAGTAATAGATATACTTCGTCTCGTGAGGTTACACCCAGGGTCGTGAAACCAAAACCATGGTATAATTCACAATACACCACAAAAAAGTCAAAATTGTATATTTGTTTTAACATATGATACATAAATATTAAAGAAACTGTTATTTTAAAGGTGCATAAAATATTTATCAATATTAATATAAGTTTAATATTGTTTATTCAAGCATTATCCCTATTCAACCTCATATTAGGCATTGCATCATTACCAATTTAAGAAAGAGCATTTCTCGAAAAATAGGGGAAACTTTTAACAACAATAAAGTAATAAATATTTTTTTAAGAATTTAAAAATACAATATTTATCATTGCATTTTCTGTAGTTTTATAGAACTGTTAAGTAAACATTTGAAATTATACATACTTTAACCTCACGGGGAGCCTCTCTCAAATGATCACGTGATTCAAATTCGGTGTCAAACGCGCAGAAATAAACATATGAGTTGAGAGTCACAATGGAGGACGACGGCAATTTTAACGATCTTGATTTTTTGGAACTTCTGGGAGATGAACTTGGGGATGAGGAAGAAAACTTTACATTAAGTCAAATAGCCGATCGTATAGAACCAGATTACATTACATCAGAGTGCATGATATCTGATTTTGCGGACATGACTTTTGAACTTATTTAAGAAAATCCTTTGTGAACATCAGACTGAAAGTGAAGAAACGGGACTCAGTCATTCTAGCATGGAAGTAACCGCCGTGCAGGAGACGTTTACTCTTTCAGAGAATTCGTCAAGATTCGGAAATCCCGTCAAAGAAGAAGATTTGGACGAACTAATCTCCGGGACAACCCCGGCCAACACTAAGAAGAGTACAGCGTGGTCAGTTCGTGTGTTCAATGATTGGCGCATTTCACGAAATGCTGCCCTCGAAAACATTCCAAATTTGGACCATTTTACCGTGGATGACATAAACAGATGGCTCTCGAGGTTCACAGTTGAAGTAAGGAAACGTTTATCCCACAAAAAATTACCTATTCCTTAACCTACTCTTACAATTTTCACAATAACCAATAGTCTCTTCTTACAGATTTACAGTAGCAAGCCAAAATAATCTCTTTGAATTTGATTGGTATATTTCTGTAGATGTGCAATCAAGATTGTGGAAATTGCTTTTTAATCTTTAGGATAAACAAGACGTGATATAAAATCGGGGCATTTATAAAGTATCCTAAACAAAGCATGTTCATCATTGGGGTAGGAATTACACACATGGGGCAACCTCTTTATACAAATAAGATACAATATTTGATTATATCCATTTCTAGAAAGTCAGAGCGTCGCAAAGGGGACATTACCCATAAACCATTTGATGCGCAATGACACAATGAGCAAGAATAATTATGGTTTACGGGTGGAGATCAAAATATTCTATCATATATTATTTCATTGGGGGGGGGGGGGGGGGATAAAACCAACTTCTGGGGGTAATTTTACACCATTTGATCATAACAGTTTTTCAGATATTTGGGGATTTCATGTCTTATGGGGGGATAGAACCATCCCGTAGGATCATGTCCTACAGAACAATTGATTCGCCATAATTTAAGGAACAAATCATATATAGGATATAGGTCTAGAGGTGAGGAATACAATGGTTTACGACATTTTGTCATTTTTCAGTTCCGGGGAAAGGGGGGAGGGGTTGACCCCAGGAGCAGGGCAGATGTCTTAAATGTATCTTGACATAATCAGAAAAAAATTATCTATCCTGGAGGGGTAGAGATTTTAACCATTTACAAGATATTTGATAAAATTGTAAATATTAGAAAAAAGAGGCAGGTTAAAATGTTCACAAAGGATTTTCTTAAATGAATATTATTAAATATATATCCATTTAAAGTCAGTTTCACAGATGTAGAACAAATAGTTCCAACGCTAGTTAGCATTTTCAGTGCTTCAGTACTTTGATTTCAATAGAACGTATAAAATATGTTTCCAATGCATTTCGCTGGAGTCGGATGGGGGTTATTTTAACTGCTTGATCATTCAACACCTTTATATACAGAAATCACCCATGCATGATTTTTTCACAGTAAAGTATTTATTGAATTTATTGGCTAATAAACCCTGCTAGTAAGCACTTCTGAGTAGGATTTGAATACATTGTCAAAAAATATT
The DNA here is from genome assembly GCA_016163765.1 of Magallana hongkongensis. Lineage (NCBI taxonomy): Eukaryota > Metazoa > Mollusca > Bivalvia > Ostreida > Ostreidae > Magallana > Magallana hongkongensis. The sequence goes on along the minus strand of WFKH01002636.1, from coordinate 14,355,292 downwards.
AGAACTCCAGATCCCAGTCCCACAAGTTATAGGGTAAAGTATCTTTAAATTTGTAGTGCAGGTAGATTTATAAATTTGAAATGTTATTAGGTCTGGCATTTAGTAGACAAATATATACAGTCAGTTCATGCATATCTTTTACAATTTCATGCTATTGTATGGTATGCGATTTTAATGATATACTATGAGATTCCAATGCAATGCTATGCGATTTGTATGCTATGCTATGAGAAATTGAAATAAAGGGCCTAATGATATGGTATGCTATGCTATGCTATGAGATTTGAATAAAAACGCCTCCATACACAGAAGAGTTCCACATATTTCGAAGTCAAATGATAAGAACCTAAAGTTTACTACTAATCTGCAATGTTATCATTTATTCTTTCAATTTAAAACATTTAAAACCGAGTTAAAATCATGTTGTATGCTATGCTATGGTATGCTATGACGAATGAGATTCTATGAGATTGTATGCTATGGTATGAGATTCCAATGCTATGGTATGAGATTTCAATGCTATGCTATGAGATTTCAATGCTATGCTATGCTATGGTGTATGTTGTAAAAGATATGCTTGAACTGACTGTAATAGTCTGTCGGCTACATTAAGCAAGCATCATTTAGATGGGGACTCACAAAGGCCACGCTTAATAAAGGACATGAGGGTGAAAAACATTAGAGAGGAATCTGATTTGCACTTATAATGCCCCCGACCTAGAATTTCAGTTTAAGACCATTCTACCCTCTTTAATAAACAAACATTACATGAAAGAGAGTTGAAATAGTAGGTTTGAGTTGATGTGGGGAAAATTTGTGAGGTCAGATTTCTTTTAAATTTAAAATATGAATAGGTTTCATTCCAAGGAACAAAATATTAAATTTTCAGAAAAAATCAATTGTGTGAAAATTTTGAAATTTGAAATGAAAAAAGCTACCTTTTTTGTCTTTGACTACTGTCTACATAAATATCCAACCTCCAATAAAGCAATTTTCAAACTCTATTTTTTAATCGATTTTTTAATCAGAACCACAGAATTGCATGTCGTATTACTATTCTTTACATGTCTTTCCCCCCAACTCTGTTGAACTCTTTAACATCAAGTTTTCTTTTTTTTCTTTCCTTACCATTGCATAAAAGACATTTGATTAACAGCAGGGTCCAAAAGAGAGAAAAGAAAAAAAACCCACCCCCCCCCAAAAAAAAAAAGGAAAAAAAAAAAAAAAAAAAAACAAAAAAAAAACCCAAAAACCCACACAAAAAAAGAAAGAAAATAAAATAAACCATTTAACACTGATATATCTCATTAATATTTGTATAGATTTACAGCTACATGAGATTTCTATAAAAAATATAAAAAAAAAAATACAATTTTGATCGTAAATTAACATGACTTTTAGCTTTTTAAACTTCAAAATTTATTATGCAAAGCGTTTTCAAATCATACTTTATTTATGTTGCTGCTTTAATTGAGAAAATTCAATGATACATGGTGTCCCAAAATACATGATGCCATTTTCTCTCTGAATAACTTTTGATATTATTTCCTTTTTTTAAAAGCATGTTTTTCCCCTAAAACCTTTTTGTGGGAAACAATTAAACGATGTTACTTTTTATTTTAGTCACAATTTACAAGTTTTGGACAAATATCATTTAATTTATAAAAATTTGAAAAGGTTCAGATATTCTTTTTGAGCAAAGTATCCTACAAAAATCTAAATTTTACTTGTTATCATTATGATATTTTACTCCCCATTTGTAACATGGCAATAAACTGTAATATACATAATTCGTAGTAATTAACAACAACAATATTTAATTTAGAATCTTTCTCTGTTCATTCTTAAGTACTGAATCCTTTGGTTTGAACATATTTTATTGTATATTTAATATACAAAGGGTTCGAATACAAGTTTTTGCAACTTACAAGGTTCTCACCCTATTGAGCGGTATTGACCTAAATGGTGGACATTAATTTTAACACAGTGGCACATCATTTACCATTGATTCATTGTTATCATTATTTTTCATAAAGTTTCAGTTCACGGAATTAGGCAACTCCCATAACCTTCAAAAACAGTAACTATAAATCTCAATCTTCAAAAATACTTTCTCCGAAACATACTTTTCTAAAATAAAACATTTCGAAATTGCATATTTTTACAATATAGACTTTATTCAAATTCTACTTGTTTAACATAAAAAAGTTGTTTCCTGGTGTTAATAAGTGAAATATGAATAACACATCTATCAACTTAATGATATCTAAAAGGAACAATGAAACATGAATCGTAAGTCATGGTTCATTATATGTACATTGCATTTATGGGATTAGATAAACTCGTTAATACTGTTAAAATAGCGTCAGTTAAAATGATTTTTAAAGTTAAATTTAACGGTATCTGTGTCACCTTTGTCATCATTATGCCATCTTTATCGAATAACATATGTGGGAGGTAAGTCAAATGCATTTGAAATGTTAGTTTTAAACATTACTACCAATGACAATTAGGAAAGTGAACATACCATTGTTGTAGAATCGATGGTGGAACTGTATGTTGTATTGGGAACAAGTGGGACTATACTAGTAAGGAATGCGTTCGTAAGTAATGTGAATGATATCTTCTTGAAATTGTATTATAATATTTTTTTTTCATGTGAATGAGAATAAAAAAAAAAATATATGTTATTCATAATTTAGCGTGTGCAGTGGGATATACAGGAAATATCTGTTACACAAAGTGCACTTTTCCTTCATATGGACATGACTGTCAGATGACATGTGCTTGTCAAAAAGAAGACTGTAATTTTGTCAGTGGCTGTAGCCGATCTTTAGGTGGTACAATTCTTAAAATATGTATATAACGTAAATTGTACGAAGCAGATTATTCTTTGATAATTGCTTAGCAGTGAGTAATTATTTATACAGAAAGTGCCCTTTGTTCTTTGTTATGATCGTAAGGTGTAAATGCAAATGCAAATGCAAATTTCTGATAAGATATTAATCTGACAAGCTAATTTCACAAGCCTATTAAACATAACTCAATCTTTGCTATGTAATGAGACCTTTTATTTGCCAAATCTGAACATTAAAATGTTTATCAATATTTATTTTTGTTTTTATTTGGTATTTAGTTTCTGCAGTTAGCTACAACTACAAGAGTGTCGACGCAACAGCAGAACGGTTTACCGGAAATATTACTAATACAGAAGGTGAGGGAGATACTGATTAACATTGATAATATTGATTACTTATTATGGTCTTACAGTCCATTACTTGTTGCTTACGTAAATAAAATCAAAGTACTGAAGGTACTGAAAAGCGCTAAGCTGTCCCTACATGAGCAAAAAATAATAGCATTATACTACATGTGTCATTATGAATGAATTGAAAAGTTTACATACGTCATATATATAACCAAGATATTGCTTTTTTGTATACATTGAACTACAAACAATATCCAGAACTGCGTTCAATAACCGAGATGCGTGCATAGCCGCTAGGTTATAGATATATACGTTATGTCTATTGGATGTTAAGCTAGCCTATTTTACCGACATCATAGCCCGTGTACTTATGTATGAAACCTCATTGCAACATGCTGTTTACACAGCTACGTATGCTCTTTGACCTTTTAAATGCACTTATAAATATTCTTTTATTTTATATCTTTGATGTTTAAGAAAAAAAATATTGTGATAATTTGTGTGCTGCTACAAATAATTAGAAATATTTGCCTTTACACCGATACCGCAGCCGAGTACTTCTCTGCATTCTATTATTAGACATTGAGTCATCAGATTATTTTTAGATGATTATAGGTGGCACTTATTCGGAAGTGGCATCCCCGAAAAGCAATGCCAATAAGCGCTTTGCCTACTGCATACGCTTAGCGCTTAAAAAGGGGTAATAAATATAGCAATAAGTATAGGCCGTTGTAACAAAGAATATGATGTAAGTCTTCTAAACTTAATTATAAGGCTGTTTACGTTCAAATTAGTATATATATTTTAAAGTTAAAGTATTTAAAACAATCTTTATTGCAAAATAGAAACAAATTATGTTAATCGCATGTAATTTCTAGAGGCTGCGAGGAATACAATATTTTAAAGGGAATTCTGTACATGTAAGATAAATAATAATTTTGAATATGATTTTATTTACTTTGTTTCTGTATTTCATTACAACAAAATGTCATTCACTTCTTACTTATCGTTCATGTACTGTTTTATCCTCATAACTAATCTTGAACGAACTCCTGACGAGAAGAACTGGGAACATCAGAAAGAGGTATTCTGGAAATGCGTCTTAAACTGTGTAGTGTGTGGTAATGGGTATGCAATATTTGTAAAGAACAATAATATGATTCAAATAAATGTGAAAACTACTTGTTTTTATTATGAACATGCAAATTTTACAGTGTATAACTAAGTTAATGTAAATGCTTTATTTATTTTCGAAAACGAAATGTTAGTATTGTTCTTTTTATAACGATGTTTAAATCAAAACAATAGTCAGCTGTTTACATCCGTGATTTCTAATGTTTTTTTTCGATTATTTACATGTATTGGGGAAAATGTATTTTACTGTGTGATATTAATTTTTTTTGTAGATAGTTTTAAGACTGCTTCCAGTGTAGACGACGATAATGCAAATTACAAGCAGTGCAATTCTACGCCGACGAAAAGTAACAAATCTGATGGTCTTATGCATGCAACTATTGGACTTGCAATAGTGGCAATTTTGATTATTGTAATATATCTTTACACTCATCAACTTAAAAAATATCAAATACGAAGTGCTACGGTTTAGTTTTCAATATGATTTGTTATAGTGAGTTTCAGTTCATGTTTTGTTAATAAATGAAAAGTGTATCTATGTATGTTTGGTAATATAATACTGAGTAGTTGCTGTAAAGCGATTCATTTATTCTATATAGATAACATTCTATAACGAGTTGTTGCTTTTAAAAATTATTTTGTATTTGATATCGTATCAATATTGACCGCAATGCATATGTAATCGCCGTGTATTTGTGCAAGGTAATGTCTAAAGATCTATTCATGATATGGATGTGAAATTTTCAGGAACGTAGATCAACGATAGAAAAAAAAACCCTTAATATGTGTAGCGTGTATAAAGGTGTATCAGGGAAACATTGTAACAAATGCGACTGATTATTTATTTGAATTAATGGAGCAGCAAGAAATAACAATGTAAATTGGGGTTCTATTTTATAATACCATTTAATTAATAAATAACGTTGATCATTTATTTCATTGAAATATAAATAATTTTGGGATCATTCATTTCTCTACATTTCATAGACAGATATAGACAAAAAAGGTACTGAGGCAAATATGGCCGATGTTTTATACTAGTGTTTATTGTGCTTAACGAATGAGAGTCATGGACACCTTCTGGACGGGACTTCTGCCTATCGCAGGTTAAACCCCCGGTGTAAGCCGGTAGCGAATACACCCTGGCGGACTGAGACAATGCGGATAAAGTGTCTTTCCTAAGAACACAACACACAGCGTCACGTGACCACTGAAAAAGGGTGATGGCTTGAACCAGCATTTGGGTTGCTAGCTTAACATCTATGAACCATGAAAAATGCGCTCCTCCATATATCAACAGCTGGTTTGGACAATTGCAACATCATTTATGAAATATATTTATAAAAAAAAACGCCTTAAAAGAAAGCCGGAAAGCTCAAAACAAACTGTATCGTGTATAGCAAGACTATAGCATATGAATTGAAGAGTGATGATTTGATCTGTTGTACGTACGCTGAAATGCCATTCACAATTATTGTAATTGCTAAAATAAAATTAATCCAACTATGTATAACAGATTCGTATTTGCTATTGACAAAGAAAATAAAATAAATAAATGTCAACTAAGCATAAAACATGGAGATCATAATAAATATTGACTTTAAAGGTTTGTTTGGTTTTCCTTTTAAGGTATTTTGAAATAGGTGCTGTGTGTTTTAAATGCTTTTAAATATTTTAGACAAAATACTTTTTGGGTGAACAGTTTGAATAAATAATCATTTAGGTTTTAAATTTGAGGAGAAGTAGTCAAAAATCATAAATGTACAAACAATAATAACTGCATTTATCTGTTAACCATGTGATGTACATCTTCTAATCATCTAAACAAGGACTTGCATAGTTCTGACATTCAGTTACCCTTCCAGGATTTTTAATTAATGCTTTACTAATTTATATAACAGGCACAAGTTATTCTAAAAAACATGAGTAGTTCTACTTAATATGAAACAAAATACAAAAATCTACATCCGAAATTCATTTAATTAATTCCAGATTAATTTCCTTGAATTTTCATGAATCAAGGAAGAAACAATTATGAATGAACCAAACACTTTGTCATAAATTTCTTAACTTTAAATGAAATGTTCAGTTTCAACAAACAAAAATGAAAAGTACAGAGGTTTTATTCTATTTGTTTGTGATATTCCTTTTGAATTTTGAAGTTATTATATGCGACACTTTGTGGACAGTAAGTGATCTTACTACTAAATATAGTGTGTTTGAATTTCCAGATTTTGATTGGAATATATATGAAATATAAATGTGTCATTGTTTCAGTGTAAATGGAACATCTTGCTGTCCATTGGGACGAAACACAAACGAGCTGTATTCGTAAGTGTTGCAGCTATGTAACTGAAATTAAGAATCTTTCTTACTTAAGGAGACATTGACGTTTATTGAATTTCGCATGTGCATTTAATTGATTTAGCCTGTGGGTTAAACATGTTCATATTATTTTAATAGATTTCAAATAACATTCAATATTTTCTGAATGTATATTACTTCAGCCTGTGACAAGGGGTACACTGGAACAAACTGCGAGGCTGTTTGTCCTTTTCCTACTTATGGTCTGGACTGTCAGTCAATATGCAACTGTACACAGACAAAGTGTGATCCTGTGGATGGGTGTGAAGGACATTCAACAAAATTCGGTAATTTTTAAACGACCCTTAGAACTGTAGTAGCGACATTTAATAAACCTGCAAAAAGGCACATTTTAAGAACTCTGTCACCACACATAATAAATATATATTTAAAAGGTATACTTACTGAAATGCGACGATGGGGTAAAGATCATTTCTCATCGATAAACAATTATATATTTGATTATACAAAATACCAAAAATGTCAAACAATTGATGTAAGATATATGTCACATCATCAAGGTTTGGGAAAAAGTGTGCTGATAAAAGATAACTAGCAAAAAAACGAAACTTTTCTAAAACTCAAAACAATAAACTGTAATGAAAAATATTTTATTATCATCATAATATGAAATAAAAGGGAATAACAATACAGAGTTTAATGCATTAATATGCATGTAGCTCCATTGTTACAGTATTTAATGTATAACGACCATATGTTGTCCCTAATAAATGAATGGTACGATTTTTTTTTTTATTATGGAAGCATTTTGCAGGGGCTATCAAATAAAAATATTCACCAAATTAAATTGAAAATGTTAATTATTGTCAAATAATAGCACCTTAAATTTAACATTGAAGTTATAAGCAGCGCATGTGTTAGTTAGCAATTTGAACCTCAAACTAATCTCTCAGTGAATTTTTGCATAAAGTCTCTCTTTATTTAAATATCAGATGTCGCAAATATTTTGAAATAAAAAGAAATTTTCTTCTGCTCATTAAGAGAACACAACTGTTTAAAAAATATTTTAGGTGCAAAATGGTCGGTTTCTTTATGTTATCAGTCATGAGAATTTTGATTCATTTCACTTTCATTGTTATCTAGCAAAACATATTTAACTAGTTTAAAATGATTTTAAAAAATTCTATATCTTCATTATTTGTTGAATAACTAAAAACCTTTCTTATCATTCTACAAAATGTTTCGTAAATAAAGAGTGTTAAAGTAACAGATGGCGATAATCGTGTGCTTTTATTAAATCGGTTTAGTTGTTTTGATCCGCAAATTTTCCTGTTTATTGATAAACTTTGGCTTAACTTAAAGAAAAGTACTCAACGGTACTCAGTGTTTTACGGCTTTACGTCGACTAGGAGGAATGCTTGGATTACATAATTCAGATCATAAATACCAAATTTTAAGATTGTTTTTTTATTAAGACAACTATATTTCTTTGGCAAAACAAATTCAACAATTTAAAATTTGAAAAAAAAAATCTAAAAAAAATGAAAAAAAAAAATGTATTCAAGCATCTTAAAAATGAGATATCAAAAAAATGATTATAGCACATTTTCCTTCTTTACTAAATAAATTATCAAAGGGTTTAAATATAAATTTATGTTTATTTCATTGTCATCCAATTGCCAAAGGCAAGCTGTATTTAAATGTTGAAATAAAATTGTTTCTTATATTTTTGTAGAAACCCACATGCAAGAAAACTTCACAAAAGCTGTTGACAGAGAAGTTAACCAAAAAGCCTCGACAGATAGGAAGAAGCCAATGTTAATGATAGGTATCGGTGTTCTTGGAGCAGTTTCATTATTCATTGTTCTTGGTATATTCTGTACCTACCGACTGGAAAACTTAAATAAATAAAACGATTCCAATATTTACTATAGCATCAAATAACGACACGATTCTTAAAATTGTTTTGCAATATAAATAATTTATATTGCGTAGTTCTTCACTTCTGTCTTTCGTCATCCTATTGCTGACATATGCATGATTTATTTATATTTTTAAAGTAAATTGACACCAATTGACTAATGAATCATGTTTACTGTTCATTGTACCATAATTAATAAATCTAATAAACTAAGTATGATTATGCTTCTTGAATTGCATGCCTAGTACTGCCATCCGGACAGCAGGTATGAGTCAAGAAACGAAAACGATGCAACAAAACATAGTGTTACAAATCTTTACATTTTGTCAACATTCAATTAATCTTTTTAAAGAACATCTTTAAGTGAACAATATATTGTTAAAAAGGTATATAAATGATATCAAGATAGGTTTTTTATCATGTGAATTATCTATTTTGAAAATAGATATGTTTGCCTCCGATGAAAAACTTCAATGTTACAACTCTGCTTCAAATAATTTTCAATCTTTGCAAAAGCAACTCAAAATGCAAAAATACCAGCATTAAGCATACATTTAAACATGATTCAACAAAACATGCATATATTTGAAGATGGGGAAATCTGTTCATCTATTTCAGATTTCAATTCATAAATAAATAAGTACGTCACAAAATGTTTAATTTCATGCGTGAGAGTAGATTCACCAAGATTGTATTGAGGGAAATATAATATCATACCTAAATCGAGCTGCATCACCAATTTATATCTAGAATGAAAGAGAACACAATGCAAGAACATGTACTTCCGATTTTACTACTGCTTAAAAGCTGTTAACGTTGATGTGTGCTACCTGTATACACTACTGCCTCTAAAAAGTACTGAAAGTGTCATTTTTTACTGATTATTTTTTATATTTACTGATATTGTACTGTTATTGCTGAGAATTGCGGATATTTACTGATAATTTTATTGTCGTTACTGATAATTGCTGTTGGTGCTGATGTTTACTGACACTGCACGAAAACTCGCGTTTAATTTCACCTTAAATGCAATTTAAACGATACGATTATTTAAAATTTAAATATGTAGTATTACATATTGTGTGCCCGAAAACGTTTAAAAATAATCAAAGTTTAATATGAGTTTAATGGGTTCCCTAAAAGAACAAATTTAATAATGTTGGGAAAAATGTAAACTTACTGATACGTACAGATTTATGTGTTCCGTAAACTAACATTATATCTCTTGTATATAAAACGTATAATTTTTATTAAACATGCTCAAAAAATTAAGTTTAATGTGTATATTAAATTTGTTTGGTTAAGAAAATTTAATGTAGAATTTTAATTCATTATTTGTTCTCGTTTAATTTACATTTTTGCATTATAAAACTTTCAAAAATTTAATTATATACGGATATCGTAAACTTCCTTATACATTCAATTAACGCTTCCATAAACTTACATTATACCTCTTGTTTATGCGACGAGAATATTTTGATTAAACCTGCCAATATCAGCAGGAATTGAATATATTTTACGTCATTATTATTCTGTTTAAATAATAATACCAAAAAGTCCACTTATGATTCGATTTTATTGCATGTTAAAAGTCTCAATGATGTTAAAAAAAAATACATGTATTCTTACAATGCAAAATATTTCAAAGTTATAAGCATAAATGTCACAAATTAGAAAATTAAAATATATACGTCATGATCAGATAAATATGGAATTGATGAAATGCACACTTCGCTTAAGCAAATCAGTCTAATACACATAAAATGGAAATAATGGAATCTATCTGGACGAGTAGAAACAAGAGGCCCAGGGGCCACATCGCTCACCTGAGCAACAATAGCCTTAACTCTGATCAAATTATCATAACAGTAACAAAACCAGAATATCTTGACAACTAAGTACGGTAGATCTTGCTAAAAAAAATTTAAAATATCTGCCG
>WFKH01002636.1:14318433-14341351 GCA_016163765.1 Magallana hongkongensis | reverse complement strand
GAGAGAGAGAGAGAGAGAGAGAGAGAGAGACAGACAGACAGACAGACGGACAGACGGACAGACAGACAGACAGAGAGAACCTGATTTACAATAATGTAACTAGATAATGACAACATACTTAGCCGTGCAAGAAATAATATATTATTAAAAGAGAATGAGTAGAAGGTCAGTTAATTAATCTTTGTTACTTATTATGATTTGAGAAAATGGCAGGATAGAGAGAGAGAGAGAGAGAGAGAGAGAGAGAGAGAGAGAGAGAGAGAGAGATCTATATCTCTCTTATTTACACCTTTATTCGAATTACACACAACTAAAAAGATGAATATGAAAATTATTAGGTTATTCATGTTGTTGTCAATAAAATACTCTTCATTTTGATTATCATGAATACATGTACCTCTTTAAGAAATAAGGAATCATTCTTTTAGTATTATGAGGTTATAATTTCGGTCGGGGCGTGGTCAAATCCAATAAAGCCCGAAGGGCTTTATGATAGATATGACCACGCTCCGACCGAAATTATCACCTCATAATATTCAAAGAATGATTCCTTATTACTTATATTTACATTATTTCTAATTTGTACACTTTAAAACAGCATTATTTAAAATCACTATTTTTCGTGTAGCACATCCTATGTATTACTGCACGGCGCAGCCAATACCGTCTCTCGGTTATGCTATAAGACACCCCCATTTTGTGTCACTCATGTTTTGTGAAGTTATTGGGTTTTAGGGTTCAAAATTGATTCGTAATGTTATCACAGACAAAGACAGTTGAAAATGTAAAAATATACGGATATTACGTAATGTCTTACACAAGGTGTCAGACTGACAATTTACAAGGTTGATGATTGCGACATTGACACCTCTTGATCCGCTGAAAATATGTGTACTATACACAGATACTGCCTCGCTAATCTTTCTGTAAAGTAAAATTTCAAAGACATTTTGAATTCCTGACAAGGTATCTTCTTTATTTCGAAAAAAAAAAATCATCATCTTAAGAATTATGGGGGTTTTATTGTTGAAAAAAAAAAAATAGAAATTTTTAAAAAACATTTAGAAATGAAATATGCTTGTGGAGTCTGCCTTTAGTAATCAATTTTTGCCTGGCTTTCTAACATTAAGTCTAAAATGTGATCTGTGTGCTTCCGAAGTTCAAAAGAAGCTATCAAATAAATAAAAAACAATATATAAATAAAACTCTAAGTTAAACACATAACTACCGAATACACACTTGAAAATAAATTGCGTTAAATCTGAATTATTTGTTTTTTAATAATTAAAAGACATTGTTTTGGGCTTTAAAAATATTATTAGTAATAATCAGAAATTCTCAGTACCAACAGTAAATCTCAGTAAATATCAGTAATTATCAGAACACACAGTAAAAACATCAGTAAATATCAGAACCAACAGCAATTATCAGTAACAACAGTAAAATTATCAGTAAATATCCGCAATTCTCAGTAATAACAGTACAATATCAGTAAATATCAGAAATAATCAGTAAAAAATGGCACTTTCAGTACTTTTTAGAGTCAGAAGTGATAATTTTATCACAATGAAAGACGAATGTGTTCGTGAATAAAATTAATCGATCTAAAATAAACTAATATTTAATTTTTTTTTTTTAAAGTTTTGCCCAATGGATCAAAAAAATACTACGTTGCAAACTGTCTTTTGTGCAAGAAGACTTCTGAAATGAGAGCTTAATTAGTCCCAATCTTTTCTCAAAACAACAATATAATGGGTAGAACAAAGATATGGTGAACAACGCAAATAAAGATATTAACTGCAAAGACGCAAAACACTCAGACCCGATTGCATAAATAATCTTTCTAAAAATAAACTTTTTATAAATTTATCGTCTAAATCTTCATACGGCAACAATTTCCTGAATTAGTTAATTAATTCTGACCGTTACAATAGATGGTTTTCCATAAAAATTTGTATTATTTTCTTACATTGTATGATTTAAATTATAATCTGTTTATCATTCTAAACAACCATCATACAGAGTTTCTGATGAAAAACAATTTCATCAAATATTTCCATTATTGTAGGAACCAATTTCAAGTTGATTTAATTAATTTAATTATACCTTTTGTTGAAACCTTCACTAATTACATCCGGTGAATAAAGAAAACCTGTATCAAAACTTATAAGTGCTTTGAAAAATAACAATTTAGAAAATGGTTATAAAAAAGTTGTATATATTTATATATTTATTCCACTTTATCATGATATCAAACGATTCTACATTAACCGGGAACAAGGAAATATGTCCAGGAAATATAATGTTTTGTTTACAATTGTTTCCAAGATTTAAGCGAACTTGGCTATTTTCAAAACCATTTAGTCCGTAAAATATGAAACATATGGTGAAGTTTGGCCTTGTTTTAGTGTCTTTTCTCATTATTCTGCCATTGTTTTCTACCAGAAAATGTGATGGGTAAGTACAAATAGATTTTAAAATCTTGACTGCTTAATTGTGGAATATTTTTTTTGAAAGGTTCAACAGTGTAATTGACAATATGAAAACTTTTTGCAACCAATCATAACCATACCATTATTGTAGAATTCAAGGAGATTCTTGTTGCTTTGGGTATCAGATGCATACTGATGGAGGAAGATGTATTCGTAAGTGGCCCATTATATAAATAAAATATACATAACTGTTTATCATTTGTTTGAGAATTGGCCAGCAGTAAGTGTAGTAACAAAACATATCCTGCGTTATACTTTTCAATTTAGCCTGCGAAATTGGATACACTGGGATGAACTGTGTCAAAAAGTGTCCTTTTCCTACATATGGACCCGAATGTCAGATGATATGTACTTGTGAAGAAAAATATTGTGATTTTGTCAACGGCTGTATCAGAATTTTGGACGGCATAATCAATATATGTAAGAATATGTAATACTATACATTTATATATCTTGTATTCCTCTGCATATTTTAAATTCTTTTTTTTAATCCTTATGGCGGTATAATCAATGCATGTAAGAACATGTATACATTTATATATCTAGTATTCCTCCGCATATTTCTAATACTTAGCAATGTTTTATCAGAGAATTATGCTTTAAAATGTTTAAGAAAGATTAAAAGTTTTAACCGTGCTTAATGGTGTTTATAACCAGCATTTCATTCAAAATTCTAGATAAGGTTAGAAAAGCATGCTACATGTTCTATTTTTGAATTCTCATGCAGTTTAATTTTCCAAATTCAAATTTGTCTATCTAAATGTAAACTTAGACAAACTTAAGAAAAAAAATTATCTGCTTATTACATAATGTTAGAATTACTTTCTAATCCAAAAAACTCATATAATTCAAACAATAAAAGAAAAAAAAAGAAAGGAAAATTTAGCATGACGCAACTTTATTACATTCAAACATTTATTTTACATAACTCCATTAATTCTAGCAATGCATTAATTATTTGAGAGATGGAAACATGTATATTTTTGAATTTTAAATTTGAATTTCTTAACATAAATAGCTTCTGCAAAAATCAACCACTACGAGAGTGTCGGCATCACAACCGAAAGATTCAACGGTAATGTCACAATGAATGACTATGATTCTAGTTTTAAGGCATGCAGTGCATTTTTCGTGAGCAATTCAAAGTTATTTTCTCTCTTGTTTGCGAAATTCCCATCTCAAACAAAAAAGATTCAAGCTCTAAAAGCTATACTCTTATGGGACTTAAACAAATTTAAACGTTGAGATGTCTGAATAAGTGTAATAGGATGCATTCGAAAGATTTCTGTTTTCATTTGTGATCTCCTATTTGATTTATATTATTGAAATGAAATATACATTTGAATATGTTTTACTCTTTGTTCTAAAGCAATGCTTGGATTCGGGCTTCAAATCACCACATTATCTTAATGGACTGCTAGGAAAACAGATATTTTACAAATGATTTATAAACGAAACAAAAAAAAAATACTTTGTCTTTCATAACCCTTACATTTGGTTATATTTTTTAAAATGAAAATCTCATTGATTTCCGGCTAACTGCCCAATTAGGTTTTTTTCATCATTATAGTTGACATATAGTTAACAAATGCTTGGCGAGAGAAGCTGTGTATTTATCAGAAAGACTATACAAATTATGCAAGTACATGTATAACAAATATATGGTTTTTTAAGCATTGAATGCTTATTTTTAGATGTCGTCGGTCCTATAACACACCAAGGCGGTGCAGACAAATTGAATACGGCGCGTTAGCGCGGTATGATAATTTGTCTGCACCGCATTGGTGTGTCATAGGACCGACGACATCCAAAAATAAGCATTCAATGCTTATATTTATATTTTTATACTGATGTCTATTTGTATGAAATATTGCACGTATCGTCGCTATAAAGCCATTATATACGCTCTTAGTCAGGGATATGAAACATACATAGAGCAGCCATATTAACATGCTATTTAGATAGCTTCAGCGATAGTGCCAGAAACTTTGTCAAAAAGTCCTTTTTATTGACGAAAAGATATGATATAACGATTGTTTTCCATTAGTACATATCAAATTGGTTATGTAAGTTTAAACGTTTCAATTAATCTTACATAAACAAATATTCTCAAAACGCGTGATAACGTTTTTATTTGTGCTCCTGGCGCATGAATTAGCTAAGTGTATTCACAGGAAATTGAACGTCGCATATTTCCAATGCAAACATAAGGGGAAATATACACTGAATGTAAATATTTGTACATGTATGCAAATTTTGTATAAAATCCAAAAAGAATGCATCATAACTAGCTGGTTTTGAAACAAAAACGAAACAACATATGCGTTTAAAAAAAAGTAATTGTATCTATCTGTTTGAAGTTTATTTTATAGGTGGCTTCATCTCAACGTTGGATAAAGGAGATAATGACAAAAATTACAAGAAAGACAATGCCACATCGAGAAAAAATATTAACAAATCTGATGGTCTAATGCATGCAATTATTGGACTTGCAATAGTGGCTTTGTTAATATCATTAATATATATGTACACTCATCATCTAGAAAAACACCGAATACGCAGTGCTTTTACTATGTAGTTATTTTTAATTTGCAATAGTGTACATTAATCCACGATAGCTTTTTTCGGTACGTAAGTATATTATATTCTATAGATGATTCTTGGTAAGTAAATATCGAGTTGCCTGTAACTGTGACCATTAAATCAACAGGTGCCTAATTTTCTTCTATTCTGGCCCACATTGTTTCTGTTTTCATTTTATTAAAATTTTACTGAGCTAGACTTATCGTTCTTGTAACTGTGACCATAAAATCAACAAGTGCTTAATTTTCTTATATTCTGGCCCACATTTTATCTGTTTTCATTTTATTAAAATTTTACTGAGCTAGGCTAGACTTATCGTTCTGCATTTATGAGTAATAACTCTTAGATTTGGAAACTAAGTGAAAAACCAGCGTGTCAAATTCTGCAAATATGGATCCACAATCGGAGACTTCATCAGCAAGCATCATCATGAATTAGAATTTCACACGGGAATATCCTAAATGAGGAAGCATTCATCTTGATCCTGGCATTGCAGATTTTGATAATGCAGCTGTAATCCCAGATAATCATCAAAGAGTGCACTTTTGCGTAACCTGAATGCATACATCATGATCTAATATTTCTAAACAATGATCAGTCTCGATCTTGACATTGATAATGCCGATTTTTATATTGCACCATTATCAAAGATAATAATCAAGAGTGTACAGTTGTATAACCTTAATGTAAACCACATTTACACAACAATATACTCCTTGGAATTGATTATTATCATTGAATTATTCATAATCTAAGATAGTTATCACGGGCTACACCTTTGTATAACATGAATAAATACAACATACTTCGATTAAACAAAATACAATCGAATATTTATATTATCAGAGACATAAGCAAATTGACTTATTCGTGTAAAATATATATCTTATGAAGGAATCATAATGCAGTTCTGAAACAGCGAAAATGGAATTCAAAGTTAAGTTTAGCACTGTTTTTGTCACGTTGGTCAACATCTTTCCTTCTGTATTTTGCAACATATGTGGAAGGTAAGTAAAATTTGTAAAGGTTGATATTTTAAAATGCAATTACCATTTGCATTTACTTTGACTTATTTAACATCATTTTAGAGTTGTTGGTGAAAATATAATATGTTGTGTTGAGTACAGTTGGGACAACACTAGGATGGAATGCTTGCGTGAGTGATACGTACAGTATTTTGTTTGATAAACTTCAGTAATGCTTTTCCTCATATGTACATTTTTAATTTAATATTATTAAATTATTTTTTTTAAACATAGCCTGTGCAGTAGGATTTAAAGGAATCATCTGTGAGGCAAAATGCACTTTTCCTACATATGGACAGGACTGTCAAATGATTTGTTCTTGTAGCAAAAAAAGACTGTGACTTTGTCATTGGCTATAGCCGATCTTTAGAGGTTATAGTTCTCAGAAACAACAGGTTTATTGTATGAATGCATTAGTTTAATTTCCTGTTATCATAAAGTTTCATTATACATTTTTAAAGAAATCTTTATGAGTAAATATATTACATGTTTATTTGATTCATATTGTTTTAAAACTTGGCCGGTATGTCACAAAAAGAAAAGATTGTGTCAATAAGTAGAAGCTTGTATAATTATATTTGTTATCTGCATGGAATTTATTCATTAAATCAAATGATTAAAAGATGTTTTCCGCCAAAATCACTTACATGCATAGAATATATAGACATATTATTTTAATCCTACGTCTATCACTATGTTTGTTAACACAAACTCTTGGGTATATATTAAACCAATATTCATGAATTTTCCTTGAAACAGAAATTTGTCTGATTTTGAAAGGAAACAAAGAAAGGTTCTATCATGGAGTGAAATTTCAATGAACTATTATTCAAGACATTTTGTATGAAACTTCAAATTTACATTCCTTTATTTGTTATCAAATCTCTATATATCTATATCACATTTTATCTTTCAAAACTTTAATTCCAAAACATTAGTTTACGTAAGGCGTAATTGCTTAATCGTTTTAAATTAACTCTTACTTTGTGGACTTGATATAAATGACTCACGATTATCATATGGTCACTTTTACCCTAAAAGTGATTTTCTATATATAGAACTTTTACAATAAATTTCATTGTATGAAATTTATTAATTTCATTTTTAACTTAATTTTTGATTAACAAGATAGGATTTTTGTTATCTCCTTTTAGAGCATTTAATCTTGCATTCCTTTATTACGCGCCTTAACACATACAGATTACGTTTTATTTGATTATAGAGGATGTCTCACATTCTTTGTAACTATTTCCTTTTGAACCTTGTGAAATCAATTAGTGTCACGGAAATCAAATGCCCCGAATCACTCAAAATAATTCATTAAACAAACTAAATGCTTACTTACGACATCTACCCTTTTTGTATAAAACCCTACGTAAAGCCCTTATGTAAATTACACATCTCGATACTTTTTGTTCGGAATTCTTTATTGCGTAATTGACGTAATCTTATTGTTAACAAGATTAACTCATGCGCTGGACAGGGGACGCTATCTTTCTTTGTCCGATCACTTCTTCCTCGGACATTCAACAATAAAGACGTAAACATTACTTCAGTCTCCTGTCCTATTTTTCAGGTAAATCATATTTTACTATTTGTCTTATTTTGCTTATTTTGTTATGCACATTTTTATGCTCTGCGTTTGAAATGCATATCTAACTTTTGTTTACTTGTTTATGCATTTTGATTGAATATGTAGTTCATTACCTTAAGACAAAGCATTGTTCATAATTCAAATTTATTTGTTCTATATTTCAAATTGAACACAAGTTTTATTCTTCAAATTGTTTATCAGCTATTTCGGAATTTCATTTTCTCTACCAAGTACGGTTTTTACTTTTACAACTTTTATCTGTGCAAAATGAAACTAACTTTTGGCTCGCTTGGAAAATCTCTATTTTACCAACAATGTGCGTGCGTCTCAAGTGTAAGTAATTGTTTTATGTGTAGTTTAGTATCATGTATTTGCATATTACACATTTCGTCATTGCATATTGTTTGATTACAAGCTTTTATGTTTTTGCTGGATTTGAATGTTCAGTTTACATAGATTTTGTATACAGGTAGCAAACATGTTTTTGTGTGTGTATGATCTTTTTATGTAGTCAGTAGTGTGTGTAGGTTTAGACAAAGCATTCTTTTAATCTTGTGTTTACTCAAGCATTATCCCACCCTTTTTCTTGTCAACCGGAAGTTAAGATCTCTTCACCGGAAGTTCCTCAGTTGATAATATAAACAAAGCCATGTGCTCATGTTTTGGTCTGTTATTTTCAGAACAATCATCTGTCCTCAAGTACCTTTCATTATTTGCCAAGTGAATCTCTATTATTAAGTAAATTTCCCCAATCTATTTTAATTTCCCATTCTTTATTTTTATAAGATGTTCATTTATTATCACTTCATACTGTAATATGAATAGTGTACAACTTTTGTGTTATGTTTATGCACATGAAATTATTGTGTCACCACACATTCTATTCTATTATGGTGTTGTATTGATACGTCTTAGGCAATGCTAGCTATCTGTAAACAAATATGTAACTATTGTTTTAAAGTGTGTACTGAGCAGTGAAATTATCTGTGCCACCGCATGTTTTATAATTTTTACAGTGGCATTTGCTGGTATTATGTTTGTGATATAAATGCACTTCTTCCTCGGACATTCAACAATAAAGACGTAAACTTTACTTCAGTCTCCTGTCCTATTTTTCAGGTCAAGAATTATCATCATCATCATCATCCAAGACTTAAATTATCATCACTTAGAACGGTGATAGTTCCATAAAAATGTCATAACTACAAATGGTGACTATGATCCTGTTTTTTTCTGTTTAAAGTATCTAGTATCATAATCTATTCAACGTTTATCTCGGTATCACCTCCAAGGTGCTCGCCTACGACGAAAACATCAGTGATCGAAAATGTATATATGATGTTTTTTTTTTAAAACAAAAGCATTGTACTGAATTATAACTAAGTCATTGTAAAATATTGAGTTGTAATATCTGTATGTAGGTCATACTGTAGTATATGACTTTGAATATCAGTCTTGCAAAATAAGTTCGAAAACTGTTTGCTTATGAAACATTAGAGAATTCATAATTATGTATTATATATTCGGTAACTTTCAACACCTTAATTATAATTCTAACATTTTTTTTTATATCTGGGTGATTTCTAAAGTAAATGCATTCAAAAAATAATTTGATAAATGATTAGCAGTTGATTAATGTGTAATTTCATACTTGAGCATGCCACTTACTTTTAATTTAGCAATATTACTTGCTTAAGGTAATTAATGCGCGTTATACGGTGTCAAAGCGTCAAGGTATTTTGTCTGCGCTACAGCAAAAATATTTCACATCGAAATGGCATTTCTTTGCGCAAAACCAAAGTAAATTATTTAAATCCAATGCAATTTTTAGAGACTGCTGGGAATACAATATTTTTAGTAGGGAGTTTCTTAACATGAATAGAGATTTTAATTATGGTTATATTTAATTTGGTGCTGTATTTTATTTCAACAAAATGGCATTAATTTCTGTACTGTTTTATCCTTAATAAACAAGTTACGACAAGTAATAGTAACATCAAAAAGTTATTTTCAAAATATCTCTAAATCTAGTATGTGGAAATGGTTTGCAATACTTTTAAATAATATAATGTAAATACATATACATGGTAAACAACTTGTTTTAATAAATAAATGAACATTCATGTTCTAAAATAGATACACGTTATTATGTAAATATAAGTGCTTAATTATTTACCTAAACTGAACTCAGCTATGTTAAGGAAGGTATCAGAATTTTAGCACGTGTTGTTTAGGAAAATTTGCATATGCCCCGCCCCTTATTCATGAGATTCTACGAGATATTGTATTTCGGTAATTAACAAACATCTACCAAAATGAATATGCTTAATTATTAGGTTTGATTGTATCAAGAAAGGTGTACTGAAATAAAAACTTCAACTATTATTTATATCTCGCGAAATTATGAAATTCCTAAGTCGTCTGATGACGAGTCGAGGTTGACTACGTCACATCGGCGCTTGCAGCTGTGATCAGAATAAACATGTGGACTTCAGTGATATATCTGGGAATTTAACTCATTTAAAACCAGCGTAAACGGAAATCGGTGGAGGATTCAACTGAACAAGATAGGATTTATCTGTACTTCCCCTAGATATTGTTTTATATTGTCTAATACTGTAGGATGAAACAGAAACGAAGGGAAATTCCTCGGCTTCGATTTTGTTTACTTGTTTACATTTGTTTTTCATGTAATATTGTGTTTAAACATCAGCTTGGTGACTCGATCAGGCAAAGCAAATGTTCTGCGATTCACTTATTTTGATCATTTAGAGTATTGAGGCTCATTGTAGCTTTTTACTGGTCTCTTATATCGCAATAATATTAGCTCGCATTTCCTCCGTGTTCAAAGAAAATGAAAACAATAGAAAGTCCAAACACTGTGCTAGCACTACAAAGATTACTGTGGGGATCTGGATTGAATATAGACAGGATAGTTTATTGTTTATGTAAATCGAAATGTGTTATTTCATTTAGCCTTCTTTTAGGAAGATTACATGTAGGAATAAACAAATTTACAGTGTTGAAATGAATTTCCACACAATATTTTAAACAATAAACATTTGATTATGGCTGTTGTAATATTAATGAAATTAAAATTGCCATTAGTATGTACAATAATAAAGTAACCCTATATTTTCCTGAACTATCTTCAGCACAATAGTTTGCTAATTATAACACATTATTCAATTTCAGGGTTATGAAAGCAGTAAATGGTCCACTGGAGACACTTTCTTGGGGTGTTGATAAAAAAGTAGGTACTCTATAAATATGTCTTTTACTCACTAACTTCATGTATATTTGGTCTGGGTTTTTTTTTTAAAATCATATTACTATAATGTAACCTATTATAATATTTTTCATTGATATCTATTAAAATTAAATTTGAAATTGATAAATATTCATCATTTCAGGCATTGATTTTCTTATAAACTGCACTGTCTGCCTCCTTACATCAAAAAGACAGAGGAGAAGTACATGTAGTGTGCAAGAAGAATGGTCAATTTCCATAAATTCCACATCATGACTGAATTATACTGAAAATCAGAAAACACTAGTCTTGTTGAACAGTTTGTTACAGAAAAGCAATCTCAAAAGTACATGTATTTGTCAAGATGATTATTATAATAAATTCTTGAAAAAGATTGATTTTTCTTGCTTTCTTTAATTATTACAAAAAAATATTGATTATAATTACAAGTAACCCTGATCATATACTAAAGGTATTTCTTATTTATTTACCAGCAGAGTGACATAAACCATTATAAAACATAAATGTGTAAATAACAAACTTACATTTAACCCCCCCCCCTTATATATTAATAGTTATGGGTAAGGGCAACGGATGAATTAATTTTTCCCAATTTTAACAATTTTGTAATGATAACTGGTGTGAACAGAAACAACATTCTAACGTTATTTCAATGAAATTCACAGCGTTTAATTATTTTATGAATGAAAATTAAAATCATGATCTTAGTCAGTGTTGCGTTTGAATTTCACGCAAATGACGACGAAAGTGAAATGGGTCAGATAAAATGCAGTAGTGCAAGGGCATACACTTTATCAAAAATATTGAAATTTTACATGTGTTACCATTATATCCCCATTATATCAAAAAGTGCTGGGAGCTGTATAAAATCGCTACGCATTTTACATAAATGAGCATTAATTGTGGGAACTCCCTGCAAATTTCTGTTCATACACTGTTTATGTTGAATTTAATAATTGTTCTTACTTGAATATTTCAAGCTCCCAGCACTTTTCGAAATTGTAGATGTTCATTTTACAAGTTAGAAACAGAAATAATTATACTTGTTTATGTTAAGCTGCACTATGCATTTTTTCGTATTATTCCTGGTTCATCTATTTTTAGCAGTATCACGTGACAGGGTATTCCCAAGAGACACAAAAATTGCTCATGCGATAGAGAATTATCTAATTTATATATTAATAAAAAATCACTTTTTGTAACAATTTTTTGCAATATAATATCAAGATTATTCAAAGGCATCACATTATATGTGATAAATACCGCTATTATTTTATGGACGCCCTTAACATAGCTGAGAAATGTTAGTATTGCTCTCTTTGTAAATTGAGTCCTTTAAATCAACAGTCAACTGTTCTTATTTATGATTTTTAATTTTTTTTTCACTGTTGTTTACTTTTTTGCCTATAAATTTGTAAACAATTCACACCAGTAAAAATAACTTTTTATACGGTATGCATTAATTCGCGATATATTTATTTTTTTTTTTTAGAAACTTTTAACTCTGCTCCAGGTCTAGACGATGATTATGCAAATTTCAAGAAATGCAATTCTACATTACAAAAAGAAACAAATCTGATGACCTAATCCATGCAACTACTGGACTAACTATAGTGGCAATATTGATTACTGTTATGTATCTTTACTCTCATCTACTTGAAAAATATCGAGTTTGCGGTGTAACGGCTTAGTTTTGCGATATGACATGATAAATAGGGTTCCAGTTCGTGTCTATATTGTGTTGGTAAATTAGTTTGTTTATGCAAGTTTGGTAAGTGAATATTAAGTTGTTGTGATGCAAATCCTTCATTCTTCTTGAGATTGATTATTCTATAACGATTTATTGTCTATGAAAAAAGGTATTGCTTTTCAGATTTACAGTATTCTTAAAGTTACCCTTGTATGTGTGCAAATGGTGCAAACTAGCAAAATAAAGAGAAAGTGTTTCCAACAAAGCTTCGTTTTTCTATGTTCCTGTTAAGTAAAAATCATATTTATGAATATTAATCCCAATAGGTATAAATTATCCAAAATAATAACATAGAAGAAGTAACAAATGAAAAAGAAAATAAGGAAGCAAACATTTATATCCTACTTCAATTTTAGAAGTCTGTTGTATAGTTCTAGTGTGTTATATATTTAATAATAACAACCCGATACAGACCGATATAGTTGTTCGATTGGAATCGGTTTTAGTTCTTAATTATATATTGGACTGAAAACACGCACAAGACATAACTGTGTATAATAAAGTATTATAATTATAATTAATTATGTAAATATCACACGAAGTAAACACTAAACTTATATTTAATAGCCACGTACATGTAGCAACGAGTGTGAAAGTGTTGAGGGGCAGATATTCTCCAATTTTGTTAATTACAGTACCCTAGCCATCGAAACCCTAAACTTTGTGTGATGGACACGAAAAAAACCCAATGGTATATTACCAGAATGACATAAAATGACATAGTTCATTAATATGTTAAGGACGTTGGATCATGCGATCAAAAGTCTTTAAGTTTTTTTCAAAAGTATTTTTTAAAAATCTACACACATAGCTTAACCAAAATTCAAAACAAAATTTTGGGTTCTATATGCTTGTTTCGGTGCTACGGTGTATTTAATATGACCTTTCTGCACTGAAAGTGCAAATTGCACATAAATCGCTTTTCCCTCTATAATTTTTTTTTGGAATGAACTATGGCATCAAATACAAATTTATACTATTTGAAATAAATAAAATTAAAATTAACACTAAGAAAAAGTTTGTAATTTCTTCACTTAATTGATATTTTGAACTTTTTGCACTGACAAAACGCTATTTTTAGCCATTAACGATTCAACATGCAATGAAATTATTTAAAAGCCTCAAACTTTTTCTCAAATTATGATAGACTTGTCAGAAAAAATAAAACCAAAAGTATGGGTCTATGATGTAAAATTTGAGATATGGCATGAAATAAGCTAATTTTAAGCAAAAATTGGAGTTCATTTTTTCTTGACTTTTATGAAATATCAGTTTAATATGCCAATATATGTCGATAGAAATATTGAAAAATTGTTGAAATATGTGTTTCGAAACAACTCGAAGATATCTGAATGCGTAAACTTTCTGAAAATTTGGTCTGCACGGAAAAAAAAAAACAGAATCCAAATCAAAAAGGGAAAATCAAAATTCCCTTTTTTTGACCCTGTATTTCATATCTGCATCCATTTACATCCCTTTTTGCCAAAAATAAGCCTTTACAAGTCAAAGTTCATGGAATTTTCCTGAATCATTGACATTTAAATGCATTACACAGACATTTAAAATGAGGTATATTCCTCTTATCCATTTAAAAACTCATGAAGCATCAGAGGAACGTTCCTCTTTTTTTCAACTAAAATGTTCACAAAGCAGCTGAGGAAGGTTCCTCTTTTCACCTGACTTAAAATCTTGACAATGACAACTCACCTGAGGAACGTTCCTCTTTTCACTTCAACAGAAATATTGACAAGTCATCTGAGGAACGTTCCTCTTTTCACTTCAACAGAAATCTTGACAAGTCATCTGAGGAACGTTCCTCTTTCACTACAACTGAAATCTTCACAAAGAATCTGAGGAACGTTCCTCTTTCACTACAACTGAAATTTTCACAAAGAATCTGAGGAACGTTCCTCTTTTCTCTTTAACTGAAATTATAACTTTTTTTTTTTAATTTAAATTTTGAATTTTGAATTTAACTTTACGTAAATATTAAGGATGTAAACAAGTACTCGAGTACTTGACTATCGCTCAGTCTCGATGATGATCAGCTTAAATTTTCTTAGTCTAATACCCTATAAAAAGTGAAGAGAGTTTGAATTTTTAATATCTTTTATCGCGGCATTTTTGGGTTACAAATCAAAATAACAGTTGGCTTTTTTCATCATTTTTGGTCGGTCTGTTCTATCGGTGCCCCTTGTGTATTTTTTAAGCGGCAAATACATCTATATTAATAGATGTCAAACATTGATCTTGTATTTTAGATCAAATTATAATTAATTGTTTTCAATAAAAGTACATAGGCATGTAATTAAGAAAACCAATTTAATATTTCTTTTAATATTCAATATCAAGTTTATTTAGTAATTAAATTAGATGTTTATATAATAAAAAATATAACTATCTTTAAGTTAATAATTGTCTCAGTGCATATGTTTTTATAATTATTAAAAACATAAAGCTCGCATCCATGAAATTCAGGATTGAGTTCGTAAGTGGAGCTGCAATTTCCTGAAAGCACTTTCACTTAATGTGGTCTTTGATACATGGTTGACAAGAGCCAAGGTTTATCTTCTGTTCTGTTTATCTTTTGTTCATACTGTTTGACTGGCTGGATGGCTTCTTAACTTTTCTGTGGCCCCATTGATTTCCTTCCAGGGGGGATGTCCAGATTTTCTATAGAATTTATGTATGATACATGTACATATTTGCATTTAAACTCATAATTGCTAAATGATTTCCTGTTATTTCATTTCATAATAAAGATCTAGCTGTGATGCTTTTTTTGATAATTACACACAAATTCTCAAAAAATACATTTAAGTATTGACATTCTTTAAGAAAAAATACCCAGTAGGCAGTATATATCTAAGGTCACATAAGTTTCTCCCAGCTTAACTAGAGAGAGAGAGAGAGAGAGAGAGAGAGAGAGAGAGAGAGAGAGAGAGAGAGAGAGAGAGAGAGAGATATTTGTTCAACAAATATTTCTCTTAGGATATATATACCTAAACATGTTTAAACATTTACAGAATCCAAGCAGGATAATTAAGCATGAATTTGATTTGAATCTACTAAACATCAAAATCCTCTTAAATTTCTGCTCTAATCTTAAAACACAGTGGTATCATTACAATTTTTGGGTGATGGCAGATCTTAACACTTCACATCAAATCCCAAAGCTATTGTTATCGGGCCGGTCATTCTTGTGAGTATGAGAATGGTTCACAGCTGTAAATTATTTGTTTTAAGCCAGACAGCTGAGCAGATGGGATTTGCATCACTTAATTAAAGCAGGAATTATTAGCCACATCAAACAAGAAAGTTGTGTAATTCAGATTCTGTTCATCCTATCAATTTAATGTTGCAGCAAGGAAATACTAGAATTCAGTAAATTAAGCTTGATGAGCTTGGTCAGACTTATTTTTGTTTGAAATTTAGAAGCATGAACTATTCAGAATATTTGTTCATCATAAATTTGGACTTGTCATACTAAGGACTTTATGTTTGTTTCATCAAAAGTCTCAGCTACCTGTGTGCCCTACCTAAGTTAAGCTAAACAAAATAATTCAGGCTCAAATTATATGAATCAGATGTTTGTGTGGGATCATTCTCAGTGACTGACCACCTGTACAAATGTCAGGCTGTCTTTTTGTCTCTCCTTTCGGAGATGATTTGTAAATCAACTCCATGCAATCACTAGTTGCACTAAAAGAGTGGAGGTCAGGGGCTCGTTAAATAAAGCATGCTAAGGTTTTGATTTAAGTAGGGTCATAAGTAGGACTTAGGTGGAATCTTAGGACCTGCCTAAGTCCAACTTAAGTATGTCTTATATCGTAACATAAAGAAAACTTAGCAATGTCTTTGCTAAGTCATGCTTATGTTAAAGAGTAAAAACAATTTGTTCATTTCTTTTATCGAATTTGAATGTACCTAACATTTTTAAAAAGCTCAAAGCGATGGCTCTCGGGCAATGTATTCAGTCTATTGTTGTTACTTCTTTGTTTTTACGAATATTCACTAGTTCAGTCATTCTCGAAAACTCCCTGTGGCGTAATATCGCGATACCGTTAAAACTAGTGGATTTCTTTTTATCTTTTGTCTTGCATATTACATCACCAATAAGGCAAGTTACATACTCTGAGTGTATTTTCTTCGTTAAGACGATATCTTGAAATGAGGCAATCGTCGTCTTTAAAATCACTGAGAGTTTTTCTGTCTTTAAACGTCCTTTTTTAATTTCTCAAGTTTCGTGAATTTACATACATAGTCTAGTAACATGAGTAATCTGAGCATTACGTGTTTACAACCTATTCAGCAGCCCATTTGCATACTATATGGAAAATGTTACATCTCTTTACAACCACTGTTAATATTTATATCAATTAATCCAAAACTTTGATATTGGTGAATATTATGACATTATTTTTGTGTAAATTATGTGATAAATACACTGTATTCAAATGCTGAAATGCAATAATTAACAATAAAACTTCTAAAAAACTTAAGTCACATTTACCGGCCGCCTAAGTTTTGGGTAAATTGTCCCAGCTAAGCACTCTTCTAGTTACGGACTTAAGTCTAAGAATGTACCTAAGTCCTACTTAAGCACTGTCTTAGACTTAAGTACCCTTTATGTTACGTACCCCAGGTGTCCAGACCATATATTCTCCCAAGCTAGCCGAGTCTTGCTCCCACATTTATGTAACTTACTTACATGTACTTCTAATACTTCAGCTATAGAGTGCCTTAAACTAAAGGGTGTCCAATGACCTTGAACAAAGTTTCTGGATCAAAGGTCAGGATCATATGAGACCTGTTTGAAAAATCTTTGTCTAACCATAATTATATTTTTCTCCCAATGATTCTGTCTGGCTCATACATTACTATAAAGAGTGCTTTTAAGTCAAGGATGTACAGTGACCTTGAATCAAGATATTTTTTAAATGTCATTGTCATAACACAGACCACTGTGTAAAGTTTCAATAAATTTTTAGTCAAAATTTAAGACTTGTTTTTGCTTTAAGGGCATCAATTACCTAAAGTGTCTATTTAGAGAGTCAATGTCATAGCATAGAACTGTATACACTGTAGTCTGGACCGTGTGTTCTCTCTCCTGGTAAAAAAATTGATCATTGCAAACAGTACTTGTGGTTTATGAGTGTGCAGTAATCATAAACTTAGTTTATAATTCAAAGGTCAAGATCATAACAGACATCAGTGAAACAGATGTCTATTCTATGCCGTCTCCTTCTTTTTGTCAAATCCAGTTTTAGTTTCACCAGAAAAAGTAAGGGGTGTGCTGTGACCTTGAACTATTTTTTTCAGTGAATAGTTACGCAAGTGATTTTCAATGTCTCATCTTTTAATAAAGCGGGGCTATTTGAGAAGTTCAAGATCCCAATGATGTATATAGTTTTGAAATTATACAAAGAACAGAAAATAAATCAAAAATAGGATCTAAAATCATTTGATCGGTCAATCTCTTTGCGGTGAAAATTTATTATTATAAATATGGCTTTGCAGTTAAGCAGTTGCTGATAAATTCTTCATACATGTATTTCGCATACATTTTCAAACATTAATACGCTGTCAAATATATTAAAAAAAAGAAACCACGTGTTTTTCCCTGACTGAATTATTGCTGGATTGGAATTGCTGTCCTCTTCAATAAGGGGCTGATACATGCCATCCATTTACTTATTTATAACCACTAGTATATAACATCATGACTATTATCGTATTGACAATCCTTTTTCGACACGAAGCTGCAACGGAAGACCTCCTCGTTGCTTTGCAACGAGCTCGGCTCTAGTTGTTTTTACAATTGTCTTTGAATTTGCAGAGTGTTTTTTTTAGATATTGTTATTTTACGGTCATCCGATTACAATTCATTAATATGTGTTGAAAATTTAGTTTGCACATAATCTGAATCATGACAATATTAATCTATAATCTTGGATTGTTTTACTAACATTAAATGGTATATGCATGTATACACGATCCTACCTGCAATGTACAAGTATCGGTGATTTATTTCTATTGGTCCTTGTTCTCATCACGTGACTATGGAAAACAACCAATGAAAGAGGATCCGGGGTACCATGGTCAGGCCACGTGGTGTAGTGGTATTGCGTAACAAAAAGTGACTTATTTTGCTGATGATGGAGGAGAATAAAAACCGTAAGGTTTAAATTTCACATCGGATATATCGTATACAGAAAAAAATTCGCCCCGTTTTATTTTCGCCCCTTTCGCCCTCGTTGTCAGCGGGCGTATTTAAGACGTGGCGAAACCGTTAGCAACCAAACATGGACAAAAATAACACGGGGCGAAAATAACTATCTATGCAGTAAATTATAATCTATTATTATTAGTATAGCTGAAAATTACTAGTGTATTAAGAAGATTTTGGTGGTTGCAGATTGATAGTAATGTCATAGTAATCTCTATAACTATGACGTCATTAGCTTTCTTAATGCAACGTTGTAAGAATGTTAACGTCTGAGGAAAGAGCCGACATAGCTGAAAGTAGTCCGAAATATCTGACGGTTTCAAGGCCTTTTTAACGATTTTGATATTTTACATGCCAGGAAAACGTCAGCGCCATTACGAAAACTGGAAATTCGCCGCCTCCACCTGGAAGCGGCATTCTAGGCTCGACTTTAAATAGATATATATTTAAATTTAATAATACAGCTTAAAATATAATTTTACTGCACATTTTGATAATCACACTGATAAACAATAGTGCTGTTGACATATTTTCTCGCGAGATTTCAAAAATGCACGAAATCAAAACAAATCTCAACAGTTCGATAGAATGTGTTCAACAGCCTGTTAATGGGATGTAAGAACCCATAAAAGTGATATTAGTGAGCAGTAAAATCATCATTTTATTGATTAGTTGTGAGTGAAATATTTGATTCAACTCATATATATTTAAAATCGAGCCGAGAATGCCGCCTCCAGTTGGAGGCGGCGAATTTCCAGTTTTCGTAATGGCGCCGGTTTTGACGTTTTCCTGGCATGTAAAATAACAGAATCGTTAAAAAAGCTAAAAAAAATGTCAGATATTTCGGACTAGGCTGAAAGCTGACAATATTTGAGCCTCCGCTATGTATCCAAACTCAATTACTATTTTAGCATAATACATATACAACACAACTTAATCATACATTTAGAAGTATGAAATTACCTGTTTATGCGAAACTGATAGCTTTCTTATGACGTAAAAAGCGTATTGTTTTTCCTCAACATTCTTGATGACGATATTTCCGTGCAGTCTTGCTTTCGTATTCTCTGGCCAATATTGAATGCATTTCACCTGGTTGAAATGTTAAACATGTATGTTCAGTCTTTCATTAAATGCGGTTTTCGGTAAAATAATTTCAATTAGATGAGATATATATTTGCGCACGTTAAATAACACAAATAAAGGACTAAACTTCTACCAGTTTTAATTGTTCATCTCAAATTTACTGACCTTCACTCCCTCTTTTAAGTTGGTCAACATTACAATTTGTGTAACCTTTTCTTGCCAGACCATTGTCCAAAAGTCGTTCAGTGTGGTCTGTTTGGGACCTTCATAACAAGACATGGTGAAAGATGTTATCAGTAGTTTTTCCCTATATTTTTTATACTTACACGACTTTCTGGTTAAACTTCAAATGCAACTTAGATTTTTTGTCGTAAAAAAAATTACCTTGTGATGCAATATACACTCTCTCTTCATCCAATCCCTTCAAAAAAATAGTTTATGAAAATAAGATTTGCAATGTTGTTTATACGTGTATAATAAAGTTTAGTGACTGATACTCACACTTATGTAGTTTGCGTTGATGTAGTCATTAGATGATTTATCTGGTTCGGTCAGAATGACTCTAGAGTGATCATCTGTAATAAAAGACCACTTCAGTACGTTAGTACTGTTGGGACTAGAAGTACATAAGTTTTGATATCAGTTGGTAAAACTAATCATTAGGTCACGTTCTTTAACTATTGACAAATTGAAAAACTATCAGCGTATTTCTCATTTCTATCATTTAGAAAAAGGAAATCCAATACATATAAAATTCATGGTTATACTGTCTTGAAATGTAAGCTATATTTGGGCGAGGGTAAGAAAACGTGACAGAAGGCGAGGCTTGCCGAGCTCTCTTCACGTTTTCGACCCGAGCCCAAATATCGCTTATAATTCAAGACAACTATCATGTATTTTGTTTATCTTGCAACACAATATCACATTTTGCGCCTCAAACGAGCTTTATTCGACAAAATTTGATGCATATCTGCAGTTAAAACTATGACGCCATGGCGTAAACGAAGCAAGAAAGATGGCGTCTCAATGAATTTGAATGTCGGTTAAATGCACGAGTCTATATTGGGGCAATGACCGAATATATAGCTTTTTGGTTTGTTGGGTAACCTTTATTTGGTCATGCAAGGTGTAGTTGCAGGATAAATTTGGATACAAGTATCCGATAGATAAATAATTTTTCATGATAAGTATCTACGACAATGAAAATTTCATGTTGACCAGAAGGCAAAGAATGTATATAATTCATTATTGTAATAGCAGCTGAACGTCTTTTGAAATTATTTTAGAAATTATTTACGAAAAGAACATCTTGACAAGAAAATACTTATATACTTCTTTGAAAACCTACATGGGAATGTAGTTTTGAATCTATTCTTGACTAGATTTTCCTGGCGCTTTCCCACCTCGCAGGGATGTTGTTCTCCATATGGCAACATCTATGAAAAAAACCCCATAAAATAAAAAAAACAGAAAACAAAACAATTTTACCATATTTATGAAACGGACCAATTTGCATAAAGATCACTTACAGCATATTCTCTTTTGAATCCATCATCATCATTTTCTCGCCTTTCCATTATTGCACTTTCGATATCACTAATTGGGATATCACATATGGTTTCCTCATTCAAATACATGTCTCCATAGGGATTGTCAATGCCTTCGTCATCGGTGTCATCATCTCTGACGTCATATTTTTTCTCAATGGGTGTATCTAATGATGTTTTACTGTTATCTGACTTCAAAACAAGTTTACCATCGGTTTCCATATTTTCATAGATGTTGGAAAAACCGGTATTCTCACCTCCATTGTGCACTAAAACGAACAAAATATATACTTTGGAATCATTTAAATTCGTGGGGGCCAGTTTTCGTGGATTCTGGGTTTTTTGCTTATTTGTGGGGATGTAATTCGT
The DNA here is from genome assembly GCA_016163765.1 of Magallana hongkongensis. NCBI lineage: Eukaryota > Metazoa > Mollusca > Bivalvia > Ostreida > Ostreidae > Magallana > Magallana hongkongensis. The sequence continues at coordinate 14,319,405 of WFKH01002636.1, read as the reverse complement.
GGATGCGTCGGTTTTCAGTTTCAATAAGAAAACTGACCTTTCAAAATTTGTTTTCGTCGAGGATGTAAATTAGTGGGGGAGGGCTACCCACGAATACATCGAAAATTGAGCCACCACGAATTCTAATGATTTCCCAGTATTCCTATGTAAAAATTTGAAACCCCCACCCTCCCATTGTGGTCCCACCCTACCCCCGGGGATCATGATTTGAACAAACTTGAATCTACACTACCTGAGGATGCTTCCACTCATGTTTCAGCTTTTCTGCTCAATTGGTATTTAAGAGGATTTTAAAAGAATGTACTTATAATTCCTATGTAAAGATTCGACCCCCAACGTGACCCTACCCTACCCTCGCAGATCAAGATTTAAAAAACTTGAATTTACCCTACCAAAGGAAGCTTCCACAAAAGTTAAAGCTTTTCTGGCCAATTGGTTTTTGAGGAGAAGATTTTTGAAAGATACTAACAAAGTTTCAATGATTCTAAATTATCTCCCTTTGAAAGAGGGCGAGGCCCTTTATTTTAACAAACTTGAATGACCTTTACCTAGGGATGCTATGTGCCAAGTTTGGTTGAAATCGACCTAGTGGTTCTGGGGAAGAAGTCAAACATGTAAAAAGTTTAGAGACAGACAGACGAACACCAGACAAAAAGTGATCAGAATAGCTCACTTGAGCATTCAGCTCAGGTGAGCTAAAAAACGTTTCATTGTTTGCAATCTCAAAGGTACCGTTTCCATGCGGCTATTAATAAATTTAATGATAATTTTAAAAGGTGAATTTGTGTATGCACGACATCGCTACATAACAACCCAAACGGATTCAAAACAAAATCACGATCTTAAAGCAAAATACAAGAAGCATACATAGGAACGTTTCTTATTCAATTATTTCGGTCCACATCGTGACGTCACAATGATCAGGTGCTAAAACTTCTAAATATATTCATGTATAGTTATGTTGCAATCTAA